>OW388291.1:73584435-74184435 GCA_936450465.1 Gibbula magus | reverse complement strand
TGGTATGACCTAGAGCAGCATGTTAGAGTTAAACTACCTAATTAAAAGGAATGGTATGACCTGGAGCAGCATGTAAGAGTTAAACTACCTAATTAAAAGGAATGGTATGACCTAGAGCAGCATGTTAGAGTTAAACTACCTAATTAAAAGGAATGGTATGACCTAGAGCAGCATGTTAGAGTTAAACTACCTAATTAAAAGGAATGGTATGACCTGGAGCACCATGTTAAGAGTTAAACTACCTAATTAAAAGGAATAGTATGACCTGGAGCAGCATGTTAGAGTTAAACTTCCTAATTAAAAGGAATGCACTATCAGGAAGACAAGGAAATGACGACCTCCAGTACATGACTGGATTGTGAAATGGACGTGTGCTGCTATTGACTCAGCGCCGACAACGGGTCGACAACGGGTCGACAACAGGTCCTGTACGTCCCGGTGCGACATCTACAGAACACGAGATAAGTGTCAATACTAATTTGCACACAGATCTGAGAGACGACCACTCGAGACACACTCACCAGACAGAATCCAATTCACGACAAACAAAAAGATCAAGCTTCAAAAAGAAAAAAATGACACCATGAAGAGATGGAAACAAGAGACGACACCATTTGCCGTCAACGCTCATTCATTAGATGGTCCTGTGTATATAAAACTGTCTTGGTCAGGCGTCACTTAATGATTGACCTTCCTGTCCATTCTCTTGACCATTGCTACCTCTTCTTTGATCATCTTGTACTTTGTGTAACCAAACCCAGCAGAGTTGTCACGGTCAAAAGTCAAGTTTAATTATGAAGTTACCCTGTAAGTTTTCTTGACCATAATGACTTCTCATTTGCAAAAGTTTCTACTTTGTGTAAACAAGAGGAGAAAAGATTCTACTTTGTGTAAACAAGAGGAGAAAAGATTCTACTTTGTGTAAACAAGAAGAGAAAAGAGTCTACTTTGTGTACACAAAAGGAGAAAAGGTTCTACTTTGTGTAAACAAAAGGAGAAAAGGTTCTACTTTGTGTAAACAAATTTAACTCTGTGATTATAAGTAGCTTTTACAAAAATCAATTTGTAATAGAAACTGTAGCTGTTGAATAATTAGTGCCAAGATCATTCTGAGGGGCCAATGTATTGGAGTCACAGTGTCAACCTAATTTCTTTACTATGCATATCTGTAAACTCTATAAACATGAACAAGTACATCAATTTTAGTGGCAATTTTAACCTGAATGATAATCCTAATTTTCTTGACCAACAGAGTATTCTTTTATATCCTTTGTAAACAAGTCCATAATTCAGTTTTGTAAACAAGGATGAATGCTGCATTCATTAGTAACCAAATTAAAATGAGGACTTTTTGGCCTTGATGACAGACTATATTTTCTTGACCACTTGTTTGATGAACTTACTTGAGATCGTGAGTTGATCTAGATACTTGGAGAGGTGTGGGTTGTCAACTAGACTTCATGTAGCATACTTGCTGTAACAGAAGTGACCTTTACAACTTTTCTTCTCACTTTCATGACTTCTTCTTTGAAGATCTTGTATTCTGTTAATGGGCCATTAGGCCATCTGTTAACCTAGAGGTCTGTCAACCTGTTGAAGGGTATTGCGTTTTACAGTGGCCATTCACCTATCTCAAAGATTCAATCAATTGTTAAATGACCATTTCCATTTAATTAGCAATTAATGTTTCAGAAAAACACCTGTTATTTGAAGATTTAAAATTGTGATACATTGAATTTACCAAATTAGCTTAGTTTCCATGAATTAACACTTTACATATCCAATATTCAATTCTATGTTAGCACCTCATGCATTACGTTTTGCATTATGGATTAGAGTGATATATGGATATGGATTTAAGGGTGAATTATATACATATCAACTATTTTTTATTTCCTACTAAATCCAACCCAAGAATCTTTACAATTCACTCCACAAATATATTTCTCCCATCAGAGTCAACATTAAATGAGATGACAATTAGGGAAACAATTTGAGGAGGCTCTAAAACGATCGTGACCCATACCATCGACCTGTGACCTCCGACCCAAGATGGACAGGAGAAGCTAGTTACAGATGCCAAAGAACAATGGCCCTGTCATGGAAGACAGCGAGGGAGGAAAAGTTGTTGATTTCTCTCTCCTCTTATCATCGGCAGAACAATGAAATAGATGCCCCTGGCAGAATTTTATCTAAAGTGTCAGCTAGTTTATCTCACAAGATTCTCCTGTTGAAGTTATTACCATTTTAGTCCAAAACTAAAGTCATGAAGTACATTCCAAGTATCAGAAAATGAAGTAATTACCGTTTTAGTCCAACGCCAATGTCATGCAGTACATTGTATATTGAACATTTTTGCAAAGTATCAGAAAAACAGGAACAGTTACTGGACAACAAGTTATTTAATGTGAAAACACATTAAAGAAGTTGTTATCCAGCAAACCTTCCTGTTCTGATGTATGCCACTTCTAAATGCCCTTCAAAAACCTGAAAGTATCACAAAATGAAGCTTTTACCATTTTAGACTCACACTAAAATCATAAAGTACATTGTGTAATAAACTTTTTTGCAAAGTATGAGAAATAGAGTTATTACAATTTTAGACCCTCACCGAAGTACATTGTGTATTGAACTAAAAAATATATAGGAATATTTAGGACTATTAGTCTTTTCAGTCAGGCTTGGTGTTGAGATATACAGAAACCTTCATAAGTCTAGGTTTTTGGAAGATCTAAATTTTCACAAATCTTGAGAATTTTTAGCTCTATTTAATACATTCAATACTACAATATGTTAAAAAGTAAAAATTCTGTATCAAACACTTTTTTATTACACCACTGCAATTTACGGATTCATTATATTACATTTAATGTTAAGTTTTACGCAGTTATATTTGTTGAACTCTACATTATAGTGGACAAGTGATGTCAATTTCACGAGAGGAGCAGTGAAAGGTCACTTGACTTGTCAGAAAGGTCATATAAGACAAGAGTTGACTATCACATTTCATTGTTAAAACATTTATCCAATGTTCCACAAATATGCTCCCTCTCTCTCCCATTGTAGTTCAACTTTTGGCACTAACAATTACATCAACATTGTGATATTGTCTCACTATGACCTATGTTTGAATTATTGTATAATGAACATGTGCTCATATTTATATACTGTAACTATCAGAGAAAATATTTCCTAACACCAAAAGACCATATACTGAAATAACATTTAATATATAATATAACATAATGAAATCCATAGAAATTGGTTCTCTTCAACCATTTAACAAAACCATGGATAAACATGAACAGAATATCATTAAAATTGTTAATTTGAAGCAAAATGGCTAGGCAAACACACTCAACAATAAATACTCAAAGTGTAAATTTCTATTACATATAAGATAAATAAGATAATAAATTTAACCTTTATATACAAATTTCACAATGTTTATGCCAAAATTTCATTTCTGACCGACTATCAGTTTATTTTGTTCATCAGTTGGGGACTGTCCGATTGGAAGCCAAGTGTGTGTGCTGTGGATGAATACAAAGCCTGCACGCTGCATTAATACCATCCTCACAAACCATTGTGAAAAGCTTTCTCAGTTGTATGATACCAAGCTGAGAGATGGGAAACGCTTGAGGTCACCAAACCACAGCTTTGATATAAGTAAAGCATATACGGACGTCATGCAGCGCTTCATTTCGCTCATGTGACAATGATTAAATCTACTTGCGCTCCTGAAAGCATCTAGATTTCCTCAACCATGCTACAAACTATAGACACTAAAATAGCAAAACTTTCGACAATATAAGTCGTTTGTAGAAAATACTGATATACAGTAACGTCAGTGTTCGTGTTAAGTCGAGCAAGGATGGGATGGTTTGAAAATCATACCAAAATAACCATATGAAAAAGCCGCGACTCGAAGGCAACCTATCATAAAATCCATCTTCAAATATATTGAATGATGTACAGCTTGCATAGAAAATATATTCTAAAGATCAGAGGTGCATGAAGTCTTTTGTTGGTAAAACGTACACACTTTTCATCGGAGGTAAAATGACAACGTATAATACGTAAACGTGTGCAAATCGTGAGACATGGCATCTAGAGGCTGAATGGGGGGAAGAGTATCACTACGACTACGGTTACATCCACTGATATCCCTTGAAATGAGAGCGGCTGCTTAATCACACAATGATTTAACAAAGGAAGAGGGTCGTATTACACGAGGGAAGATTTTGTGATGTCTATAAGATACCTGGTTTGTCAAGCAGGAATTTTGATGTTCATCCAGAAAGCTCAACAGAGAATTAAAAGGGCCAACATAGATAAACAAAGTATTAAATGTAGTCTACCCTTACTTGATAGGGTTGAGAAAATTGTAATTAAAGATTTTACAAACGTAATTATAAGTTTAAAACTGTCCAAAAATCTGTTTCTGGATGTTGTTGTGAACATTTCATGTAGAGAATATTTGTAATTAATTTTAAACCATGTACTTAAAACTCAATTTCATGGAATAAAATTTGACCTTATCAAAATAAACAGATATTATCTATTCTGTTAGTGTAGATTATTTTACCATCAAATGTTATTCAAACCAAACAATTAATTCTACAAACATAGCTGATGTTCTGATACAATTTATTATTATAACAACTTTGATTGTGGAACTCAATTATTGAGGCAGAGCCAGGATTCCCCATCATTCACAACTGACAACCAAATAAAAAATAAAAAACAAGGGATACATGTAGTATATTTGAACCTCTCTTCCACCACTGCTCACCTACAAACCATCATAACCTATTAAAGGCGCATCCATTGTATCGTTGGGGGTCACATATGCCAAACATTATAAATGGTCTTATTTTATCGAGAAATACTGACCATTGCCAAAAATTACCCTTGATTAAAGTCGATGCAGTATATTGCCGATATGAAGGTAAAAGTAGTGATTTCTGTTCGAAAACCGGACAATGCACCGCGATTTCCTGGTAGCTATTTATGGCCAGTTCACCAAGGATTTGTAGATACAATTTGTTGTATACAACTGTAGTTGCACTGTGAGAACATCCTACTTTTACCAAAGGATTTACAAACAAATCAAACTAAAGGTTTTTACAGCATGTTGTAACTACGAATCACATGTTGTGAACACGTCTTAATAGAAATAGTACCAATGAAATGAACCAAACAAGAAACATTCCTGGATCATCTACATCAAAAACTGCTTTCAAGAACATCATAATGATGCTGGTATTATTGTAGGAAGAAAGCCTGCATCCCCTTGTCACTATGTTTTGTGGTAAAACCTGCGAGATTTGATGGCAACATGGGGAAGAACAGGAAGATTTTCTGGATAACAACTTCTTTAATGTGAAAATACACATTAAAGAAGTTGTTATCCAGAAAATCTTCTGTTCTTATGTATACCACTTCTAAATGCCCTTCAAAGACCTGATCCAACATGGGGAAGATAGGTGATACTTCGCTGAACTACAATGCAGTATTGCACCCAAACCTAACTCAATATAGAAGATGCGGTTCCCGTCTGGATTTAAATAACAACCTTACTCTATGTAGAAAAGCGGTACCTAGCTGGATTACAATGTAGTATTAGACCCAAACCTAACTCTTTAAAGAAAATGCATCCCTTGATGCATTTAAACAAAAAACTTACTCCTGGATTCAAACCCAGACCTCTTCATCTCATTAACCATTTCCCTGATTCTTCCTCTACTGTACCATCAGGGATGGAGTCAGGAGTTGGTGGGGGGCGGTTGGGGGAGGGGAGCAGGGACACACTTGCACCCCTGTCAGGACCATGTGTAACAGCAGAGAAAGAGTTAAGAAAAACCATTGCCATGATGGATGACTACACCAGCTCGTCTGTTATTTTTTACATGGCGAACGATGAAATCCCTCCACAAGTACTGCACCGTGGTGTGCAAACACGGCCATTGTCAGTGTCTGTCAGTGGATGTGTAGATATACGACTGTCAACACGACCCAGCGACGACCCAACATGATCCACACACCCAAACTTCATTTCAAGGACACGGTAGAATAATATTTCTCTTTCTGCCATGTAATCCTAAACTAACGTACTGTATGACGATGCATATGAAATTACTGGATACAATGGATTGAAATTTTATCTGAATTTAAATTTTGTTGTACTAAGCCCGTTAATTCCTTCATTAAAAGGAGAATACACCGACTGGATACACCCAGTATATTTATGCGAACATGTCTGAAAGAGAATTTGTTTGTGGTAAGTCTTGTAATCATTTTATTAAAAAGAATCCCTGTTTACATGAGACACCCGGTTTCGTATTTCTGTTGTTTGACTTGGTGTTCTATAGGTAATGTCATTGTCGGCGACTTCAAAGAACATTCTCTTGTATACCTAATATACATATACTCTGCAAACCGAAAAAGTTAAATAAACACATTTTAGAAGACTGTTTAAATCCAACAACTATATATATTCTTTACAACATTTTGATAGAAATATTCTGAGATTTATTTGCAGATTTTGAAACATTAATTTGTTCATGTATTTTGCTGTTTGAACTTCAATCCATTACACGTAGACACAAAATGAAAATCACATCTGTTAATGCAGGTCTACAAATATTCAAGGACAAGTATAATAATATATTGTAATATACAGAAATCCAAAACCGCATTTTATTATATCATAATTGAAAACATCCTGGCATTACATTTGTTAAAATGATTCTAAGGCAGATGACCTCATTAATTTTTGTCTACCTACTTCTACGTCAGCGCACAAGAGCCAGTTTTACGTTGTCTAGATGCACCGCACTTGTTACATGTCATGTTAGTTTAGTGGGCTGCTTCAACTTGGTGACAAATATTCGCAAACAAAATTAAGTATAATATCCAACACATCAAAGCAGTTTTGTATATTTATATAAAGCCCAGAATGAACATTAATATCAACTTCAAGAAGTCTTACCAACAGGCCAAGTCATCGTCAACTTTTTATATCTATGAAGAGTAAAATTATTCCAAGTCAATTTCTTTCTTCTTTTAGTGTTTGACTCAATCAATTATATGCCAATATGACGATATTGTGACATGACAGTTCAAAGAAATTAATATCTGACTATCTCAAATAAATTTTAACTAGATTCATGAAAGCACTACTCTCAACATCAGAATTAAACCCAATATCTGTTTTGGTTAAGGTGATATTGGGTTTAACGTTAATACAATTCTACTATTCAAGAGCAATGAATAGATAATACACAGAAATCTGTATCACCTATTAATTGAAATGATACTGAGCGCTTAAAGAGTATTAAAGAAAAATTTTCCTCCACATTAATAAAATAAAATAGAATTCTATTTCTGTTTACTTAGGTAAACTAGTCAATAAAAAGATTGCTTGTATTAATTATTCAGTTTTCACAATAACCACATATGAGGCATCAACGAGGAAAACAGTGTCATAATCAATATTACTCTGAGGAAAGGTTTGAATCTGTGCTCTAACGAGTTATACAGTTTTCCTCTAACGAATATCATTCATGTAGATGGCATATATTTGAGATAAATAAATACCAAATCTACATACCTATATACCGTATATCTATATATATATTATATATATATATATGCATTAATTCATAGTTATGAGCATCATATACAAAGGCTTATATTACTGATAAGGGCATGTGTTAGTGGGTAACAAGAACACTGTTGAAATAATCCAATTTCATATACACATAATGTGACATAAGTCATTCTAAAAGCAATATTCATTTCTATAACCAAAAACATGATTCATAATTCATCAATTCTACTACTGCAGTCACTGCAACGATTGTCATATGCTATGGTATATAAAATAATTCCACGTGTGAATGTTTTCCTCTACTACAAGGATACTGTAGACGTCAGTGTAATGCGTCAGACTATGAATGGGGGACTCGTAGGTTATGGTTGTGTGGACAATTCAACAACTATGTACATGACCAATGTCTTTAACTATCAATTTATTTTAGTAAATGATTAAATAACATCAAAGAAAAAATTTCCAGATGTATATTATAATAATGGGGATAATTATATAGCACATTCTGAAGGCATTCTCAAAGTACTCATACCATTAATACTCTGGTCTAACCAAGCTTCTCCTATGGTTTTACCAGGTACCCTACTGTACTGCTGGGTAAACAGGGACACATACTGCAAAAATCTCTTGTCAAAATTGACATCACAAGTCTCACATATGTCTCATTTTGGGGCAGAAAATTTCAAACCCCTAGATTCATTTGTAATGATGCATAACATCCATCTGGTGATGATAATGATGATGAAATGATGATAACAATGGCGATGATGATGATAACAATGATGAAGACAATAAAAATTCTGAAGATAATGATGTAAGTGATGATGCTGATGCTGATGCTGATGACGATAATGATAATGGGGAAGATGAAGATAGTTATGATAATTATGATGGCAATGATGAAAATCATTGTGGTGACGTGATGATAATGATAATAATGGTGATGACAATAGTGATGACGAGGATGATGATGATGATGACGACGATGACGATGACGATGATGATGATTTTTAACTTCACTATGAGATCATAACTTTGTGAATCATATCTCAGTACGCATATACGCAGTAGATATCTCTCAGTACTGAAGGGCATTACAACAGGGTTAATGTATGCTTCCTAATAACATTAAACCAGTTTCCTTATCCATAATGAGATGGATATCAATGACATTTTCAAAACATCTCATCACAATAACAAACAGGGTAAAAAAAAAAATCAAAATTCATCACTGCATTGACATTTAGCTCACAAAGGTAATTCAGTATCTTGCTTAATGCTAGTAATTTAATGTGCTCATAATTATTCCATGATGTTATATTGCATAGATTGTAGATAAAATCTTATGTATAAGGGACATTTAGGAAAGCAAAATTTTTAAAAGGCTTACACAAGCGAATTAATAGGCTACTCTATTATTCACACATCAAAGTTTTTCAATCATCTATGAGATTATGTTAGAATCTTAAATTATCTATAATTGCTTTAATGTTTGGAAAGACATTTTTAAAAGCTTTGCATTGAGTATGGACTGCATTCTGCTTGAAATATTTAATGTAAAAGCATCTGACGCTTGACAATCACTTCTTTCAAATTTATTCAATCAGAAACTAACAGCTTATCAAAAGTGATAAAATCTCAATGTCCTGCGCAGAAAAGTCATGACGTAAATAGCATATTTAGTCTGAATCGAACTTTTTCTCTATGCCAGGTAAATAGCATATTTCTTGTGAATTCAACTCTCACATCATGATACAGCCTAATGCTTGCTTTGAAAGTTCAATTTCCCATTTAGATGTACACACAATATAGGTATTACATACCGACAATGGACGATTGTGTGATGCGGTTCAAGCAGGCATGTTCCCCAAACACTTTCGTCTCATAGAAAGCTCTACCAACTCCAATTCTACCTTTTAACAATCTAGAATAAATATATGCATATTCTTTTTATTGCCCCACCTAAAAGTTCAAAGACGAAATCTGCCACCATTCATTATTTTTATTTACTCAATGCAATTCAAAGTTTATTGAAAATTCATGGACTGGTCTTTCTGTACTGCCTCCTGGTGTAATATAATAGTTTTGAACCCAATTTGCAAGAATTAAATATTTTTATATTGCTTTGAAGGTATATCAAATACACTTTGTGCTACAGATTCAAAATCTTGGGCTCATATGAAATTGCTTGCTGTATATATGATGATGGTGAAAGTAAAATTAGGTTACAATGACATCTGATTTCATTTACAGCTTGTCAAATATTAATAAAACATTTTAATAAAAAAGGACTTTTAATATGAATCCAATTATTCTGAACAGAAGGGAAACAAATTAATGTCTTGAGAAAAAACAAAGTAATTGTTTTCATTTGTTTGCTTTTTCCTCACAAGAACGTTTATAAAGAGAAAGTACAGTGTTGGGATGTCAAGAGTTCTTGGGTTACAATGAAACTCATCACAAATGTCATCTGAAATGTACATACATGAGTGTCAGGCTATGATAGCAAGAGTTGAAACTAACATCCTTCGTGACGTAATCTTCACAACCCATGAGCGGGTAATGGTCAGTTTTGTAATGTAATTGTTAACTCAAGCCATGGATAAGTGCCAGCCTCCTCCAGTGATTGACAATGTGTTGACAACTAGAGGCACACAATGAAATTAACATGACAATTATAGAAAGGGACATCCTACCAAGGGAAAAGGATTTTCTAGGAAAATATGTCGGATGTAATGTTGCATGGGTGATGTTGTACTCTGTTGACCAGGGTTTACAAGGGATTGGGTGATCACAATTAGATGTCACTTTCTCTCTGTTTATTTTGTGTCACTTTCTGATTGACAGGCGTTTGAGTGACAAGATGGGGTGAGATGGGTCAACTTCATTAGGTGCCTAATGAGCTAGAAGTAGTCCACACTTTCCGGTTTAAATGCGTAAATACATTGACTTTATTAATCTGTTAAGTTTCATCTGTTTTCATTTGCTGAAATTAGCATTTTGGAATTTACAATGTATGTGCAAATTTAAAAATTAAAAGTAAAATCGAAAGGTACCTCTGAGATTTCTTTTTTCTCTAGACTTGCTAACATGGGTTTGCTTTGGAATTTACTTGATGACAGACTATGAACTTATCTGACAATTTTAATTTTTTTAGCAGTTGAGGTGTTGGGGAATCAAGACAAATGCACTGGTACTATAAATTAGGGCTAAAACTAAAACTTCAGTTCAGTATGTATTGTGGTACAGAACCTGGGTTCGCTTCAGAACCAAGAAATTCAACGAACTAAAGCCACATTTTTCTTGAAAATAAATTCTAATGAATGTAAAACTATTAAAAGAAAATGCAAATATGAATTAAAATTTATGGAATTAATAACATGAATATGGTATATGGTACAAACAGAAAATAAATATCGATGCACAGTGCACCAAAGCAAACTACAGCGGTTTAAATAATGTAGTCGTGTACTGTTTCAACCCTACCATAAATATGTTACATATAAGTAGTGCTTTCAACATTTACAGGTACTACAATGCATCTTCTGCAGCAATTAGGAGGAGTGGTTCATAATATGAACATGTCAGTTGTGGACTCATGATGCAATACAAAATGAACAAGCAAAGCATTCATCAAATCTTGTTTATCAAGACTGTATGAAAGGAAATCAAAATGTTTCATTTTGTAATAGATATGTGTACATCTTGATCATATTTGACATTCAGAATGGTTTGTGAATAAAAATTTAATAGATACATGCATTTATCAACTTCTAAATGCCCATCAAGAACCAGGTATAATTCAGTTGAACTTTTCCTAAATGAAGATTTAGTGGTTCTTTTTTCATCAAACTTGTTTTTTCCAATTGCTGTATTCATTTCAAGTAGGTACATATATATATATTCAGGAAGTATGTAATTGCAGCAGTAGACTCCATTGGTTAGAAGTCAGTTATTTTCATTACCGGTACGTAGAATCCTATTTTATTCTCAATCCTTGCCTGTATTAGTTTTAACTCAATATATCTCATAAATAACGGAAATACAATGAAATTACTAGGCACTTTCTGAGTAGTTCTAGTAATTCTCATTGTACATTTTTAATACTGAGAGAATCATATCCTTGTACCAGGCATGTAGCTCAGTAGGTAAAGTGTCCACTCATCACCTGGAAGAATGGGGCTTGATACCAGGTTTCATCATACCAACGATGTCCTATGATGGGAGTTGTTACCTCCTTGCTCTGCACTCAGTATCGAAAGGACAAACAACGTTTCTGTACTATGAACACCATCTGCAAAATGTAACGAATTTCCAATTCAATAGTACAGAAGAATAAGGACAATATTTATGGACATACAACTTCTTTTATTCTGCATAGGCGATATTTCGACATAGGTTCTAATGTCGTTGTCAATGTCGCCCAAAGAGTTTAAACCGTACTGACAATAAAGAGTTATTCTCATTATTTTAAGGTAGCAGTAAACGTTACAATCATCTGGGTGTCAGTTGAGAGTCCACACTATTTTTACAAGATGATGCAACAAGGAGACAAGAGGCTTCATCAACAGCTGCCAGCACTGTAAGACTATGTGCACATAAATGGATAAATTCTTCCAGCACCCACTGCCACTTGAACAATAGAGACAGAGTACTATTTAAATAGCAGCCATCACGAACAGCAAAATTTTTGGTTGAGCAACCGTCTGATTAATCCGTGACAAGCATGACTTATTGAGAATTCCTCTTCTCCAAGGCCTCTTCATAATGTAATTCAGCTCATCTGCCATTTTGGTAAACATGGCTGTTTGCTAAGGGGAGACAACCAGGCAACATTACGTAACTGCTGACCACTATAAACAATGTTTTGTTGGACAGATGAGTATTTGATTAGACTTGAGACCTTGAGCAACGAAGAAGTGACTAGAAATGGACCAATTGTTTGCCTTTCAAGTCAAATCACAGTCTGAGCACTGCTAAAAGCTGTTTCGACCATGAAATTTCTATATTTGTATTGGTTTGCACTGAAGTGACACAGAATTAAGTAAATGCTTGCTGGACACGTCAAATGACCACTCTCTGTTTGAATCCATTGCGTGAACAAATTTGAAGAATAATCAGTCAAACTTGGCCTAGAGACGCCTGACTCCTGAAAAGCAATGGAGACAATGGACATCCTTGCTATAACCCTTGCACAAAGCAAGACTCATTTATACTTTAATTTATTTCGAAGGTTTATGACTTTTACTAGCTAATAAGTTATTATAAAAAAGCTTCACTTTTCTTTGTAATTATGTTTGCATACAAATCTTTCAAATGAGATGATCAAAAATCATTTTCATTCTGTAAAGTTCACTTTGAAAATGTGAATTACCAAGAATCATTAGAAATACACATTTCGAAAGTGAACAAATGTAACATTTAATATCTATTTCGCTACTGAAAACGACATGATCCTTATGTTTTTTCACTATGATATATTTGCCCGAAAAGTTACCAACCAAACAAAACAAAAGATTCAAAGTTTCTTAGATTTATATACTGACAAATGTAAATACCGGTAGAAAGAAATCCCAATATAATTGTACAATCCAAGGGAGTTTATTTGGTGTTCATTTCACTGTTGAAATTTACTGAAATTGATATGTTGATATGTTTTTTAACATTATGGAACTGATAATGAATCCTTAAATGAATGTAAGAGCCTTGATAAATGGCATAAGATTCTCAGGATAACATCACCTGAATTCCACTTACACTTCACTGGTAGCATCAACCAATCAATCCTTCAATGAAATTGACTTTCCAATTGACTGTCCAATTCATAACTGAATAGACATGACACTACTGTGACATGATTCTTGTATAATTCAATGATAGCATATATAGTGAAAGTGTTGATAAATGTCATATGTTATGTCCAATTGTCAAGTCCAAAAAGGTAGCAAAAAAGAAATTTCAGTCACTTTCAAAGGCAACCAAGACTAAAGTTAACAATCTCCTTGCTTTCAGGTTCATAGCATTTTAAGTTAACAATCTCCTTGCTTTAAGGTTCATGGCATTTGAAGTTAACAATCTCCTTGCTTTAAGGTTCATAGCATTTGAAGTTAACAATCTCCTTGCTTTAAGGTTCATAGCATTTTAAGTGACCAATTTCAAATTCACATTCTTGTGTTATTCTATGTTCACACTGACTGCATGTTATTCAATGAAGTTTACACAGTGTCTATTTCACTGTTGACTCAATCCCTATCTCTATCAAGCTTGGATCTCCTCTAGACATAAACGTCCACTCATTCTTGACCCAAGGCCAGACTAAGATGACCACCGTCCTGGGATAGAAAAATAAATCCAGGAACACCTACGATCTTACAATGAAATATGTACGGCTCATTTGAGATGAGTTTCACAGTGCTGTTGAATCCCCCTCTCCTATTCTTAATGGCCTAGGGTGAAAGAAAACAAATTGCTTTATAAATTCAGATTGCAATCTAGCAAGTACTGTCTGCAGCCTAAGGCCAATGTATACACAAATTTTATGTTTATTTGTGATTTTATTGTTTGTTGACCTTCCTTCGGGAGGAATGTTCAGCTCTGTTCACACGGAAATGATCTATAAAAGGTGGAAGTAGATTTAATGAAATGTTTGATATTCTCCGATATATATTTCATTATGACAGAATTATTTTTATATCAAAATGTGTATCAGCTCTCATATTATTTTTCAGATTCACTCATATGACAACAGCTTTAGTCACACATGTTTATGTGGTATAAGATTTCAAAGTATTTAGCAGAAACTTCAAATATCTGTATTAGTCAATTTTATGATTAACAGATTTGACAATAATAACTAGTAAACAATACATTTCATCAATAAATAATATTTAATTCCACTTAGAAAATCAAAATAACATTGTGTATTACTCTAAACAAATTAACACTATCTAAAATTAAAAGCAGTAAACATATGAATGTCTTGGTATGACAAAATACCAAATGAAGTTACAATAACAGATCTATATTTCTTTGATTTCAACTTCAAACATTGCCAAATTCCTTACCAATAAATTAAATTGACGAAATCTAATAAAAACACAAAGCTACTGTGATAATTCTAACATGATTAAAACTGCATGTCATCAAACTGACCAATACTGATTTAAATGGAGATTAAGTAAAGTAATAAACTTGTCTAGACTTTCATGATGATAAGAATCTCATTTCATTAAGCAAGATTCTTGAAGCCAGACCCTGTGCTCCCTCAAGTTCTGGTCTGATCCTGAAGTTCCAATGAAGGTAAGATATACAGCGTTGAATATTTATCCTGTTTCAAAGGTTTATTCACAGATATCTGGACTATTTGTATCACACATCCTTCAGATTGAACTGATAGTATCAATTGCATGTGATCAGAATGCATGCATAAAATACCATGACAAATTGTTCTTCTCTTTCAAAGCTTCATCCATTGAAATTGTTTGCATTTTACAACATTCAACTTATTGTCAAGTTCATACTATCAGTTTATAACATTTTTATGCAGACATTTCAATATCACTTTCTTCTACTAATGAAATTGTTTTCACAATTTGAGATATAATAATTTGATAATTAAATTAAAAAAAAACACTTTATAGAAACCATGTAGTGTTGACTGAGATATAACAATGTTTCATTTATTTACTATCTAAATGACATGTATTTCTTACTACATAGATGGTTTATAAATTCAGATAAATAGGCACTGAACAGTGATATACACAACTTAACATCATAGAATGTGTCAATATGAACAAATATGTCTTAAATTGCTTTCCTGATCTTGTGTATTCTTTTCTTATCACAAAATTTAAAATGCAACAACAAATGTTACACTTTTGAAAAGTCCTAAATTCCCTAACAGATTCCTTGATTACCTCCAATCTTTCAATCTGTACACCAGATATTCAATTTGTTAAGCATAATTGCATATAGCGATGTACAGGGCACTGACTTGACAAGTGTGTATTGAAGAGGTAGCTAACGAGGCCAGGTAGATAACCAGGTAGATTTGATTGTAATCACAGGTGAGTGGTATATGGGGATTCTCAGAGTGATGTAATATTACAGGTGTGACAAAAGCACTTGTCTGCATAGTAGGGGAGAAGAGGGTTTCAAGCGGAAGTATGACAAGAGTTACTCTCATTAGGGACAGGTAAGACTAAGTAATAAACATGGCACAAAAACCTGTTGAAATGTAAGGTAAGGGTTTTTGGAAACTGCTTTAAAAGCAATTGTTGTGTTATGGTCAGTTGTAGCTCTTTGTCCTTTGAGAATATAATATATTGTTTACATCTTCTGATATATAGGTAACACACCTTGTACAAGTTACCTGTGACTGAAAAATATGTGATACTGAACATTTGAATATTATTTTAACTATCATTTTATATTTTCATGGGCCCTTAATTATTCTTGAAACGTTCATAGCTTTAAGAATTCCTAACTTTGATCGTAGCACATGTGTTAAAAATGGACTTAAGAATATTTCAAGAATCAGGGCCCAGAACCAAATGTTCTTTAAGAACATACTTTCTCTAATTTCCATAAGTACTAAACCTGAGATGCCTATACAAAGCAACTACAGCATTAATCCAATCTTTGACATGACTCAGTCTGGACGTTGTCTTCTCAATACTCTTGGAAAGCTTTAGATTGTTAGTCTCTTGCTTCTAAAATTGTCTGAAAGGCAATGTTAACTGGAGGGTGTAACATTGTGTTGAGTTGTAATTCTATCTTCCCACTTGAGCTGAGATATACCTTTACCTTCCAAAGTTTCTCATTTTGCCTACAGGTCTCACTGAAGAGGTTGTAGGCTGATTTCCCTCTTCAGTCTTCCAATTGTCTCTAGGTCATTAACATGAGCAATTACGACGGGAACGGTCAGGATTACTGGACATACTTTCACAAAGTAATTATAACATTACGGTCAGTTGTAAGCTCAACACAGGCCACAGCCCAATCTGTGCTATTTGAGAAGAAATTTTGGACTCATTTTGGCTATAACATAGATCAGTCTGGATTTATGAAAATCTTCTGTCCTAAAATGATTGGAGAAGGTAAGCTGCTGGAACTGAATGTTGAAACATATTCCCCATGAACCATCAATTAAAGTTATCCTAATTATAGAGAAGGGGATACCCACGGTTTCTTTCAGTAAAAACAGATTTAACCAAAATAATCCTCCAAAACTTTCCAATGTTAAAAATCCATATTAGATTCTGACATTTCTATTAACTCATCACTACAGTTTTTTCTGACATTTCAGATAATGGCAACTCATTTAGGAAAGGATATTTAAGATGGGCTATTATTTCTTAAGGATACTTAACATAATGGTTCCTAGTGATTGAATGCACATCTCCTGGTATATTGCCACCCTGTCTATTCAAGGAGTATCAAGTAGAGGGTGGGCTGGGCCACCTTTATCAAGGTGTGGGAGGGGGAGGGAGCCATATTGAAGTGTATGTGTGTGTGTGGGGGGGGGGGGGGGGGGGCTTTGTTTCTGGTGTCTAAGGGTGAAGGAGACTATATCTTCATCATCAGATTGTGGGGCAACTGTGAGGGATGGAAGAGACTGTGAGGGATGGGGGGAGACCTTTTATCATTATCTCTGAAGCGGTGGGGACTTTCATGCAGGAAAGAAAGTTTACCCTATCTAAGGATCTGATTTGGTGGGGAGGGGGAGAGATCTTATGTCTTGTGTGTAAAAGGTTAGATGGCTTTTCTACTGGGTGTCTGAGGGGGTGGAGATCTGGTAGGTGGGTGTGCAGGGGGAGTGGTTGAGGGTCAGCTAGGGTCACAGTGACCATTAATATGACACTAATGGGTGGAGTTGGCTGTTCCTTGTGCTGACAGGTAGGGGCTATTCTCCAGGTACAATGGGGCAGTGCATGCATGGTGCTGGGAGGTTGGTCATCTGGGTAGGTAGGGCAGACTCTCAATACAGGCTATGTGTAGCAAGTATGTGAAACAATACAGTATCTAAACAATGTCAGCCTGACAGTTTGTAGACATAAAGTTCCTGATCAAATAAGATTTGGTTTAAACATTTCATTATATATAGAAAATCTTGCCAACTTTTGCATATTAATACCTCACCAGTACATACAACAACAAATACACAAGAACTGGACATAAATATGACAAACTAAAGCATAATCATTGCATGTTTGTTTATAATGGACATTTCCTATGCAGTTTCACTTCACTAAGATACTTTATCAAAGCGTTCAGATTTTGTTGGACACGATGGTGTTATACTCCAAGATTGGGAAACAGACTTGATCTGAACAAAATACTTTGTTTTAAATGTGTTAAGTAACACTTTTACCTCTCATGATCAAGTGATCATATTTGTGTCCATTGCGCCCTATGGATTAGGAATGCAGGGAGACTTTTCTGACGAACAAAAGAAGAAAGAAATTCAAAAGAACTGGTCAATCAGCTTTATGTTTCATAACATAATGGACACATTTGTATTTGGGGTGAGGGTCAGTAAGGCAATAATGGGGGTTCCTTGGACATCAGATAATCTGAGGGGGTAGGGGGTAGGGGGAGAACAATCAATTACATGTCCAGAACAGTAATGGGCAAAGGATCCTTACCTGTTGGGACATTAAATTGCAATAGGGGTGGGGATTTCAAATGATAATGGAAGGTAGGGTGGGGAAGGGTCAATTTCAAATTATAATGGAAACTATAGTCGGAAGGGAGGGGTTAAATCGTAATGACAAGTAGGATTAAGGGAGGGGTGGCAGGATGGGGTAGCAGTCCGTAGATTGTTCTGGGGTGGCAGTTACATTGTAATAGCAAATAGGATGAGGGGGTGGTGATGGTGGACCAGTCTGTAAAATTGTTCCAGGGCAGTTAGAACATGTGTAAATGTATGGGGGTCCGTCATTCTCCTGTCAGAACCCTTGTAATGGACGAACTTTAGTGATCAACACAATTTGCACCATGGAGGTGACAACAAGTATAATATCTTACCCCCATGGGCAGGAAAAGTCAGCAACTCTGTAAGGAGGAGGATAGTGGTACAAGTGGAGTTAATTGACTCAGTAATCTGGTGGATATGGGTTTTTATCGTGTGGAAGGCAGAAGATTATGTTAGTTAACAACATGAAAGATAGGGGTCATTACTTGATATACCTGCATGGGACGTGACCGATAAATGAATGGAGGTAGTTAGTTGCTAAAAGATCATTCTTAATGAACATTTAGCATTTGCAATTTTCAGCAATTGATATGGTTGACAGGGGTTTCATTAAAGAAATTAATTTACCAAAACTTCTAGAAAATTCTAGAATTTCAATGAATTTGTAGGTTTGGATCAAATGTTTGCCAAAATTTAAATGAAAACATTGAAGAAAAACAACAAGGAAATACATGTTAATATCACAGCGCTGTACTGACCAAAACACAACAAGATGACAACACTACAGGAGAACTAAATAGGTGGATAACATAACATCAAGCAACAGTAAATAATACCACATGACATCAGATTGTTTATAAATACAGAATAAACACAGACTTCAGAGATGAAACAAAGCTGAAAGACATCAAAACAGACTCTTGAATAAACATAGTCGATATCACAGTGTTTGAGAAAAACTTTACATCTGACATCACAACAGTGATACTACTATATAGTACATAGTGATAAACACAGATGACATCAGTAGTGACTAAACACAGATGACATCAGTAAATATGGTACAGACAAATGACATCAATAGATGCTAAACACGCAGATGAAGAAAGACTAAGAACAGATGACTACACTTAAAGACTAAACATTGATGATGAGACCTGAAATCAAACACAGGTGACATCACTTGATAGTAAACAAAGATGACCACATCTCAGAACTAAGAGTTAAAACAACAGGAAGTAGAGCATCCCCCTGTCCGTGTCCAGCATGTGCCGGTGATTCAATATAACAAGAGTAGCCTGCAGCCTGGACAGAAAGACGGACAAACAGATGGATGGACAGGCATCATGCTGGACACTTGACCACACAGGCTGTCTGACCACTGGCCAGGATGCAAGCTCACATCACAGACTGTGTTAGACGTCACACGTACCAAAATGTACTATTGTCAACCTTGGGTTCTTCTTGCTTTAGAGATGCCAGACTGACAAGTAGAGATTATTTCTGTGAGAAAATATGTTCACTTTATATTTTATGATAGAAAATTATTTTATTCTGTTAATGTAATATTGTATCATGACTATGGAGGAAATGTTTACGTGGTAATTACATATTTTATTCAATGAAGAAAAGGATATGTTTTCCAACTTAGAAAACCCTCTTCAGGTAATTGTATTATTCATGGCACGACAATGTATAACAAGAGATGGGCAGAGAGTTAGGGTATGTACGAGAGAAGTTAGAGAAAATGACGTTTATGTAGTATATTTCCTTTAAATCAATACCTAGTTAGTCTTATATGTGATAGAAATGATTAGATATTTTAATGTCAAATAACAAAAGGTGTTCAAGAAAAATGATATCAATGTCATGGATTTCTAAAAGATTTCCTAGATCTGCTTTCAACAAAGAAATAATTCATATTTCCCAAATATTCAGGACATCTTTCAATTTCCACATTATTGAATTAATTAGCTCCAAATTCAAGCATTCAACTATCTTCAACTGGAAAATGTCATCCTATCTTAAACTGCAGCTCGGACCAAAAATGAAATATTTAATTCCCTCAACTAGTGGTCAGTCCGCATGCTTGACCACACACTGTCTATGGTGTAAGAGCGAGCTTAGACAAGTGGAGCATATGATGACCACCAGGCAGGGTGTGTGGTGATACACTGGTCAGTGCTGGCCGGAGGCAGTGACCACTGACCAGTGGTGAAGAGAGGTTGAGAGGCAGACAACAGAGGACTCTTCACACTGAGAGATGAAAGGGAGACTCACACGTGTGAAGACAGAGGGAGCATCTCCAGCATGCATCGTCTGCATCTGATCAGAGTAGATCGGTGGGAGGGAGAAGGGGGTGATGATAGGCTCGGAGTCTGGTGCTCAACAACCTCCTGTCTTGAAGACCCTTGTCTCTCCCTTAGTATATAGTCTTTTACTTGGTGTCTGTCTATAGTGTGGATACATATGAGTATATAGTCTTTTACTTGGTGTCTCTCTATAGTGTGGATTCATATGAGTATATAGTCTTTTACTTGATTCCTCCAATTGTTACCCAATCCTAGTTGGTCTCCTATTTGTCTCAGTTTGGAATTGAAGTTTCATATAATGAAGACCTGGAGAGACATTGAACAGTTTGGTTGTTAGGGAAGTAGAAGAATAGATGCAACATTACATGGGTATGTTTACTCGAGACAAACCCTTAGTTTACTTAGGCCAGCCTGAGTTTGATATCATTCTATTAAGTAGAGAAGGAAATGAAGTGCAAGAGGTAGATGCAATGTTACATCACTGTTTAATCACCTTAATCCCCCGCTTCACTGATAGTGGAGCTTGTTGTAGTTTGTTCAGGGAGAGCTGCAAATGGAGAGAATTTAAGTTATTGCACTATTGTTTCAGGCTCTTTACTCCATGTAACTTTATCTTATTGAAGTTGTGAGTTTGTGGTTTGGTAAAATTGTAATTGTATTGAAGAGATGAGACTGCACAAATCTGGAAAAATTGAAAGGAAATGATTGGTATTGTAGAGGTAGCAATGTTTCTTGAAACCATTTTCTACAGATGGAACGTTTTTAGGTACAAAGAGGATGAGGAAGAGAAGAAGAGAGACTCATCTTACCAGCAAGTCTGAATGTAATAGAACCACGGCAAGATGAATAGACCATCATTACATGTTGTCTTCTACAAGCCCTTAGTAATATCATTGGTAAAAGTTATAGAATTAATTCTTGTTAAACTATTCTGAGTGGACACTTTACAGTAATCAAAATTAGCTACAGACAGGCTAACCAATATATTCCAGGACCTGCAGGTAACTGGTTCACTATAGCTTGGGACTGACAGGAAAACATTGGGTGAAACATGGGGCTTATCCAACATTACATTAGTGGCTGACTGATGAGTCCAGCAACATCTCTTTGCTCTCTACAAACCCATTGTCAAGTTGGTTCAATAAACCATAAGTAGAGGAGGAAATGTGGAAAGAGGGAATGTGGCAGGGGTGCAGCATTACATCACTACTGTTTGCTTTTCTGCAAGCCCCCAGTTTACATTGGAATTAAGGTGCTTTGAACGTTGGGATGGTGAAAAGGGACCCTTAGTTACCATCTGAGGTTCATACTGTCGATTCAAGTTGAGGGGGAAGTTTAAGGTGCTTTGATAATGTTGGCATGGTGAGAAGGGGCCCTTGGTGGCTCATACAGTTGGTTCAAGTTGAGGGGGAAGTTTAAGGTGCTTTGATAAGGTTGGCATGGTGAGAAGGGGCCCTTGGTGGCTCATACAGTTGGTTCAAGTTGAGGGGGAAGTTTAAGGTGCTTTGATAATGTTGGCATGGTGAGAAGAGACCCTTGGTGGCTCATACGGTTTGTTCAAGTTGAGGGGGAAGCCAATGGGGAATGGTAGAGGTGCAAGATTACGTCAGTGAGTCCACTACGAGCCCCCAGTGAGGTGATAACGTGTAACCCTGACACCTGCCTGGTCATGGAAACCCTGACCTTTATTAATGGCCTTTCATAATATCTCCCTTATCATGCTGCGAGATAACCCTGGAGATGCTATCACGTGTAAATTAGTAAGTTAATTCACTAGAAGGTGAGCTATTCCCCTGTGTGGTATTCTAGATATGTGCAGTTGGAGACGGCAACAGAGACTTGCAAGAAGAAAGGACTTCAACATTCTTCCCTTCACACTGCATGCACTTACATATTTATAAGTAGATGTCTGAATTTCTGGATTATGTTTTTGAATATTTATACACATTTGTAAGTACATGACTGAATTTCTGGATTACGTTTTTGAATATTCATACATAATTGATTTTACATGCACACCACAAGGAAATTATTTTTGAAATGGGTTTGTCACTCAATAAAATGATATTTTGATCAATAATATTATAAGGAAAAACCATTTCCTGTTATCAACATGAATCTTATAAAATATATTGACCCATCTAACAATGGAAATGTGGTTCTATGTGAGTTGTTGCATATGAAACTTTGAAATGGGTAAATTGTTAATTATTCTGAAAATTTATTTGTTCATTTTAAGGTTTTTGATAAGTTACATCACAATATCAAAATAGCAATTTATATTCAGATTAAGAGTAAAAGAGTCACATCTCAAAAATTCCTTCAAAGACATGTCCAAATTTCTGAAGGTCAGCTTTCTGGAACAAAGTAAACACTCATCATCATATCAACATGATTAAAGGTGTATCAGATATAACAAGGACATAAAGTTAATCTTTCTCATCTAAAAGTGGATTCAAATCTATGTCCCTTCTTGAAGATCAATTCTTTTTTCAGAAGTTCATGACTGTCCAACACATGAATGTGAGAAACATGTAAGATAGAGGAACAAAGGTACAACTTTATCCACAACTGGATTCTAATACTCCTGCAAATCTTCATCATAAATTTTCAATACTAAATTTTGCACATGCTAAATGATCTTTGACGAAAATATAAATCTGATAAGCCTAAATAAAAATGTAAAGAAACATCAAATATTGTCAATGTTCACATTCTACATGACACAAGCTTAAATGAGTATATATGAAAACCAATACTGGACACAGACGATGCAGGAATCTATAAACACAGTTTCTGAGTACAAATTGCAATGATTTTTTAGATTTAGAAATTTCCAAAAGGAAATAAGAAAACATAATCATATCATGCTGGACATGTGAACACTGAACATGATGTATGAACAAGACTAACATATCAGACACCAAGTTCAACACTTCCAATCTGAAGACACAAGTTATCAGATTTCACTCCAACTGGTTACTCTGTAAACCATTCTTCAAAAGCTCATTATTTCAAATTTTAAAATTTAAAATCCACTTTTTCTACTTGAGGTTAATTGTCGAGATGGTATGAGTTTTACTCTATCGTCAGAAGTTTATTTTATCAACTTTATTAGAGCTTTGTCACACATACAGAAGTTGCCTTGAGAGATCAACTGTTGCACTCTCACAATGTCTCACATGGCAGCCCATGGCAGTATACAGGTTACCCTGATCCTTCATTGTACCAAGTTTAACAAGCCTGTGATGTTGGTGAAATTACAGCAAACAGCAGTCAGTCCGCAGCCCCTTATCTCTGCCTTTATCACCGTGATTAAGAATGTCTCCCTCACAGGAGGGACCCCAAGGGTCTATATTCTAAACAATCGGGGTCCAAATCTTGATCATTCAACTTCTCTAACCATCCAGTTTGGGCACTTTTCATGATCAGAGAAGCCTCCATTTTAGGACCTAAACCTTGATCAGAGAAGCTCTTCATCTTAGGCACCAAATCTTGATTAAGGATGCTCTTCATCTTAGGATCCAAATCTTGATTAAGGAAGCTTTTCATTTTAGGACCCAAATCTTGATTAAGGAAGCTCTTCATCTTAGGACCCAAACCTTGATCAGAGAAACTCTCCATCTTAGGGCCAAACCTTGATCAAGGAAGCTCTCCATCTAAGGATCCAAACCTCAATCAAGGAAGCTCTTCATCTAAGGACCCAAACCTTGATCAGAAGAGCTCTCCATCTTAGGGCCAAACCTTGATCAAGGAAGCTCTCCATCTTAGGATCCAAACCTTGATCAGAGGAACTCTCCATCTTAGGACCCAAACCTTGATCAAAAGAGCTCTCCATCTTAGAACCCAAACCTTGATCAGAAGAGCTCTCCATCTTAGGACCCAAACCTTGATCAGATGAGCTCTCCATCTTAGGACCCAAACCTTGATCAGAGGAGCTCTCCATCTTAGGACCCAAACCTTGATCAGAAGAGCTCTCCATCTTTGGGTCCAAACCTTGATCAGATGAGCTCTCCATCTTTGGGCCCAAACCTTGATCAGTGGAGCTCTCAATCTTAGGACCCAAACCCTGATCAGAAGAGCTCTCCATCTTAGGGCCCAAACCTTGATCAGAGGAGCTCTCTATCTTAGGGCCCAAACCCTGATGAAAAGAGCTCCCTGGGTAGGGCCCAGTTTCTAAAGGCCTCATCACTGTTAACCTCTTTTGATGCATGGCCAAGATGCTATTGTCATTTTTAATGGGTTAAGAATCCTACTTGGGGGTGGGGATTATGTCTATGGGTTTCCCAGGGGTATGGTTTTTGAATTGTTACAAGGGATTTGGAGTAATTGCTCTTGCTAGGACAGTATGAACCTGGCTTGTAATTTACATGTTGAAATAAACAGTCCTATCTGTGTTTTGTGATTCTGAGAAATACAAATAAATGGTTGGGATTAGAAATTGAACATTTTCCCTAAATTACAAGCTTTAGAGTTTGTTTGATGTGGTAAACATCACAGAATCTATGGTGACATATATCATAGGTCTTAAATATATAATAGATCACAGTTAGGAAAACAGGGTTACAGGGTTATGAAACTATGAAGTTATTCTGATGAAGAGGATTTCCGAAACATTATACTTGAACAACTCCTATACATAAATACTTTTATCAAATGAATTATACAAACCATCTGTTACAAATTTTATTTTACTTTATAGAAGTATTGATATTCAAATAGTAGGTGTAATTAACCTTATGACTGTCTAAGAAACAAATTCATGATATGAGATATTTATTTACATGCTGTATGAGTATATAAATAATTCAATTCTCACTGTAAAGATAATAATATATATTAAAACTTAAATTACTTACAACTATAAGTAGTTAAATATTTTATCATTTGTTTGAAATGGTTTTATATTTGACTGACAATAAATAATAATAATTTGATACAATTTTATAGCATTTATGACACTTGTAATTTGATAAATTAGTAACTCCATCAAATATCTATACATCCTCTGTGATCAGGCAAACAGCAAACATACCGGTAACCTATTATCAGTCAGTTCCCATATAACAACAACCCTCTGTCCAGATGAAATCTGGGCACAACATCAACCCACAGAAGACATCTACACCACACCCCTCCCACATTTCCCTGCACCGTAATACCCACAGGCTCTTTGCCCAGAACATCCAACATCTGATCAAAGTACTTCTCAAGTGTAAGTGTGAACTTTTAATCTCATAACCTCCTACCCAGATGACACAAGCTCCAGCCCAGTTCAACCCCAGCCTCAACCTCCCTGTGACATAACCTCAACAGATTGTGGGATCTTATCTCTATACAGCAGTAGGACAGACTTAACCCCCACTCTCTGTGAGATAACCAGTCTTTGATTGGTGGACTGCTGGATAACTCTCTATAATCCCTCCCTGTACTGGATTATACCCTTCCCTCTTGTCTCCACAGTGTGAGTCCAACTCCTTCACATACCTTCTTATATCTCTTATTATCTGCAGTTCGAGATAACTCATTGTCTCCATGTATAGTTTAGCGGTCAGCCTGTTGGCTTTGATAAAGAGTTATCTTCCTCAATCTTTCTGATGTTTGTAAACACAAACTAAGGTTTTCAAATTGGCATGGTGATGTTGGAATTAAAGTGTCAAGGATTGTAAAAGTTTTGTCCTTATGTAAATCAGTGTATGAAATTAAATAAACATGAAACCAGTATTACAGTGTTATTTTGTCAACTTAAATGATGAAATCAAAGAAAATCCACAAGAAGTTACCAGCCCAAACCAAAAGTTATCAGATTATTATCTGTCGCGTGGGCTTTTTTTAACACTACCTGTCATCCCAAGTTGTTTGCTTTGGTTACTTGTCAGACTTATTTCATACACTCGTTAATGCAATAATTGTTTTCAATCACAACATCCTTCTCGTTTGAAAATAAGTAAAGTTAATATAAACACATTTCATTACATTTAATTATACCAATTTATTCACATTTACAGTTAATTCAATTCTGAACAGTTTCTTTGTAGCTATAGGTTAGGTCGATCTTGCTGTGATTTCTATAAATTTCCACCTTGATATTTGTTTATAAACAAGAAGAAACCAAATACTATTCAGTCCACCTCAATTATCTCTTTTACATCACATTTTAAATAAAAACTTCTTTTCAATTTCAAACGGCTTCTTTACACCTGTATCGTGAGGACCAGGTGATATCAGTTTCTCGTTAACTGTGTAGGTGTATACCTGTCCTAATCTCTACCTGAGTGCCCCCATTCAGATCTAAACAATGAATCATTCTGTTTAAAAACTCTGATATTGAGTTTTATAAATCTTTAGAGGAGGATGTAATTTATCAGTGGAGTGGAGTTTACTACAGGAAATCTTAAAGGGGCATGTGTCATAAACGTCTTCAATCTTTTCAAATTATGAAATTTTCACATTTTCTGATTGTCAACAGAAAGAACAGTTAAACACAAATTCTTTTAATGTCCAAAATTTGTTTTTAAAGTTTTTTTTCACAGACACCTTACAGTAATAGCTATAATTTCAAGAACAGTTCTAAAGACATAATGCTTTGGTCATTACCAATCGACAAAGTAGCAGAAAATCTCTCCTCTTTAACATTATCCCGTCTTACCTCCTCCAGCAATGGTATCCATGCCTATTACATAACTAAGAAGCACAGGTCTACTGGGTATAATGAGACCAGCTTACTGGGCTGTAGATGTAAACATACTAATGAGAAGTCATTAGATTCAGAGATTATCAAATCTTCTTATCTTGTTCATCTGCAGCCAGGAGCAGTTAGTTACCCTGTCCACTACCTGTACTGAAATGTTGCTTTACAGTAGTATTTAGGAGATGTAAGCTGCAAGAGATGATGGAGGATTTCTCTGTGTGAACAAGAATACTACTTTCAGGGTTTCAAGTTCCTATAACCCCTGTCTTTATTTAATTTTAATCAAGTTAATCATACAGACAATATCTTCAACTCTAAATAGTGAAAAAATGGTGTTGAAGGGTCTTTTCATTAGTAACATATTATTGTTCAAAATGTGTAAATATTGTTGTGTTAAAAAATAAACCAGGTTGGTTCTACTATGCATGCCCAAATTAGGTTGACATCTTCTTTTATAAACCCTAGATCTAGTTGTTCAATAGTCTCTTGAAGTTTCATCTCCCTTTCATTTTAATAACAGATCTGATTGTAGGACATTTAAATGCTGTATTATCTGCAAGTCTTGGGTGCTTTTACCCAGTTAACCAGTCAACAATGTTATCATATCGATTCTAAATTAAAAAAATTATGATCAATGAATTTGTGCCCTTTATCTACATTGTAACATTTGTCAAATTAGGTCTTATCTTTTTATATTATCAATTATCAGTCCAAAGCCAACCTGAATCAAAAGCAGAGAACATTTCACAAAAATGTGTTCAATACACTTAACCCCTATGCCTATACATAGATTCACAGTAACTGGAAATGACATAATCAAGGATATCTTGATCTTTAACACAATGATATGGACATTTCAGAGAAATCAGGTACCAGTGGAACACTGGTACAGAACAAGGGTTGACAGTAGCCCGGGAACAAGATTGACAATGGTTGACAATGCAGCATGACAATGGTTGACAATGCAGCATGACAATGGTTGAAAACAAGCAGAGTATTGTCATCAAGACATCGTGATCAGCTGATGATCGGGTTTCAAACAAAATTGGTTTCTCCCCTCCTTCACCTCGGGCAAAATGGGCGGAAGGGGACGTCACTCTCGCTGATCCATTGATGAAGATGACGATCATCATAATCCTTGTTGATTCACTCGATGGACCATCACTATTATTTTGAATTGATTTCTTGTAAAGACGTGACATTGACTTCAATGTGCGATGTTGGTTAATGTCCTTTGTTAATTGTTTGTCAAATCCCAATATGTTCATAAAAAGTGTTTCATTTCAACATTGAAAGGTCAAATTATTGCCACTGTTCAGTCTGAGCATACAATTGTTTGTTTGAACTGTTTAAGTGTCTTTATTGAGTAACACCTTTAAATTAATGTAATCAGTTGTCCAAGTATTACTTTGTGTTTAATGATGATAAATTGATTTTCTATGTAACACATAGGGACAAAATTCAAAGGTTCTTTCTTGTTTTTATGGTTGAAGCTTTTGAAACCTATTTTTAATCATCAATTACTTAATTTAAATAATGCAAAGAGAATGAACTTGAATGTTTAAAGATGAAAATAACCATTGTGAAACAATCATTACTCAGATTATTGATCCTGACAAAATGAACCTTCCCATCAAGGGTGTATTTTCACTTTGATATTAAAATGAAATTGATTGCAAATTTACGATATATGTCCAGTTTTTGACCACTGGGACATTGTCCGATAAGGATGACAAGTTTTATCAATAAACTACAACAATGGTATCTCTCATACAAATGTCTCTGTACAGAGAGTACAAAGACATTCATGCTGTCATAAAATGACTCATTTAGAAAATCTCTTCATTTCTTTCCCCCTGCATAAAGATTAAATAAATTCACATGATTAGGTTGATATACAATGATATTGGCCGTGCTGTGTGTAAAGTCATAAAGACGCCATTGACTAGCAAGGCACCTTGCTCCGGGATCTTATAAAACATTTAACAAATGTTGATTATTGTCACCTGAATGATCAAAGGGAGTACCTGTCAGGTATACAGGTAAGACTTACCTGGATGGAAAGGAGCGATTACTTACTCACATTGTCCTGGATATATGTCACACTAGGATCAGTCTAATGTCTTCTCTATGATTTGTCTTCCAGATTAAAGTATCATTAAGCAGCGTAATAAAAGGAAATTGCCATTTTGTAAGAATTTGTTTACAAATTTATAATTGCAATACAGATATAGATTTCAACGTAATTGTGGAATTGGTTTCCTTGGTTATCACAGAGGTGAAGAATGAAGAACAATTTTATGGATACACAACTTCTTTGTTCTGTATAGGCGACGTTTCGACATAGATACTAATGTCGTTGTCAAGCAGGTAATGCCCATCAAAGATGTTATCACAGAAGTGTTGAGAAAAAATTTTCAAGATTGAAGTGAAATTTAAAAGGTATACTAAAAAGAAATGGACCTTTTAAAAGAAATTATTTACAAATTTGAAATGATTATGTAAGTTAAGGATTGAAGTAGTAGTTGTAGAAATTGGTAAAACTTCAGCCTGGGAGGTAATACATGTAGATGTCTTCATGAATTGTTTTCAAATAAAAGTGCCATTATAGCTGTAAACATGGTAATGGTGATTATAAACATCTTGCTAATTGTGAATTTTAAATAGTAAAATGTATTTGTTTTATGTTAACTCCACTGCCATCTTTTTCAGTGTTCAGTTGCAAGAGTGAAAAAATGACATAGACACAATAACTGCTTTGCCATTTTATAGTAACCATTTTGACTTCAGTTGTTTCATGATCCTGGGTGTCATAAGCACTTACTAATATAGGGTTAATTAATCATAATCCTATCTTTAAGTGCCGAATAATACCGTCTTTTAGCTAGTATTGATATTTTTTATGATGACTCAGTGAAAAACAACCATGGTTCGAAAATGATCTTCTATGTGTTATTTCTGAAAACTTTGGAGCATCTTACTTCAGAGATCAAGAACAATGACTGCAGGGTACTTTCAAATTTATATATATTATATATATAATATACTTCTATTTTTATCATATCTGATAATTATAGATCCAGATTGGTTTGTCAACTGAAAGGAACATTTTGGGAGTAGAAAATCAGTCAGTATATCACAGTAGAGGATATTCTATCCTAAGTTTTCTATCTCCCTGGTTAGGATTGGAGAACTGAGTGGAGTAACCTCTGTGGGACTAGAATGATTATTAGTTACAAATAGAAAGCATATACAAGAAATAAATCGAAATACCATTGAAGGAAAAATCTTTTTATTCACATCAAAAGTAACCTTACATAGTAATCAAATCAAGTTAACCTTGAATTATTGATGTAAGTATCATACTAACATAGATGTAACATAGTCATAGAATGTCCATGCATTTTGATGAAATGAAATCCTCAACACAACAAGTACACACCAACAAATAAAACTATCAACACAATTTTTTACAAACATTTCACACATGGCAAAACCTTACCAACCAACGCATTGGAGTGAATTATTGCAAAGGATTAACGAACAAACCTCTTCTTTTGTAACAACTTTATGGAAACTAGTCAGGATATAGCTCTTACGGTCTCTAGGTAACCAAATCTATTTTACGTTTAAAATAAATCAAGCATAGGTTTCGTGCAGCAAATAAATACTATAGGCTATCTGACAGGCGCGGAGTAAATCTCAGTGTGAATGCAGTACTATGCGTGTTTAATCCTGGAATGAAAGAACAGGATGTGTCCCAAAAGAATCAGTTAAAAGCAAACAAGAGATTTATCAGAAGAAGCTCTATGGTTGGGGGATGTAATCCACGATATAGAGGCCGCTGTTTTCTTTGCCGTACACTGGATGCACACTGTCAATAGACGAGCGGAGAGTCGGACCATCTCTGTATGAGGGCATTATGTACATGGATTGACAAGTTATTATGTAAACCACAGGTCCAACCCTTTACTCCCCAATGCATACAGCCATTAAGTTTAGTATGTAAAGTAAAACTCTGTAAGTTATATGCAGGTGGTTTCAAAGTTTTTATGTAAAATGTGAACCCTTTTAATTCAACCATACATTGGGATCTTTAGTTATCATGAAATGAAAATTTCAACTTGAAGGCTTAAAATTATTCATGAAATTGTGATAGTAAGTATTGTGAAATCCTGGAGAGTCTGTATGAGATAATAACAAACACAGATACTAGTGATAATGTAGAAACCGCAAAGTGCATTTGAGAGACTGAGTTTAAGATACAATCGAAAAATAGAAATTTGTTAAGTGCAAATATGTTATAGGACATCCATATACATAAAAGCCTTGTGAAATCTGTGATTGGAAATTCATAGTTCACAAGGCTAACAAAACTGAACATGACCATGAGGTACACATGTAAATTGTGTTCAATCAATTCATACACAAACATAATATATATTGGACAAAAATAGTTATATAGTAATTGATTATTGATGTAATTTTGACTTGACATTATACATTTTTTTTATCATAAAACATCACATATCTGACTTTTTTGTCCAATATACATGGATTAACATGGGATTATGTGAATGACAAACACGTTTAATGCAAAACAAGGTTTTATTAATTGTAAGATTGGGTTTTCATTCTTTATCATACAAATAAATTTTATTACTCAACCGTGGTGAGTAATCACTCACTAGATATAACAATGGGTTGGTTACACACATGTGTGATACCACAGCGTGGTTCCGCAACGTCATAATCGTCGAGTGACGTCATAGTCGGTTTTGGTTGACGTCACAATGTTAGCAGCGTGACTGCAATAGCGGGTGACCTATTTACAAGTGAGCGTCGCTAACAACGATTTTCTTGCTATTCAGCGCTATTTACATCATTGAGTAATAAATAAAATACTAAACTCGGTCCCGTTTGATAACATGTTTATGAAACTCGTGAATGGAATTGGTATTTAACTCGCTTTCGCTCGTTAAAATACCAAACCATTCACTTCTTTAATAAACATGTTATCAAACGAGACATCGTTTAGTATATTATTATGCGTACCAGTAAAACAAAATTAACATATTAAACAACAAGTTGCCATAATCAATGAACGTTTTATTCAGTGAGCAGGTCCAAGATGACGTTATCTACATTACACATAATTGTTGGTGTCAAACCTCTTGACATATATCCTTAAGGAGTTAATCCAAGAATGTCATAAATGCATATTCATGCTAATCAGGGAAGAAGTTTCGTGAGGTGAATTCACTAATGACATTGGATTGTCATTTTGATAACAATTAAATTAGAAAATGTATGTCAAGAATTTGATATATATGAACCTGTGAAAATTATTGTTTTAAAGGTTACATTCCACATGACAAAGAAATTATTCCTGACAGGAGAAGTTTGAACTCTAAGTTAAGGTTTACCTTACGTTAAGGTGTCTTTTAAAAGAACCTCCTTGTCAACATGAACTATTCTTAAAACTAAGAAACATTCCATTTCTAATTTTCACTTTTTCTTTGATTAAAATCTTTTTAAAAATTGAAAATAAAGTTAATTTCATTCATATTTTTAAATTAGAACTCAATCACAAATAAAAGTTTGAAAATTTGTTTGTGCATTTTAAGTCAGAATAAGCCAAAGTAAGTCATATATACCTTTATTACAAAGAAATAAATATATATATATAAATATATGATTTCCTATTTCTGTAATGATTTATCTTTTACTGAACATACATATATACAATCATTGTCATTAGTTATCTAGCCACGTGTATTACACATACATAAATATGCATTTCACTAATATTTAGTCTTTGAAATGAAAACAATAAAGAAATGTATGAATCAAATGAAGCAAATAAAATCAAAAGGAGCCCCTGAGATATCTTCATTTTCTTCTATTATAGACTTGCTATAAAGTGATAGACTCAGTTGAAAGATTAAATAGCGGTAGATTTTATTCAATAAGTTTTTAAGATATAAATTATTGCAACTAATAGATATAAAGATAAGAAATAAAACAATGGGGAGCGAGTACCAAAGGGTTACTGCGTGTCCATCAGTCCACCTGCTTCAAGGGTTAATGAACATACTCGTTCAAAGGGTTTAATTACCTTGTCCTCATTCATCTCCAAGCCTTGACCAATCAGTTGCAAGACGGAATTTCTTCCGTATAAGATTTATTTCAATTGTCGAGTCGATGCAAGGTGAAACACATGGCCGCTTCAATGATGTCCGACCTGAAATGAAAAATGATCACATTTTGCAGGTTGGAAGGGGTGTCTTCTTATCTAAATACAGTCTCTGATGCACGTATAGAGCATGATCTGGTTCCTGTAAAATAATTAATCATTTTGGTTGAGAGAGACCAAGCTACACTGATGTCTTGCTTCACTGTTCATCTACTAGTATTTGATCTATCATAGAGATCATCTAAACAACTTAAATTCTACGATTGTTGCTCTCCTTTACAAAAGCATTCTGTACTAAGGTTATTAAGGTTAACACTGAGGTTAACCTTAACTTTTACTCTTTATCATTACAATTATATAATTTAGTGACTTATGATCATCTTAGTGCATTATTTATTATGTACAATATCCTATATTATACATTACGTTGTCATTTATACACATACATGTATTGCTCTGTTGAACCAAAATGTAGCCTGGGCCTATGGCCTCCACTACGAAATGAATAAAGATTGATTGATAGTGCATTGTGGGAGGGAGAAAACTTATTCTTTACATGGACTAACAGTCTTTAAAATTATTGTTTTTGACAAAAATAGATATGAAAGAAAATTACAGAAAAAGGATACTTTTTAAACTCTTCCTTTTAGTTATTTGGAGCAACTATAGAATTGGTTCGCCACCTTGGACAATTCTAAAGATTAACCCTAACCCTAAACCTAACACTACCCCTAACCCTGAACCCTAATACTAACCCTAACCCTAACCCTAAACCCTAAACCCTAAAACTAACCCTAACCCTAAACCCTAATACTTACCCTAACCCTAAACCCTAATAGGTGGCGAACCAATTCTATAGTTATACCAGTTATTTTCATAGACTAATTTCAGTGTACTGATTCCAAACGAATCATGTAATATCGCGATACTGCGGGTGACAGTCAAATCTATGTCGAAATACTGTCAGTACAGAATACAGAACAAAGAAGGAGTATATCCATAAACATAGAAAAAACAAGTTTTCCTTTATTTATTGTGAACATATATATATTCTTTCATAAAGTAGATTGTGATTGGTAAGAAGTTGTTATTCAGAAATGTATTCTAATGTATTCCGCTTCTAAATGCCATTCAAATACTTCATCATGAAAATTGCCTTCAATCTACACTATCCTTGTGTTGAAGACATTATAAATTTTAACTCAAACACTTTTTAGCCTAATTTAAGAAAACAAGATATTCTAGATAACAACTCTTATATTGTGTAGCAACACTGCATCTACACAATGTAGAAGTTGTTATCCAAGAAATCCACTTTTCTTATGTATTCCACTTCTCAAATATTTAATATGTCTTTGTAAACCTACACTGTTAACATCCTCTTTACTGCTCACATTAAGATCATATAAACTTTAATGTTATTGAACTTCCTGTTCTTAACTATCATTAGAGTTAAATGTTATTACAAGAACTCTCAGGGCCTACAATGGCACGACTAACATGCAACATTAGACAAATTGTCAACGATTATAGCTTTTCACAGATGAGTAGCTCTTCTCAAACACCTGTTGTGTATATCAAGTATTTAACTTACAATACTTTTTTCTAGGTCAGCTATTAAAACTCATGGAATTATAAAAAAAATTCTTAAATTTTTAATCTCAATAATAATCATAAGTATACGATAATTCCAATGTAAGAATAGAGATAAGATATGCTTCCTATACTGGCCTTATTGTTAGTTTTAATCCTTCACAATTATAGTTTCCTTGTCATAGTTTCTAGAGCTCAATCTCCATAACTGTACACAGTACCCTTCCTCTTTCATCCGATTCCTCGGAGTGTTTCTTACCTGGTACCCAGCTATGAGGAAACATGAATTTGGTTTACTTTCTATGTTTGCAAACAGATGGTGTGATAACTGCTTATAAGTATTATCTTGTTAGTAATTTAAGTTCTATTGAATATGCATAGTTAACAGTCCTGGACCCATATTTTCAAAACTGTCTTAGTGCTAAGATAGTCGTAAGTCAATGTTAATGTACGGCACTTACGATTATCTTAGCACTAAGAGAGCTTCGAAAATATGGGCCTTGAACCTTAGAGACACAAGAAACACATAAATCATAGGGGTAAAAACTCTATTTTATCGAGTTCACATATCTCAACTTTCAAAATTTCAACCATTTGAAAAAATATAATACCAGTATATGTAAATTTCTCTTCAAAAGCTCACATGCATCTTGAAGGACTATACAAACCTCTTGAACTTAGTGCATTAACCTAAGATGTTAATTCAAAGAGTGTGTTGGAATTTAATTTGAATATGTCAAATGTGTAATTAAAATAGCAATATAAAGTTAGTGAAAAGACTGTGATAGGAATGAACCCACAGTGATGATATTTTTCTGTTCTCAAAGTGACCTAATATGAACCTACATGTTAAAGAAAGAGTAGAATCGGCACTTTAAAAAAAGTGTTCGTGTCACATAAATTCTAGCAACGTGTAGAGTGTTTTAGGTTCTCCATGACTCCTAAATGAACTACTGTTGAGTTGAATGAAATAAATCAATCCAAAATGGTATATCATATGTCCATTTATAAAGATGTACCGGTATGTCCAAAAAGTTTTACTTCATGGATTTAAAATTTTTTAGACAGCTGTCAGACTGGCGGTATATTTCACACTGATGTATGTAAGTCATTACATAAGCAAGACTCTAGTAATAAACTAACGTTGATTCCAAAAATAAAATTTTGCTTGTTCATAAATTACACTTGATGTAACACTTTCAAATTGCTGTCACTGTAGACCCAAATAGTTGAACGGTTACATTTTGTGCTAAACATTATTGCTTTAAATGGAAACTGGCCAGAACTGCATGTCACCATAGTACAAACCTCCACTTTTGGTGCTAAACCTCCACATATTTTAAAAATAGTTCTATTCTTTATGTACTACGAGGTAAATGAGTATGTTTAACAGCCTGATTGTCAATGATAAAACACCTATACATCTGTTGTTGAAATATCTGATTTTTTTAACCTCAACTCACATTTGATGTCCTTGAATAAATTTGAATAAATTTGAATATATTTAAAGGTGAAGAACAATTCTGCTCTACAGAAAACATTAATCTTGCTATTAATCAAAGTTCAGAAAGTTGTATTTTCAATTTACCTTCCAATAAATTAACATCCAAACCAAGTAATATGAACTTCTGAACCAGGAGCAAACTGAAACATTTTAGTTTATGAAAGTGAATTTAAATTTCAATACATCCATATGAAATTTGATTTCAAATTGAAGTCTTTCACCGCTCAAAGAAATTCTACACAATAACCACATTCCAAAACACACCTTTCCAACTAGCAGTTAAAGACATTATTAGATGTACATGAAGCAGGTATTGGGTGAGTATTTGCCACACCTAGCAGTACCATATATATAATTATAAATGAGTCGGTACGAGCTGTCCCAGGTAACAAGTGACAGAATCAAGGACCAGTCACACTTCGACTTGAGAGCTTCACACATTCATAATTACATATCAAACATCATAAAGATCAACTCAACTCTCAAACCTTGCAGACCAAACCTAACCCTACCATCCTGGAATACTGCTTGTCTAATCCGTTCCTCAGTGATAAAATAGTTTATTAAATACCCATGTAAACTTAACATACTAATGCGGGCGTGCAATAAGGTTTCCGAGGCCGATTTCATGAAACTTGGTATTGTTATCTTACTCACTTTCACTCATTCTCTACCAAACCACATTTATTGTTTTTATATTAAACATGATATTAGTATTCTTTATGTATACACAAGACCCACACTAGTAGAGACATTTCTCCTTTAAATCCCAGGTTCCAATCAGCATGTCACAAGGTTCAGATAACAGGACCTCAGAACTTACAACGCCATGAACCCACAACCAGTACAGAGATCTATCAGCTCCGATTCTTGTTACATGACAATTAGCGCTACACCAGAGAGTGATGACCAGGACTGACCAGCTCAAGATACGGCCGATATATCACAGTTGCTGCCCATTGGTCAATGTCAGATTGTCTCCCATTAACATCTAGTTCCTGATAATCAGGACAGTTCACCCATCTATTCCAACCCGACAATCCAGAGATAACAGAGAAATACTTAGATACAAGACAATCTAGACTAACTTATGTTCTCTAAGAGACATTACAAGATCAGACGAGTTCATCTTCTCTGACTCAAAGATTGAAATATATCAGTGCAAATATGGAAATGTACCGAAAAAATGGAAATAAAAAAAACCCAATGAACAAAAAAAACAAAAACAGTAGAGACTAACTTAATTGGCCACAGTTTACTTCCCCTAAGGGGGGTAACTGGGTAACTGTCACGCAATTGGATACCATGCACTAAAGGAAAACTCTTACATGCTCTTTATTTGAGAAAATTGATTAAAGGCTGAGAAATGATGTATATAAAATGTAGAACTCAATGCTCTTTATCTCTATATCCCTTTTTGGGGGATGTGCTCTGTTTTGCCAGTGGTCATTATTACCTGTGAGAATGAGAGAGATTCCTGTGAATAAGCCACCCAGAATTGTTTTATTAATCAACTAAACTAAGTGCAAATGAAAGGGTTGAAAGTGTAGGGGAAGATACATTCTACATGAGGACAAAAAAGTGGATATATGAGTAAGATAGTTTTGTTTAAACAATTAAATCTTCGAAAATATTCTATAACATAAATATTGAATACTTATCAAATTAAAAATATGCAAGAAGTCCATAATTAAAATAAATGATTCCATCTATACATTTTTTCTATCTACAAAATGGTTGTTCTGTGGAAGTTTAAATCCTCAAGGGATATACTGCGATGCAGTAAATACGAACAAACAACAAGCAAAAATAAGTTTGTTTTGGTTGATGTATCAAAGTCCACACTAAATATTTAAAAGAAATTCACTTAAATCTCTTAACTGAAGCATATAATAACTGTTGAAGTTGATTCATAAATATCTTTTCAAAGCTGAAAGTTATAAATGTAGAAGATATTATGTAATTTATGATATTTTCATTGCTTGGGGAGTACAAAACAGTCAACACACAGAGTGAATTAATTCTTTAAAGGGAGAGTTCTGTTGCCATCTTGGATATTTGTTTGCTTTACATATTGTACCTGATTTTGCAACTTTTTAATAACTAAAGACACACACTGATAGGGTATTCACATAGCAACACATAACATCTCATAAAACTAATAAACACTTTGATGTTATGCTGTAGCAAAGTTTTCCCAACTCGCAGCGCCAATGAATGGCTTCAGTTCTCCTTGTTTTTATTTTGTTTATATTCAACATATGTGTTTATCAAGTTGTGAAATATAAAGTCATCAAAATATTACCATCATTACTATTTTTCAATTTGACTTTGGGGAATTGAACAGATTGGAACGGAGTGGAGTGGAGTGGAGTGGAGTGGAGTGGAGTGGAGTGGAGTGGAGTGGAGTGGAGTGGAGCGGAGTGGAGTGGAGTGGAGAGGAGAGGAGAGGAGTGGAGTGGGGTTGGGTGGGGTGGAGTGGAGTGGAGTGGAGTGGAGTGGAGTGGAGTGGAGTGGAGTGGGGTGGGGTGGAGTGGAGTGGGGTGGGGTGGGGTGGAGTGGAGTGGAGTGGAGAGGAGAGGAGTGGGGTGGGGTGGAGTGGAGCGGAGCGGAGTGGAGTGGAGTGGGGTGGAGTGGAGTGGAGTGGAGTGTGAGTGGATAGGGATGGGGTCGGATGGAACAGAGCAAAATGGAATCGTGTATTAATAACATATATGTGCAAATAGGAATATCCTCTCAAATTTCGTTTCCACAAAAAATACGCCGATAGAACCTTCCTTTTGAGAAAAGAAAAATTTCCTTGTACAGTTTGTATATTTCACTCACTTGACTGTTGCTGCATGCTAGTATTGAGTGAAATATGAATTAATAGATTGTAATTTTCAGCAAACCTACAAGACAAAGAAGGTTTTATTTAGAACATTAAGATACACATTCCCTTTTGTTAAGAAAACGCTTATAAATACTGGATATTGTAAGTCTGATAGTTCCCTGGTCCATTCCCCATTCAGTCACAGGACCAACAATTATCAAACAAATGAAGGACCTGTAATGAACTCTTATTTTATTTTCAGGTCAAGGTAAAATATTTGTTTAGTACGAATTTGTCACCTGTGTATATGATAAGGCCCGTAGGTTTCCAAACACCTGGAAATGTTTTGTCTGGACTGATAACTTTTTTGATTGATAAATTACATATTTGGTCTTTATACAGTCATTTTACAAATTTTCAACAGAGCCATGCAGTGAATTTTTACATGTAAACTTGATTGAGCCAAATTGTGAATCACCCCTTTTTCAAAAGGTAACCCATTCCCCCCCATCTTTCAAAACTTCTGTATCCATCTATGCTGTGAACCTTTGAGCAGCTAGCCTGCCTGTAGTTCTTGAAGAACCTCTGACCATGACCACCTCTCCGTTCTCTGGAACACTGGTTGAAGATAGAGATAAGGAAACATGCATCAATGTCTCCAGTCTACATTCTAGCTATGTGTTGTCTGATCCACACTGATAGCAGGGATATTCTCAGTGCAGGGAGATACATACATGATGATATGGAGAGGGGTGGGGGGCAGTGGTAGATCTGGTGCCTGGAGGGGGTGGGGGGGGAGGATGGAGGGTGATGCCGAGAGAAAAATAAGGGAGGGAAAAGAAGAGGGGGAAAGAGTGAGAGGGCAGTTTATAAAATCTAAAGATTGTGAAAGATCTTATGCAGCAGCGGATCCAGAGTGGGTTCAGGGGTTTCAACCCCCCAACCCCCCAACCCCCTTTTGAATATTTTTGCATGGAAATTTGATGGACCCCAAAGGTGAATGCCCTTCCTTTCAATGAGTGAACCCTCTCCCCGCCTGTCTGCATCCACTACTGTTATGGGTTTGCTGCTAGTCTGTCAAGCAACTTTGGATTTTTTAATTTTCACATTTGAAATCTAGATTTTACATTTAGAGCTTTTGAGCTATATTCATTTTAAATCACATGAATAAACACAAAAGAAATTACATGACTTTTGCCTTTTTATAATTAAGTAAACATAACCTGCTGTTACTACATTTAAAAAATAAATCAACAATGTTCATTTTTTGTTATCAAAACTCTTTCTCACACTTATTCTAATGCTGTTAAGTGAAATGTACAAAGGTAAATATAAACTAATGTGAAATTAACATTTCTTTCCTGCTGTTTACAGCAGTAACAGTGATATTACCCCTCAGTTAGGTCCATAATGGTCTATTTCTAAAGTGCATGTTTCAGTAACATTGTAGAAAAAAGTAATATTCTCTCATGACATTCCTTCGCATAAATTTAATAATATTTTTATTGCTGTTCAATCTCTTCATTTCAATTTCACATTTGAGTTGATCTTAAAGTGACTTTTATCTCATAACTAGGTTTGCACGTTTATGTTTGATTTAATGTCAGCATGGAAAGCTAACTATCTGTAATGGGAAGATGAAAGTTATACAATCAACAGGTTGCACTTGACAAAGGTTGTGCATTACTGAGCTGAGCTGAGCTGAGCTGAGCTGAGCTGAGCTGAGCTGAGCTGAGCTGAGCTGAGCTGAGCGGGGCGGGGCGGAGTGGATTGGAGTGGAGTGGAGTGGGATGGAACAGAGTGAAGTGGAGTGGAGTGGAGTGGAGTGGAGTGGAGTGGAGTGGAACAGAGTGAAGTGGAGCGGAGTGGAGTGGGGTGGGGTGAGGTGGGGTTTGGGCGTGGTGAAGTGGAGCGGAGCGGAGTGGAGTGGAGTTGGGCGGGGTGAAGTGGAGTGGAGTGGAGTGGTGGGATGGAGCTGAGTGGAGCGGAGTTGAGTGAAGTGGAGTGGAGTGGTGGGATGGAGCAGAGTGGAGTGTAGTGTAGTGTAGTGGAGTGGAGTGGTGTGGAGCGGAGTGGAGCGGAGTGGAGCGGAGTGGAGTGGAGTGGAGTGGAGTGGAGTGGAGTGGAGTGGAGTGGAGTGGAGTGGAGTGGAGAGGTGGGATGGAACAGAATGGAGTGGAGTGGAGCGGTGGGATGGAGTGGGATGGAACAGAGTAAAGTAGAGTGCGGAGCGGAGCAGAGTGGAGTGGAGTGAAGTGGAGCGGAGTGAAGTGGAACGGAGTGAAGTGGAACAGAGTGAAGTGGAACGGAGTGAAGTTGAGTGGAGTGGGATAGACGGAGTGGAGTGGAGTGGAGTGGAGCATGGTTTTGAGCGGTGTGGAGTGGAGTGGAGTGGAGTGGAGTGGAACGGGATGGGTTGGGATGGGTTGGGATGGAACAGAACAAAACAGAATGGAACGGAGCGGTGTGGATAGGGAGGGAGCGGATTGGGGTGGAGTGGAGTGGAGCGGTGTGATGTGGTGTGGTGTGGTTCGGTTTGGTGTGGTGTTCTATATAACAGTTAAATGATTCAGGGCCGTGTTCAAGAGAGGTTTCAAAGTAATCACTCAATGAGCTATTACTTTTAAACCTCTCTTGAACGCGATTGCTCAATGTAGCACTACGTAGCAAAGCGAGCGAACTTTGAGGTTTTGTCAGCATGGAAAGCTAACTATCTGTAATGGGAAGATGAAAGTTATACAATCAACAGGTTGCACTTGACAAAGGTTGTGCATTACGGAGCTGAGCTGAGCTGAGCTGAGCGGGGCGGGGCGGAGCGGAGTGGATTGGAGTGGAGTGGAGTGGGATGGAACAGAGTGGAGTGGGATGGAACAGAGTGAAGTGAAGTGGAGTGGAGTGGAGTGGAGTGGAGTGGAGTGGAGTGGAGTGGAGTGGAGTGGAGTGGAGTGGAGTGGAACAGAGTGAAGTGGAGCGGAGTGGAGTGGGGTGGGGTGGGGTGGGGTGGGGCGTGGTGAAGTGGAGCGGAGCGGGGCGGGGTGAAGTGGAGTGGAGTGGAGTGGAGCGGTGGGATGGAGAGGGGAGCGGAGTGGGATGGAGTGGGATGGAACAGAGTAAAGTAGAGTGCGGAGCGGAGCAGAGTGGAGTGGAGTGAAGTGGAGCGGAGTGAAGTGGAACGGAGTGAAGTGGAACAGAGTGAAGTGGAACGGAGTGAAGTTGAGTGGAGTGGGATAGACGGAGTGGAGTGGAGTGGAGTGGAGTGGAGTGGAGTGGTGTCGTTCAGGAGAGAATAAGCGCTACTTGAGCACTACATTGAGCAATCAATGAGCGATTATAAGCGCTCGCTGTTATGGACACGGCCCATGTTTAGACAAAAATGCAGTAAAGTTGAGCGGAGCGGAGAGGAAAGAAGAAAAGGAATAGGGTGGGAATTAACATCAATATTTAAATGTTTTACAAATGAAATGCATCTTGAAATACATAAACTTGATAAAATGAAAAAAATCACTTTGGACATCAAAATTGAATAGTTTCAACATATCATAATCATTTTCATTTGAAATGAACACTTACATGATATACAGATAGGTATATATCAAGGATATATATTTATAAATCAGATAGAACACCTGTGTCACACCTGGAGCAATGCACAAATAGACGACAGGTACATCAACGATCAGGTGACTAATAGCTTTCAGGCAAGCTATGTTCATTAAGGTGACTGTTAACAGAGAAATAAAACTATGCCATGTACCTATGAAAGTGTATGTATATATATGTAAATGTGTTCAAAATACTTTATTATAAATGTTTTCATAAAAATACGAGTAGAACAATAGGTGATAAATGAGTTTACTAGAACATTTATACATTAAGATGAATTGTAAATGAAAAATTAATTCCATATGCAAATGTATTCAAAATAGTATATGATGAAAATGATCTCTGTATATGATAATCTGATCTCTGTAAATGTATTGATAGCACTGAACGAGTAACATATCATGAATACAAGGGCATGATGTCAGAATCTGATCTCTGTAAATGTATTGATAGCACTGAACGAGTAACATATCATGAATACAAGGGCATGATGTCAGAATCTGATCTCTGTAAATGTATTGATAGCACTGAACGAGTAACATATCATGAATACAAGGGCATGATGTCAGAATCTGATCTCTGTAAATGTATTGATAGCACTGAACGAGTAACATATCATGAATACAAGGGCATGATGTCAGAATCTGATCTCTGTAAATGTATTGATAGCACTGAACGAGTAACATATCATGAATACAAGGGCATGATGTCAGAATCTGATCTCTGTAAATGTATTGATAGCACTGAACGAGTAACATATCATGAATACAAGGGCATGATGTCAGAATCTGATCTCTGTAAATGTATAGATAACACTGAACGAGTAACATATCATGAATACAAGGGCATGATGTCAGAATCTGATCTCTGTAAATGTATAGATAGCACTGAACGAGTAACATATCATGAATACAAGGGCATGATGTCACGAGAGATGGTATGGGTTTAACATCGTTGAAAGAAAGCCAGAACACAATGTGGCTATATACAATGCCAGGAACCCTGTGGTGATCAGTTGGATCTAGAGAAACATGGTTGATACTGCTGTGAATTAGAAAACAGCACTGCAGCCATACCTTTCTGAATGTAGCCTGTAACTACAGAAGGAGGTACATTGCAACTTTTTTAACTGAGTGTCATTCACCCATACATGTCACACTTTATACTTCCAAGTCAAACTAAAATGAAAGGTGAGATTCAAACCTAGACTGTCGACCAAAGAAATCAAGAATCTACCAACTGCACCATACCTTCAGACAAACTTCAGTTTCAACTCTGTGTCATTCCAACAGACCATACTTGTGAAAGACAAATAAACACTGTAGGAAATGTTACATTTAACCTCAGACCATATCTGTAAAAGACAAATGAACACTATAGGAAACGTTACATTCAACCTCAGACTATAGGTGGAAGCAAACAACATTATACCCACTGAACCATATTTTGAAACCAACTTCTTTCTGTTAGTTCCAACTCTGTGTCAATCACACATACCATATTGGTGGAACTCAATAAACACAAGTATGATTCAACCTCAGACTACAGGTGGAAGCAAACAAGACCCTACCCACTGAACCATGCCTCCATAACAACTGTCAGTGTCAGCTACAATACAGCGACTGTCGGAGGGATCAAATACCGGATCTCCTGAAACAAATCTCTCATTGAGTCAGCTATGTACATTGTGTGGATAGTAATCTGATCTGACATCACACCTGATACCTATATGCTTGTCTAATTATAGACCTACCTGGATATCAGGTGTAAGGAGACACCTACCTGTCGGAACCGGGGAGGGGATAGGTGTTGCAGTCAGATACACCAGCTTCAGTGACAGAGGGGAGCTCCCTGATTAATTGATAGTTTTTGGTAGGGGTGTCATTATCTCCCTTTGCTAACGATCACCGATTTACCTGTACTTGTTACCTGCTCTGAGAGTTATTCCAGATATTCCTGGTGTCCGTGATTGCTGAAGGTACATCAGGTAGCAGCGAATAATGCATTTATTTGAAAGGGATAATCCGTTGTAGTTTAAAATCGTATTTACTTTCTATATTCATTTAATCAATGACTCACCTTTCAAATAACCTACTGTAGTTTAACTGCATGAATGACAAAAATAGTATATTTTACCAAACTTTTCACAACTAAAATTAACCAACACAGAATGTTCATATAATTGAAAAAATAGAAGACAACAATTCCCCAATTCTAAGAGATTAACCACCCCTTCCCCTACTAATCTTTGTGTCTCTGTACTCCCGACCACAATCCCCCCCCCACATTCACCCCTCTGCCACCCCACTCCCCCCTCCCCCTCTCCCACATTTTTAATTCCCCCCCCCCCCCCACCAGAAGTGTATTTCAAGTGTGTGATAGATGCCTGGCCACCACGGCAGAAAAGCGAAGCACTTTATCAAATATCAAGGGCAGATTATGATAAATAATGATAACAAGTCGTCCCCTACTCGAAGCTCTGCTATTTGATTTCAGAGTAACGCGGGACGCTACCAAATCAGGATTAAAGTCACGGACAACGGGTTTACATCGGCATCAAGTGTCCAACTTCCTGTCCTCAATAAACTTGATAATACACAACGCAATTGACATATCCATGTTATATACATCGTCAATAACTGTTGATCCAGGTGTACGCACGATACCTGATTGAGCCGATTATAGATCCGCCAGAGATCTCGTTATGTTATGGAAGACATATAGATCTTCTCTGGAGTGTTCACAGGTGACCGATTTCTTTTTTATCTTATGGTTATTTCCAATGACTTAATCTTCAATCTCTGTCGTCACTTTGTTATGAATCATAAGACACATGCGACAATGCTGGACGATAAGTTTATATTCAGTACCTATGAATCACTTCACTTTCTTCGTTTGCTTGTCGAGCTTCAAATAAAGAAACAAAGGACAATAAATGGAGATTTATTGTGACCAGGTATTGTCTCTTATCGAAACATCGAAGAAAAATTTCTACTCAAAGATTTATTGTATTCCTGACGATCAACTATGATTTTTTTTTGTACAAAATCCACTAAAATAATTTCTCAGACTTCAAGCACTCACTCGATGAGATAAACATGGTGTTGGTCAAGAAAAGACAAATGATGCCTGTATATCTTTAACATTCACTATACTACACATTATCAGGTTCACACCTTCTACTACTTACCATAGGGCTGGGTAGCACAGCGCTATAGGCTTCGTATCAAGAGGTCTGGGGTTCAAATCCTACCACAGGCTCGGCAAATTAGTCTCCTGTAGAGAACTGCTCTACATTCAGTAAGGTTTGGGTGCATAGTACACTGAATTTTTGCTCAGTAGCACTCATGGTTCGCTAGTTCCAGCCGATGCTTGCAGGTTTCACCACAATGCTTAGCCACATGGCTTTCTCCCTGCAATAATACTGGCAGCCATGATATAAGTGAAATACTCTCGGAGCAGCGTTAAACCTCTAATCACCTTACCTCACTTCACTTCTTCAGCCATAAGGTTCCGAAGACTTCAAGAATTTAGTTTCTTTACTATAAAGAAAAGGAAACCAAGTTTTTTCTTGGTATAAATTCTAATACCAATCGCTGAATCCTTCATATGTAACCAATTCATTACCTAGACCTTTTGACATACTTAAATCCCTATAGTTATAGACTTTTGGCTGACATCTTTTCGTCTATCTACTTAATCATATACAACTACATGCATACATAAACTTTCAAATACAAAATGTAGGAAATTATGTTTTATTAAAAAAAAAAAAGATAATTACATCAAATATGACATTCAGATGGATGATTTCTGACAGAGAAAGGTCAAGGGTGAAATGGAACTGTCAAAACATTGATAAATTGTACATATAACTCGTTTGTCTACCATCTACTGTCATAACAGCGTGACCACACCTCCCATCTGTAAACTATGACAGACTAAAACTATTTTTATGCAAAGTAAATGTATACAAGCTCTGCATCGCTACCTTTAGGAGCACAGCTTATGTGGACAATGTGATCTTGGGATAATATCGCTCTATCTAACGCTGCTATCATTGTCATGGAAATGAACCATTTTCCGTTCTAAAATTGAAGACGACATTGCCTTTATGTAACCTTAATGCTGAAATGTATACTATTCAATTTCATTTTGAGCTTGTTACATTATGGTAATAGGAAACCCTTTCCACCAGGTAAGGGCGAGGACAGCCATTAAGATGGGTTTTAATGATGCGAATTGACCTACCAAGAGGCAGGGCAACTAAGGGGTGTAAGTACTCACGGGGCAGATTTCAAAAGCTCTGAGCACTGCCTGGAGAATGGAGTTTCTTTCTGGAACCTATCGTGTAAAGATGCGACAAAGACTATAATTCAGGAATGTCTAACAGATCTCAGTTCAAACCTTTGCCTGCTGCAATATTTTGATTATAACTGATTGGTGCTGCAGTATTCTTATTATCCTGTATTGGTACTGCAGTATTCTGATTACCCCTAATTGATGCAGTATTCTGATGATCTCTTATTGGTGCTGCAGTATTCTGATGATCTCTTATTGGTGCTGCAGTATTCTGATTATCCTGTATTGGTACTGCAGTATTCTGATTATCCCTACTTGATGCAGTATTCTGATGATCTCTTATTGGTGCTGCAGTATTCTGATTATCTCTAATTGGTGCTGCAGTAATCTGATTATCCCTACTTGATGCAGTATTCTGATTATCTCTAATTGGTGCTGCAGTATTCTGATTATCTCTAATTGGTGCTGCAGTATTCTGATTACATCTAATTGGTACTGCAGTATTCTGATTACATCTTATTGGTGCTGCAGTATTCTGATGATCTCTAATTGGTACTGCAGTATTCTGATTACACCTAATTGGTGCTGCAGTATTCTGATTATCTCTCATTGGTGCTGCAGTATTCTGATTACATCTAATTGGTGCTGCAGTATTCTGATTATCTCTAATTGGTGCTGCAGTATTCTGATTATCTCTAATTGGTGCTGCAGTATTCTGATTATCTCTAATTGGTGCTGCAGTATTCTGATTACATCTAATTGGTACTGCAGTATTCTGATTACATCTTATTGGTGCTGCAGTATTCTGATGATCTCTAATTGGTACTGCAGTATTCTGATTACACCTAATTGGTGCTGCAGTATTCTGATTATCTCTAATTGGTGCTGCAGTATTCTGATTATCTCTAATTGGTGCTGCAGTATTCTGATTACATCTAATTGGTGCTGCAGTATTCTGATGATCTCTAATTGGTGCTGCAGTATTCTGATTACACCTAATTGGTGCTGCAGTATTCTGATTATCTCTAATTGGTGCTGCAGTATTCTGATTACATCTAATTGGTACTGCAGTATTCTGATTACATCTTATTGGTGCTGCAGTATTCTGATGATCTCTAATTGGTACTGCAGTATTCTGATTACACCTAATTGGTGCTGCAGTATTCTGATTATCTCTAATTGGTGCTGCAGTATTCTGATTACATCTAATTGGTACTGCAGTATTCTGATTACATCTTATTGGTGCTGCAGTATTCTGATGATCTCTAATTGGTGCTGCAGTATTCTGATTATCTCTAATTGGTGCTGCAGTATTCTGATTATCTCTAATTGGTGCTGCAGTATTCTGATTATCTCTAATTGGTGCTGCAGTATTCTGATTACATCTAATTGGTGCTGCAGTATTCTGATGATCTCTAATTGGTGCTGCAGTATTCTGATTACACCTAATTGGTGCTGCAGTATTCTGATACACCTAATTGATGCAAGTAGCAATACCTAGTTAATTTACCATTTTTCCTCAAATAAACCCTGGCTATGAATATATTATCCAGGAGAAGGCAGGCCCATATGAAAAGCTGGTCGCAGATAGAGCTGTTGGGTTACAGGGACGCTAAAGGAAATAGAACTCTGGGGTTGTATTAGAGAAATTGTGATATGTATAAGTTCATTAATCAAAGTAAAAAAAACCCAATTAAATAACCAATATTCTGCAAAGCTGCAAATATGTATTCAGAGGATCCAAGAAATATAATTTTTTTATTTATTCAGTTTTTATTGCAACATATATTACATGCAATATTACACCTGTGGTAAACAATGCTAGAACAGTCATAGGGCAAACTGTTAGCAATGCAATCTACAATTGCTTAGATAACCTTTTTGATCTTCAGATTTCAGTTGCGTTATTATAAAACAAATAGAAGGCAGTCATTGGATGAATTGGTGACCGTGTAACCTTGAATTGTTTATTGTCTGCATGCTTTATCTTTTTGACCTTCAGATATCCGGTTGGTATAATCCGGAAAAATAATCCATCTATATTATTGTAAACATTGACCCTACAATTCGGAGTGTTGAATGACAAGAAGATTTCAACACAGCATATTTTTATGATTTTTATGCGTAAATATAATGTCAATATAACAGTTTTGCTATGCTAGTTATGACATTTTATTAAAATTAATTCAGAGAAGGCTTGATTGATTAAAAACATATCAACAAATAAAAACTTATGCAGATCGAGGTGTGTAAATATAAAAGATTAAATGTTAACTTTGTCCTTCAAAACAAAAGTTGAATAACTCAAGTAACAATATTTATGATTAGGTAAATTTAAAAAAATTAAAATTGAAAGGAAATTATCTAATGGACACAATCTATAACAATTTGAAGTTAATGTATGACTATGATTCATCAATCTTTAATAGATAAGCTTTTCCTGGACCACTGACTCACACTAACTGATGACAAACACATTTCATTCAGCTTACTGTAATCACCTGTGACAAGTCAATACATTCTAATTTAAACAGTATAAAGCTAACCAATTTTTAAAAACTTCAACTGACAGATCAAGTGTTAAAATAATTGCGACAAATGCATAGATTCAGTTTACATTTGTGCATTCATTTTTTGAATGTATTATTTAAAACACAATCTATTTCAAACATTAAATCTGTGAAGGACATTTAGAAGTCAAATACATTACGAGGGCAATATTCTCAAAAAGAACTTCTTTATTATGAACAGACATTACATTTTTTGACTATATATTTACTCTTCATTCTTACTCTAAAACATTTTGTCTGCTCACAATAAAGGAGTAGTTTTCCAAAAATCTTGTCTTTCTTTCAAACATATTTCTTAGGAAATATTCATATCTGCTCAATGCTTGATATTACTGTTCAAAGGCATGTTATTTTATTTTTACCTATGATTCATAATCCCTCTGTATAAACATGTGTAGTCTAGGACAGCATCCGGCTTGGAAGATGAAATAGTTTGGTTGGAAGTGTCCAGGATATTCACCCCAGTTACACGCTAGTTTACCATCACTGGAGGACTCATTTACACGCCGTGCTATACCTGCAGGCTTTAATTAGATGAAATTGGAAGGTTTTGGACACTGGGTTCCATATGCTATTATAATCACTTGGTTACCATCTCTTTGGCAGAAATCCTTCAAACACTCTAAATGTGTGAGTATTAATTAAAGGAAATTGTCATTTGTCTATTCTTCATTACCATCTCTTGAATACTGATTGACCCTCAATACAAATAAGATTTTACTGAAAGGATACTGTGATCGCTTTACGATTGCATTCTATGTGTTCATCTTCCTAAGAGTGTGGGCTGTTTGATGCAATACATTTCCAGTGATAGTTAAATCATGCATGCTAGTTTTCATTTTAAAAATTAAAAATTTTGAACTAAAATTTTCATCATATTTCACATCATTCAATTGAGAATAACATTCATCAATGTCCAACCATTTGTTTAACACTCTGTGTGTAAATGTGTTAATATTTCATAGCAAATAAACATATACATGAATATGGACTATTAACCTATACCACATATATTTATTACTAATAAATAGATCAATATGAATCAATGAGGGATGAATCATACACCTATCTGCATTGAAAACTGATCTGGTTTTTCATGTCTTCTGGAGAGAAAAAACTTATCTCATGTCAATACATAAACCCAATACAAACATCCAACATTATCTTTCTACATGTGCAATAAACATATAAAAGTGACATTACAAGTTATTTATAAATTACATTGGGGCACTTTTTGAATCAATATGTAGTAAATCATATTTTACACCGCAGTGGCTTGATATACTTCAACAGAAAAATATCATGTTGTCAAATAGTTAACCCTCTATCAGCCGAGGTTCGGTCAAGTCAACAACCATACACTGTAACATGTTTCAAGAAGAACAGTAAACAATACACCGATACATCGATGCATCACGATTTATGGCATATGATACAATACATGATACCTTTTTGCCAGTGAAACGATACGATACGATACGATATATGATACGATACGATATGATACGATACGATACGAAACGAAACATAATTACAGTGTAATTCAATTTCTTGTCCTGTCAGTATACAGTAAATGTTCACTTGTACCAAGTGGACAAGTGGTGTTGTTTGTGTTGGAATTGGATAAAAGCATATATACTTTATGTATCGCGATACATATCGAATTGTGGTAGCAGTATCAGGATACGTAGCGTATCGTGACCGTATAAGGAAAGAAAGAATATTTATTCAAACTTATTCTGTTATAATGAGATAGAAAAGGGTTTGATGTTTATAATCCAAAACTGTGTTACAAAGGAAACATACATTGTGTGCGATCAATCTCCGAAACTAATGTTTTGGCAGTAGATTGTACAAGGCTTGGAAATCAGAGTTTACATGACAATATAATGATGCGACATCATCAAATACGATATGTTATACATGTAATATTTGTAAGACATGTAAATACTTTAAAGGATAGATGAAATGCATTTTTCTCAAGAATGACAGATGATTACCTCTACGTATATTGTATATCGGAATCAATTGAGCATAAAATCGAGACAATAAACACTTGCAATTGATAATTAAGACGATTTTAATTCACCCATTTTAACACTATCGCAATTTGTTCGGCGAATCCTTTTGAAAATGCTCACGGAGGCGTGACTGTGATAAGCGATAGGCGGGGCGGTTAGATAGCTTCTCCGCCGGTGTCTCGTTAATTAATTATTAATGATAATTATCACTGCCGCTAAATGAATTTATGAGGTGTATTACATCGCCAAAAAGACATGTTTATGTAATAATTGTGTAATTGTCATCTGCGGAATTACCTAGTTGGATATCTAAACATTCGATATATGGGAAATTTAAGTTGGTTTATTGAAGGTATCTTTGTGAAATTAACAATCAAAATGTTGCGAAATTACGTTGAATTGTGACTATCGCTGAAAATCAAATTCTTCCACATACGTCACAGAAGTCATCCCTTCACGGGTCACACCCCCGCAGACTTTCATTCTGGTCGCCGGGGCTAAATCAGGCGGTTTTTTAAAAAGCCGTATATAAGTAATTTATGGACCGATTTCAGAAATTTAAAATCGAGCAATTGTCAAATTGACATCCCATTTTAATGAATCCGATTTGGACCATATGTCATTTCATCCATCCTTTAATGTAATAAAACATAATGACACTCCTGTTGATCTATTTGATATCAGAAGACACTTGAGTGAGATTCTTTGTATACTTGGAAGTACTGACAGAAATTACGCTTAGCAAGTGGAACAAGGCAACAATACATTCATTATATAGTAATCAAAGGTTGAAATGTATTCTTAATATATAATTTGCATTCATTACAAGCTATGGAATGGAACAAACATAGAAATATGCCTGTCAAAAATTTCTCAAAATATCATATTTGTAATGAAATAGAAAATACATTTAGCATGAATACACGTAACCTGTTGTAATCAAATTACAGCCATCCATTCCTGCTTGCTGTATTGTTGGAACTCTTCTAGATGAAATTAGAAGCTCGATCATTCAGGGTTGGACACCGGCCGATGGAAAAAATACAAAGTATAAAATAATTGTGGTTAGGTTAGAATGATATGATCTGGGATTGAACTGTTTTATTAAAAATATTTTCTTGAGTGGGACACAAGGTGATAAAAGTATTCATATTTTTAAATCAAGTAAAAAGCATATTTACTAATTCAAAGCCTCAGTAATGATGGTTCCATAAATGACATGAGCGCAAACAGAATGGTCATACAATATAGTTTTTCCTCGACAGTGTTGGACGTATATCAATTTATCACAAAAATATCGAACATTAAATACACTCAGCACAATAGAGAGATACACATGACACACATAAATTTGATTTTAGTATCACTATCGCTAGCGAGATCATTGCGGTTACTTTACGAGTGGTGTTTGTTAAGTGAATTAGATGCTTACTAATTTGTGTACTCTACCCTCCCTGGAGAGTCTTCCTGTAAATCCTCGCTTGGACCAGATTACAGACCTTTTAAGAAGATAATAAACAGTTTTTTATGTGTTTCTTTCCATATATTTCAATCTTGATGACTTATAAATGACGCAATTACTGTAGTTAAACTCAAAACATGACACGATAGTTATTGATGATGGCATGTAATAAATATTCTTCAGGTTCGATCTCCAATTTCAATCAATTTTGAAAATTTATGATGGCATAAGAGAATCTTCAAGCGCCAACGGGGTTGAAAAAATTCAATTTGAAAAAATGTTAGCATATTTGAATCTAGGGTAAGGAAAGTGGCTTTCAAACTGATTTATTATATTGATTTATGAAATAATACATAACCAATCTATATAACCAACCAAGAGATTGTAAATATCCAGGTATGAAGTATTGCAATATTTTAGAGTTATAAAAATCGTCAAAATCAAATCAACATGATAACTAAATCACAGTCTTTAAAGACACTTTCATTGAAGATTTAAAATAAATTGCTCATGACAACGACAAGTTTTGATGAGTAATGTATGAAAATTTATATATAAGTTGAAAAATTATGTAAAAATGTTAAAAACATCTGGCAATAATAGAATACTGGATCGAGTCAAAGGTCAACTTATCATTAAGAATAAATCAGTTAATTATCTCACACTTCTTATCGACAATAAAGTCAGATATTCTATCACTGTAGGTTTCAGTTCTTTATCCGCATGTAAGCTATTATCGACTTATGTGATTATAAATGATAAAGACAGATATGATGTTATTATTATGATATTATCAGTTTATAATGTTCAAAGAGAATATTCAACCATAAGCAATAAAGGATATAACGGATGAAAGTCATGAGGGAGAGTGGTAAAAAGTCAATAATCACCGATACTCTATGTAATTATACACTAATATCATTCTAACTGCGTATTATACACTAATACTTTACAAACACTGGGTATTGAGGAACCAATATCAACAAAGGGTTCGTATTACATAGATGAGTTACAACGGCTTATAATAAACACAGCTGACATCAATATGATAATCATCACTGTCATGACTGAATATAGAAAAGTGTGTCACTACAATACAATCTTACTTATGTGAAAAATATAAATAACTTTAAATTTGAAGGATAACCAAGAATTAAGGATAGTCAAGTTCTTTATTACAATAAATGTTACGTTATGAAGTATCATTAAAAATTAAATCAATCACTAGCTTGATAAAGGTGTTAGTATCTGCTCCGAAGCCTCAAAGATCCCACAGACCTTGGTTTTCGTTAATCTCTACAGCATCTAAAATGTCTCTTTTTAAATTTCGACATCAACCAATGTGACTCTCTGATGCAGCCACTTCCAAGTATAACCATTTTTCTGTTAATAATATTGTGGGTTTGCCTCTCGAAGCTCCTGGATAATCCATGGACAGTCCATTTGTTTATGAGTTAGATATCCTGTAAGTTGTCCTTTCAGGAATGGTTTAACACAAATCAGTTCAACAAGGAAATTATAGATGAATGAGATTTTTCTTTGAAAACTATAATTTTTCCATTTGAAATAACAATATAAGGACATATGATGCAGTTTCCAAGCTTATCTCATTCACTCTGAATAATAGGATAAATGTGGCCATCAAAGGACTATAAACATATGATTCAGCCTACCATAATCTTAAACTCATCTACTTGAAATTATCAACATATTTTGAATGTCTTTACTCTTATAAATTTTTTCATTAAAAAAATATGTTCATGGATTCTTTTGGTTGGAAGAACATATAGAGACGTTTGTATTTAAATTTCAAAATTTTAAATATTCAACAGTTGATAAATAATTAAAAATAATTATAGCATTAAGTGGACAAAATATGAGAGTGTATAATTATGATATTCACGGGTAAAGAGAGACAACAATCGTGAGGCTCTAATTACAGTTCTCCTAGGAAGGAAATTCCCAATTACCTTCTTCTTGTCTCGTTAAAATATTCAAAACAATTCAAACTCATTGAAACTTCTCACAGCATGACAGTATTGAAATTGTAAGTGTAATTAGATAATTAGTCAAATTCACACAAAACATGCAATAAGCTTCTCCTTATATGTGAATCGTCAATAAAATTATAAACATTTTAAAAAGAATATGGCTATGCTTGACAGCAAAGGTTTGACAAAGGATGCAAGTTCTTCTCAAATGATTTTTCCAAAGTATTTTCTATAATACTACTTGAAATCATCAGCAACAGATGGTAAGGGTAGGCAGTTGAGCAAAAATCAACTTGAGCGTAAAAAAATAATTTTCGCTTATAAAGTCAGTGAAGCGAACAAGGCACTAGATAAACTGGCTTAACATAAAGTGTGACTTTGAAAGCAAGACAATAAAGGGAGATAATAACAGGAAGACATTACACAGGACCCATTGAAGCATCTTAACAGGCCAGTTTATAAACTCTGTGATCATTAAAATGTAAATAGTTGTAAAACGTATAATAAATATCCTTAAATTGCACTGTTTTTAACATCAAGGTCATTAATAGATCTAATATGTAAAAAATCATGACAACATAAAACCATGTTGAAAGGATGTTTATTTAGATATAATTTCATAAACCTGTTTTACAGGTTCTTAATGAGATATTGCATTTTCTGAAGACATAAAACATAATTTATATGTCACAAGAAACCAGTGTGACACTGATTTTAATCCTAAGGAGCAGAGCAATATGTGAGTATTGAAGGCAACAAAGGAGGATCCAGAGTGATTTAAACCTGATGATTCCCCTTAGTGAACTCCCCACACCCTCTCTTCTCCCCCCACACTCTTCCGATACAGATATATTTCAATTTATGCAATATGCCATGCTAATATGTTTTAGTGTGAATATGATATTATTTTATTGGCTAAAGATTAAAAAAACCTATTTTCTCCAAGCAGCATGAATCATTACCATGAGTTGTCTGTACTTTCATGTGGCATGTTTTGGTACAATATAAAGAGCAGATATTTGAAGTTTGCATTTCTTGATAAGTGTATTCCAGAACCCATATTTTCGAAGCTCTCTTAGAGCTAAGATAGTCGTAAGTGCCATACGTTAACATTGACTTACGACTATCTTAGCGCTAAGAGAGCTTCGAAAATATGGGTCCTGGCCATTAATGACTTCCCTTGAATACTGGAGAAAAATAAAACGCCTAATTTTTGTCACAACTGGTGACAATTAAGGTTAAGTTTGAATCGGCTTTTAACAAATGCCCCTTGGACAGGGAACTGCCTTTTTCAGTCATAAAGTAGTAGATTCCCAAATATTACATATCACGTGTGAATAGTTACAGAAGTGTTTCTTTGGAGTTAAAAAATATCCATGTTGTAGATTATACCCAAACATCACAACATACATGGCATCATTCTGATGTTCACAACTTTTCTCATTTTGTTATTTTAATTATATAATTCATACAAACAGAACAAATGACTTATCTTCTATATATATATATATATATATATAGATATATATATATACTCTGAACAACAAAACAGGCAATATCTTGTAAATATTACCTTATAATACAAATATATTTACAAAAACTATAATGCTAATAAATTGAGGATACTTGTTGAATATGATATCTGAAGGAGTCACACAATTTCTATTTTTTTTAAATTTCACAGCTAAAAGTAAAATAATAATTTTCTTTATGCAATGACATATACATGATATTCAACAAGAAACATAAAATATCATTATATTCCATAATAGTAGAAGGACATGTAAATAATGTACCTTTTATAAATGCAGCATCCCTGTTATGACATCACCGTACTGTCAACTATCACAACTTGATTGAAAAGGTCAGTCACTGAGCAGAATACATGTTATTTAACTCCGAGAAAACAAACATTTTAAACTTAACAATATTATCAAGTAGAATTTATAAAACAAACACAATATTTTCCCAACCTATTCAAAATAAACAACTTTCTAAAACTTAAACTAACATTTAAATTGTAAAAAGAAGATTCATTATTGTAAAAACATAGAAAGATAGTTAGATATAAATCAAACTTGATAACAATGTATTGTGTAAATCTTGTGCTAAAAGTACGTTGTTTGTCAGTAATGAAGTAGCAACTCGATTAAACAGACTTTTATAGTCTGTTTGCAGACAAACATCATCATTAATGGTACAGCAAAAACTATCTTGTTGCAACAGTAAAGAACAAAATTAATCAAAACGTCAGTTCAAAAAAATATTGTTGTTGAAAGAGCAAAACTAATGTAATAAGTTTAATTTTACTTTGATTAATCATGAGATGTGAAACAAAATAGGTTTTCTAAAATAAATACAATTCTACTAAATCAAAGTAAACACAAAACAAAGTAATTTATTTAGTCCAATGGTTTTGAGTTATTTATTTCAGCAAGAATGGGGGCAGTTTGGTTGAAAGGGTGACCAGAGATGACCAGCTTCTATTTATATGGTGGTACATGGTCCTTTCACAGCTAAGTGGATCCCTATCAGCTAAGTTCAACAAGAATGGGAGCGGTTTGGTTGAAAGTGTGACCAGAGATGACCAGCTTCTATTTCTATGGTGGTACATGGTCCTTTCACAGCTAAGTGGATCCCTATCAGCTAAGTTCAACAAGAATGGGAGCGGTTTGGTTGAAAGTGTGACCAGAGATGACCAGCTTCTATTTCTATGGTGGTACATGGTCCTTTCACAGCTAAGTGGATCCCTATCAGCTAAGTTCAACAAGAATGGGAGCGGTTTGGTTGAAAGTGTGACCAGAGATGACCAGCTTCTATTTCTATGGTGGTACATGGTCCTTTCACAACTAAGAGGATCCCTATCAGCTAAGTTCAGCAAGAATGGAAGAAATTTGGTTGAAATGGTGACCAGTTTCATGACGGAATAATCTGAGAGTTTGATTCCCTGTCCACGCTGGAACATGAGATGTGAAACTTGTCTTGTCACCTTGGGTAAGAGACTTTATTCAACTTGTGCCTGCATACATCAAGCAGTATTTATGGGTACCTGGTGAATTACTGTCCAACCTTTCTGTATTGCTAGATTACAAGAATCCCAACTTGTTGTTAAAAGGAAACATTTAGTCAGTCCTGACCAATGACTTAAAGAACAGCTATCCCAGAATATTATGTGGCTCACAGGTAAAGGTTTAAAATCTGAGTTCATGATAATTCTAGTACTCACACGTTAAGAACTAAAACTGAAGGTCAATCAAAAACTTAAAAAACATTACAATACCTTTAAAAAAGAATTGAATAAATTACCGAAGTTGAACTTTCAAGACAAGAATGACCTTTCAGTGAAACTTTGGAAAGTTTGAAAAGTCAGACATTGTGTATCTATAAGCTTGTGCATTTTAAACAAGCGGAAGCACTTGATCTCCCTGGAATTTCTGATATACCCTTGTTCTTGACTTTTAAAGTTAAAAGTTATGTCGGTATGCGAGCACTGCCTCAGTCACTCCTGGCTGTACTGAAAACTCTAGAATAATCTTTTTAATTTTATTTTAAATTTTACAAATTAATTTAATCTTTTATTATTATTTTTAGTTATTTCTTATTACATATTCATTTTGAAAATTTCTTAACACATTTCATATTGTAATGAATATTTTTTATAATATGATTAAAAATATTTCTCAAGTAGTTTTAATTACTTAAATTCATTAATTTAGTGATTTTTTAATATGAATAATAAATAAAACAAGTCATTTGGGATGATGGTAAAGTATTTTGAATTTCAATAACATACATCATTATATAACCTCCTCATCCTTTGGATTGAAGTTCATCTATTTTAAGTGTCATCTCCACATTTAAAGGTTTCACGGTAACACCATATAGATGACTATTTTAACCTTTTATGGTTTTGTTCTTCAATTTCCTGCTAGTTAACCTAGGACATCTCCATATATCCTGGAAGTGTACACTGCACCATACATATTGCTGACATATAACAGAAGATGTGTCATATTGTGGGAACGTTTACATCACATTATGTCTACCAAATATGTACGAGAGTATAATATATAGTGGTTTTATAAATAAGTGTCTATCATATATAAGCAGATGTGTTATACAGTAGTTTTATAACTTATTTATTCTGGGGGACTATTAACAAAAGACATGTTAGACTTTAAGAACACCACAAATATCCATCAAATATACAACTTGATGTTAATTGACTTCAACATGGAGTATGTTTGGGTCAATCTGAATATTTTCCATGTTTAAACAAAAAAAATTCTATAACATACATTCAGAATAAGGACGACGCCAATAAACATTTGTCTTTATAGTTCATAGTAGATTAATAAGACACAACATCTTTTACACACACATATATACTAAAAAGACTCTTGTACACATACATATATCACTAAGATTATTTTACACAAACATATATTAATAAGATTCTTTTACACATACATATATTACTAAGATCCTTTTACACATACATATATACAAAAATATAGAATACTAAACGACGTCCCGTTTGATAACATGTTTATGAAACGAGTGGATGGTTTGGTATTTTAACGAGCGAAAGCGAGTTAAATACCGATGCCATTCATGAGTTATCAAAAGGGACCGAGTTTAGTATTTTATTTATTACTCAATGACGTAAATAGCGCTGAATAGCAAGAACATTGTTTTTTAGTGACGCTTACTTGCAAATAGGCTACCCGCTACTGCAGTCGCGTGGCTAGCATTGTGATGTCAACCAAAAACCACTATGACGTCACGCGCCGATTATGACGTTACAACAGCACATGGTGGTATCACACATGTGTGGAACCAACTCATTGTTATCTAATGAGTGATCTCACCACGGTTGAGTAATAACACTCTTTTACACATACATATATTACTAAGATTCTTTTACACATACATATATTACTAAGATTCTTTTACACATACATATATGAATAACATTCTTTTACACATACATATATGATAACATTCTTTTACGTATACATATATATTACAAAGATTCTTTTACACAAACATATATCATAAGATTCTTTTACACATACATATATCATAAGATTCTTTTACACATACAGTAAGAAACTAATAAATGAGTAGGCAGACATAAGGTGATAACAAAAATGAATCACCGCTGTTAGAATTCTTTTGCTTATATATCATATCTCACCTGTCTAGTTTAATTAACAATCAAGTCTTTCCTCTCACAAAACCGTCACGCAATCTCGTCAAAATACATTTGCAACTGTCCTGTAATACTAATGACAAAGCATCTACAGAAAAGGTGTGCTTATAAAATGACTCACAAGCACATCTCACTGATTATCATCAGAACGTCCTTGAGACAGAGTGGCATTTTCTTAGGCGGTTCCAAATATTCAGAGGCGAGGGTTATTAACAAAAAATTTCAAAGGGGGGTGGGGTGTGAGTTGAGGAGGAAGGGCTTTGATTCCCCAAAAACACCACCCCCTTTCCCCCACCCGCCCTAATCTGCATATTTTTAAAAATTTGAATGAGGTACCTTTACTGATATCCTGGTGTTCGAAATAGCAGCCTGCTAGCCAAAAGCTTATCAAATGTGATAGGACAACAGGAGAATATTTGGAACCGAAACTGCAGAAACAACCAGCATGATCACATGCTTATAGAATTTTTGATATATGAATTACAGATTGGAGGATTTGTAACATTTTGTAAGGGTCGATCGCTTGCTTTTTAAATGACAAGCCCTTCTCACAGCCAATAAAGGCTAAAAAATATTGATATCTGACATCCATATAATGACAAATACATCCTAATCTCAAGTATAAAATTTTAACAAATAAGGATAAAACTTCTGAATTTAAAAACGAATATTTTATCAACAATAATAACTATTTCATTTTCCAAAGAAAGAGAAGATCTCTGGTTATGCAAAATATGCATTTTAACCCTTAAATTGCCATTTGCATATAGACCTGTTCTCTATTAGAATAAAGCATTATTATTATCTTATTTTCATTATCTTTAATGATATCATAACCCTTTACCTGCTAATGAACAGATATGATAGAGCCCATTTGATGAATGCCTGACAACAGCCACTGTCTAAATCTAAATTATTCCATTCATCAATAAGTTGTGCCTGAATGTCAAGACCTCTGAAATGATTGATCCACATTTATTCCATCAGCAGCGATAGGGTTAAATATCTTTAAGAGGGTTAACTCTACCTTGTTACCTGTGACAAGGTGATGAATGCCAACACTGGCAGGTAAAACTGATGTAGATAGAAGGTAAGTAACTGACTTAAACAAAGGGCCAGCCTGGGGCGAATCTCAGCAATATTCATTTACATTCTACACCTGGTCTCACGGAAACTATTTTACATGAAAATGAAACATACTGGATCAAATGTACTGAAGAAGAATGCATTTACATGTTTATTCTGTCATCTGCCCAAACAACATGATTCACAATATTTATGACATACAAACAAAATTCAATTCAATTTAAAGTATAGCATATTAATCTGCATACAAAAATATGCATGCAAGATATCTATAAAAACACCTGCAGTAGTGAAATTGAAAATACAAGGTGAATTAATCGTATTCAAGTTAATTATTTCTACACATGTACACTCATTCAAACGCATTAATGAAATGAATTTGTATGACAGAGTTGTATACATTAAATCAGCACAACAGATTAATTGAACGGAAAAAATCTGTCACAAACAGGAAAAAATTAAATTAATTTCACAATTATTTTATCAATGAGACACTCCCAACTCCGAAGCATGCATTAAAGATATACAAGGCAATAACTAAGTTAACCCCATTATAGAAACATCCGTTTAGACAGATTTTATCTTTATCGTCCAGTTATTTAATTCAACCTTGACCTTGACGACACAAAAATCTTCAAAGGATGGTCGTAGCTCACGGGGATACATCAACTGATGATGCCCAACAATGATGAATTACGAGGCACTAGGAGAAAAGTATTTTATTGAATATCTGACGATCGTTCTCAGATACAGTATCTATGCTGGGAGCGAAGAAATGAAACGTACTGCGGCTGAAATGTCTTCAGGCATATTGTCACATTGAAAGCCTTAAATGACAAGTTATATTTGCAGTTTTGATACACTTCTGTAAACTGTAAAACATTTACTAGTTACATACTAGTTACACCTTTATGGACGAGTGCTACAAAACTAGGAGTTTCACCTTTATGGACGATTGTTACGTACAGAAGGTTTAGTTCACCTTTATGGACGATTGTTGCGTACAGAATGTTTAGTTTCACCTTTATGGACGATTGTTACGTACAGAAGGTTTAGTTCACCTTTATGGACTAAAGCTACAGAATGTTTAGTTTCACCTTTTTGGACTAAAATATGTTACAGAACGTTTACTATCATAGTCTGTTATCTCCTTTCAAATCAGTCTGAAGATTAAATATTTGAATATATATCACATTTATGTTTATATGGTATATTTAGATTAATTTATCATCAATTGTTATTATAATGTATGATTACAATGTATAATTAGTTAATTCATAACATAGTATAGTAATAGTGAGCTATTTATAAAGCTAAATTTGTTCACAGATGATTACAGGATATAGGTTCCACTAACAAGTTTACCATGATTTAACACAAACTGACATTGACTAGACTTGAAACACTTTAGTTGTAGAAATAATGAAAGATCATTAAAACTAAATTGATCAATAAGTATCAGCAGATTGTAAACAAATCAATGTTGAACCGGTATAGCCTGATCTTCAGTTTGCCTCATTCTCTAACTGATGGCTCACAAAAATACGCTTATTAATATTTATAACTTTATAAAAAAAATTAAACCTTTCACAAATGATCCAATGCATTGATAGTGAAATACAAACATTAAAATGTGAAACTTCTGATACAAAAATCAAATTGATCAAATTAACATACATTCATAATGAAATATAAAAACAAATTGTTAAACTTTTCATGCATGGACATAGAAATACAAAACCAAATTGTTCAAGTTTTCAGCATGTGGGACTGAGGTAGTCATTTTATCACTATCTATGGCACAGGGGAGAATTATAGTCAACTTGGCCTCTAGTCATAGCTACAAAAGATCTCGCATTGAGTGTGCGTCAAGCAAACAAGCCACCCTACTTCAGGTGATCAAAATGACCGGAAACGAGTATGATAAATTTGCACGAACACTGCAGCGTAAGGCAGATTTCTATGTGACTATGTTTATCAAGTTTTTCAGGCTCTTCAATGAAAACTGGTCAATACTACTTAAGGACGTATCACACCAAAGCCCTAACTGCTTACACCCACAAACAGTGTGTTCAACTTTGAGCCAATCAGAATGAAGGACTTAAAAATCTTGACCAATGAGAAGCAAGTAGAATGGGCCCTTCCCCACGTGTTTGATGATCTGAAGCTAGAGTGTATAGGTATTGAGGCGAGATTCCGCTGCAGTCAGATGGGCTCCGTGCTCAGAAGTAGACCTTACACAAACACGATGTCAGAACGTAAACTTACGAAATAAAATATATCTGTAAGTTTATAATTCTTTGTATTTTTAGATTTTATCTGTAAGTTTATAAACATATGTATTTTTAGATTTTGTATCTAAAATACTATTTTCTTGAAGTTGTTCATTGGTGACTATTTACTTTGTATGTATAAATGCATATCACGTATGTCTGTATATAGATCGTATGCTGGTGACACTTTTAAGCAATTTAAGAATGATCGATTGCTTCTGAATTTCATTTTTAAACAGACTTTGTTAATATTCCAATTATGACCTTAGATTTATGACACCTTCCTATCTATTAGTTAAATGAATTACAAAGTGCATCACTAAGAATTTAAGGTACATGTATGTATATATTTTATTGAATTTTAAATTAAATGTTTTGATTACATTCTATAAGTTACTTGTGGAATATTATGATGGTACAATATAATCTAACATGAAATTACCATAAAACATATACTTGGATTCAAAAGCATATTTGTAATGTGGATTTATGTGTTTACAATGGTGCTGACCACCAACAAAAGCATTGACAATACAAATCTCTCTTTGTATATTTCTGAGATACATTCCGTAAGATGTCAATTTCAATGTGATTGATGTTAAAGGGGATTTGGTCAGCTTTTTGCCTGGTCATTTCTTTGGACCATTGAGCTAAACCACAATATCATATAACCTATTCTTCTCCGATTCTGCGGCAACCACAATTGCCACTTTGAAGAACGAATAAATCAAGCAAACTCCCCTGTATTGGAGAGGGGCCTTTAAAAGACCACAGTGGGTTTTGATGCGTGAAAGCTGTCCTTTTAAAAATGGCGTCCATAACGTGAAAAGGATTTGCCTCTGAAGTCCAATAACCTGACTCTGTTTAATTGCTTTACAAGTATTTGTTGAAATGAAAGAATCAAAAGTGACACAACACATCAATTTCAGCACTTCAGGGTCAAGATGACATGAACTTTACGACTCATGTGTAGCCGTGTACATGTGATCAAAGTTTCACCTTTCATTCACAAGGAAATATTTCGTAATTTAATTTGAATTTTTTATGTTCAAGAGAGTTTTCTTGAACGTGTGTATGCATAACGTACTCACTGTTCAATACATTATACTCCACGTGTTTCTTTTTATATTAGAATGGGAAAAAGGTATCTTGACATATTTCTTTAAAAATTATCTATTCAACTTTTCATATGCCTATTGAATTGCTATGAATATACACAAAGATGGAAACCTATTCAAATCATTTACTTGTATGAGAATTAATTCCAATACAAGTGAATCATATTTTGAAAGCATATTTCATAACGGTCTACAAGGTTAGATAAATTAGAAATAACTGCATTAAATTGTAAATCTTTTTTTCAAAAATCTGTATCAGGAGTTCAAGGCTCAAAAAATGATTTCACCTCAAACTGGTTGAAGGTGAGGCTCGAGAGAACAAAGATTGAACTGTTGTCAATACAAGACAAACACTAAAACTTGAGCAAATGGATGAAACATGCTTTTTGATCACTCTTGTAAACAGTGTATTTCTATCATCCAGATATCTATTACTAAGAGTGATGTGTTCATGACAGATGAATGCATTCCTATCTGTTCATCTCTGTTCTGCTTTCTATGTGTGTACAGAAGAATTATACTTTAACCCACTCCCGGCTGAAGGTGGGTTATGTCACCAAAGATTGGGGACCACTCAGCAGATGAGAACCCATTGGACGAGACTAGAGGTTGGTATATGGCAGGGTATATAGCACAAGATTTTTCTGCCTGCTGTTATGTCCCCAGAGATTGGAGAATACTCCAAACTTTTGGCTGAAGACAAAGAAAAGGAAAGAAAAGAAGAAAACAGATTAATTTGGGTGTCTCGTTTTCTTCATTAAGGTAGATTCATCAGTCTTAAATAATCAACTAATGTATAGAAAAATAATAATTCTCCTTGCTGATGTTTTGTCATAAAAGATTGGGGAATGCTTCAAACAACAAACATTGATTGTAGCAAATAAAATTTGGTATCTGGCATCATAAACTGATGAATTTAGCCATTGAAGTTTTGTCATCACAGATTTAAAGGGCCGATCTGATCTAGGGTAGTGTTACTGAAGGTCAAGGCCATCTACCTCAAAGCTCTTTGATTGAAAGTCAATGAGGTTACCTGAATGTACAATGCTAAAGAATAGAAGTTAAGGTTAACCTAGCTAAGTAAAGATTGTTTAGTGAAAGAAGCCCCAAGTGTATAATTGCTGTATGTTTGTTCAGAGCAACAGTGATTGTTGAAGTTGCCGGATGTCCGTGTAGATTTAAAAGACATTATGGAGCAAATGGACAAAACATGCTTTTTGATTACTTTGATAAACACCACATTTCTCTAAGGAATTGTCTAGTGACTCAGGTTCATTATCGCAATATTGAAAAGGTTGGTTCTGTCAAAATACATGTACTTTCAAACACATGCTCCACCCAGAAGAGTATGTACAGTAATATTTCATTACCTCAAGAACACAACCCTTCCCTTCTAACAATGACATAGTTCACTGTCTACAGTTTCTACATCAAGAATATGAAATGATGTCCCATGTAATGCCATTGTTTAGAAAATGAAGGCAATGGTTCATTCATTTTAATTTTCATATAAAGAGAGTTTAGTATTTCACTAATTATTCAATCTTAATTAAGCTAAATTGCAGGTGTATCAATTTGTATCACTGTGTATCAATTAGTATCACTGTGTATCATTGCTGCCACTTAGACTTCATAAGTTTTACTTGGTCTTATGAGATATACATTTTGATCATTCGAAAACGTATGATTCTATTCAACAATGTGTAACAACATTGTAGATTTATTAAACAACAATATTTTGAAAGACAAGTCATTAAATTGTTTTTTTTTTATAATAGACATACTCACTGTTAGCAACAACCATGCATCTGTATATAATTAGTTTTAAATTTCTCAAAATACTCAAATATAGTCATGTTCTTTCAATTCTTATAGAATGCTCCTAAAGTATTACTGGATGAAACCTCCACTTTGAAATTTTAAAACACTATGGTTCCAAAGTTCACAGTAGAAGATGAATGAAACAGAATACTCTGAACGGAGGGGCGCTAATCACACTGACGACCAATTAAAAGGAAAGAAGACGTCATCCAAATATTTTGACAATGTTGTCACAAAGAAGGATTGGAGAATGAAAGCGAGTCAGGTTGATTGTTGACCAATGGAATGTCTGATTAAATCGGAAACACAAACAAAGATTTCAAAGTAAAACCCAAAGGTGAGTGAACTGTAATGGTTGACAAACACTAGAATACACCCAACAGAAATTAATTCCGAAAAGATTGAAAACTGAACGTTTTTGCATGGGGGTGAAAAACATCACAATGGCAAATCAAACCCACCACAAAAGCCAGCGATTGATGGAGGGAAGGAGGATTTGATGAATGATGGAGGGAGAGAAAGACAAGTTCACAAGAGCATGTCATACTAACAATAGCCATTCAATTGCGGAGAAATAAACAAGGAGGAGGATTGTGGGAAGGGGGGCTTAAAGACCAGCATGCACGGTCCAGCGCACATGAGGACCAGACTTATTCTCCTAGGTTACAGTTAAGTTGCAGCTATTTAATACCAACGCCATTAGGCCGAGGTGAAAAGAATAGATGAATGATCTATCTTGCGATAAACACTGGAGGGACTGCGAGCTGAAAGCAGCCTCGCAGCAACAGGTGAATAGCTGCTATGATTGGAGAAGTTTTAACCGCAGGGAAACGTGAATACCTTTAGAAAAGATTTAAACTAATTAGATGTCGTGCCTATACACCGCTTCTCTTCATGAACTGGAGCATCCTCTGAATGGAAGGGATTGTCGGGGAACGGGAGGGGGGACCCTGAATAATAATTACAGTGCTCGGGAAACAAATTGTAAGGTGCTTTGATATTAAATTGCGCATCTTTCTTAGGAGAACATGTCAGCTGTATTTTATTGGATGGTTTCGAGGAGACGTTTTGAATTTCTAAACATGGCCGACATGAATGGGGGTGCTAGTTAGCATCTCAAAGTTATTTTGATTCATATCGGGAAGAGTTATGGCACTTGACCGCGGCTAATTGCAACATTTGTAGGCAAATTTTCCTTCATTAAATCATATCATTAGAATTACTATGTCAACCCATCTGCATTCTGTTATTGTCACACTGAATGACATTTTGACATGTCCGATGACAAGAAAGCAGATTTGTAGATTTGATGAAATTTTACTTGATTTTTATGCATATCTAAATTAAAGATGAATAGTTACTGCTTTCTAAATGTTCTGTTATTTACCTGTAATTTAGGAGAATCTAATATGGAAACACATATATATTAAATTGTCAGCAAAATGAGACAAGTTTGATCCGCATAAATATCTCATAATTTCACATAAGAAGTGTTAAACAAATTTATGTCACAACCACACTCTACATTCTCATACATATACAAACAGTATATGTACAACCATATAAGAATATAACAATATACAAATGATAGGACTCAAAATAACTTTTTGCATACACGTTACTCATTTTCATGTCATGTTTAATATCTTCATATTTCACTTTTCATATATTTCAAATTTAATATTTGACAATATATGTATATGTGTCATGACAAGTTTTAATAACACTGTCAAATGTATTGATGTATCCATGTTCATGTCATTTTTTGTCATAACGTTTTACTACTGAATACCTGTTGCCGGTGGGGACATTGAACCCGGAAATTTCCTTCAGATTCATTAATTAGATACACATGTTACACATACACATGCATACCAAAAGTACACTCATAAGAAACATGCATACCAAAAGTACACTCATAAGAAACATGCATACCAAAAGTACACTCATAAGAAACATGCATACCAAAAGTACACTCATAAGAAACATGCATACCAAAAGTACACTCATTAGAAACATGCATACCAAATATTCACATGGTTCAATACAATAATTATTCATTTTTCATAAATGAAAATACCATAATAGAAACAACACAAAACATTGTCTTCTACATGTAACACTTTTATATTCAGAACATGTTATATGATTATGCCAGTATAACACTATAGCTTGCCACTGTAAACATTATTCAATAAGTCACAGAGGAATATTAAGCCTCTTATTTTCAACACCTAGATATACAAGCATGGCATAAGTAAAACGAATCTAGCGAGATCAACGACTAAGTGTTCAGATTAACAAACAAGTGTAAACACTTAATGGCTTACCATTGAGGATGTTACATAACCATAGACTAATGAGTGGTGATTATGATATGTTTGTGTTACTTATTCATTTAGATGCAATGCATGCTGGTAATCCAGCCCTTAATCTGGATAAAGCTTGAAGAATAACATGACTAGTGATGTGTTGTTTATGTTGCTGACACTAATGCAAAGTAGCTTTATTACATGTGAATATATTGACGAGAGTAACGCAACATAGAGCCTTAGGGGTGAATTAACATGGTGTTTTGATAACATATTTCATGTCCTGTTTGTTATTCTTTCGATAAATCCGTTATGAATAACTTGCAAATGGATATTAAATGCCCAAGAATAAAATGGTGATTTACATAAGATAATTCTGAATTACAAAGTTCATTGCTTTTAATTAATTTTTGTTCTTGTTTGTTTAAACTTACCGACTAACACATAAAAAAGAAATTAAAATGTTTTACAAGAATATTATTTAACCAAAATAGGTATATCCTACCCTTAAGCAAGACTCTCACATGAAACATTGCTACCTGACATATCACGTGATCATAAAAAATTTATTTCATCCAAAATAAATGCCAATTTTTATTGTGGATGACCTTTTTCATTAACAGCCTGATATAGAGACCAAAGAACCAAATTTGGGTTACTTCAGCTGTGAAAGATTTTTTCCTGACTCCTTTCAACTTTATTTGATAGCAAATCTCCAAAATACCTTCAGTGTCAATTTAATGTCCACCTCAAGTGAGAGCCGACTTGTACTATCAACCTGCTCTCTGCTGGTATGCAATGTATCAATGCTGGGCAACTCAGGATGACCATAGCACTGCAAGGGTTAAGTGATAATCAATAAAAGTATTAATTTCCTTATTGTTCGCAATATCATCCATTCCCTCTTTTAACTAAAGTAAGCTGTCACTCATTATTGTCAATAAAATGACTCTACTTAAGGATTATCAACAAACATATCAATTTCAGCAGTGATGTTAATATCATATTTTCCTCCTTTCAGAAAATACATGTTATTTGTTGATATGGCATGTGAAACATGTCAGAACCATATCGACCATTAACTGGAATTAAAGTTTCAATATTTCCCATGCTATTGTCAACGGATTGACAACACAGGTGTCAACTAGAATAAATGACAGGTATTGACAGGTTGAGCATAATCCATCGACAAATGACGTCGCTATCAAAATTTGGAAATGTCATGAAGTAAAATCCCTCAAAGTTGATCCTATAGCTGATTAAATCTTTGAGAAGCACTCAACGTTTGTGTTTGCCACTAGCGTATTAATCCTGATAATCTGCATGGTTTACATTGCCGCAGTCGGGTAACCGCAAATCATTACACAGGATTTAAGCATCGGTGACAAGATAACAAAGATCATATTGAACAAAAGAAGTATTTTATTTCAATACTTAAAAAATGACAAGATCTGTAAAAGTGATTATTATTTGTGAAGATGATGGCTGTATAAGCTATTTTGCTAATCCTTTTCCGTTATCAATGTTTTAAAATTTTACGTTCAGGGTACAATGGATTTTGGGAAAATAATATATCTTATAAACCACAGAGATTAATGTTAATACATTTTTAAGAGGTTTATCCTTTGAAGAAATTGACATCTGAATAATGTTAGTGATCACCATGTTCAATGCATTCCAACAATGTAATTTACAATCTTGATTAAAAGATAAATAAATTATGTACACAAAATGAACATTGTGCATTCATTCACAAAGTTTATCAAATCATTGATGTTAAATGTCATTTATGATTAAATTCTACAAAATCAATTCTATTGTGTATGGCTGCTATCCTTGATAACATCAATTTAGACAATAAAAAATTATTTCTTTACAAATGTACATCAAATTTGATGGTATTTAATAAAGATATACATAATAACCATGTGACATTACACAGACATTGAGCTTGAGGTTGAGTTATACTCTTTTTGGCTTAATATTATTTATTCCCAGGGGGCGGGATAGCGCAGTGGTTAGCGTATTCGGCTTCGGATCAAGAGGTCTGGGGTTCGAATCCCGCAAGGGGCACGGCAACTTTGTCTGCAGTAGAGAACTGTTCTACACGCAGTAAGGTTTGGGTGCAATGCTACACTGAATTTCAGCCTAGTACCACCCATGGTTCGCTAGTTCCAGCCGATGCTCGCAGGTTTCACCGCAGTGCATAGCCACATGGCGTTGCGGGCTTTCTCCCTGCCTTAATACTAGCAGCCACGATATAAGTGAAATACTCTTGAAAGCGGCGTTAAACCCCAACTCACTCACTCACTATATATTCCCATGAAAATGTCATTAAATTAGATGAAATACCAGTAAGCAAAATAAGAAACATACATAATCAAAATGGGTCAGTTGATGAGTAGCTACTTAAAACTAACCTTTAAATTGTACAAATGGAATTTTAAATAAAATGAATAAAATAATAGTGTTACCTATATTTCTTTGAAAATGTCAATAAATTGGATGAAATAGTACATAATATCAAGATCAATGATCAAGTAATATTCTTAAATCTATTGAAATACATTATATTCTAAAGTCGTCATAAAAATATAAAAAAAAGAAAACATTCTCCTACACACAACTTTATCGATAATATCACTGCTTGTTGACTGTAAAGTGCACTGTATACATGTTATCAAAATTCACACATCATGCAATAAAACAATACAAACATAGGTGCGGTTTGAATCCGGGTTTGTGTTTACTCGCATGCAAATAACAAGTGATTAACCTAATTTATCTAAGTGAATCATAACAACATAAAACAAATTTACATGTGTTTCACAACTTTGAATTCTTTGAACATAAACAAACTTTGATTAACCATGAGATTATTAAGATATATATTTAGGGCAACAAATATCTCTAAAATATGAAAAGGCATGCAGATAACATTTTTATGAGCATCAAACTCTCTTCGTTACATAATCAGAATCATCATACATTTAAGAAATAAATTTACTTTAAAAAAACATTCAAATCAGGAATAAGAAGTATTTACTTAAAAACATAATATAATCACTAATCGACCAAATCTTAATGAAAGTGTAAGATTGTCTCCAGCTCGGGCATATAACGATGAGATATGTTGATATTGGAATCATCACCATGATACTATCAATAGCTACAGGATTATGTAATAGCAGATTTGAACAATCTTGATTTTAACTCCTATTGAAAATCTAGAGCAAAGCTACTATAATCTAATATACAAAATAGAATCTGCTAGAATTAATACCAGCCAAATGAAACAAATATCTTAACTATTGATCAGAAAGCCTTTGCAACACCTGTTCAATCATGTACAGTAAATGTAACATTTTTCTACATTAGTTCTGCTTCAAGTGTAAGTAATTAATCATTCACGGGAATGCTACCTCACAGAACATACTTGTCCCTTCATTGTCCACTACAACATGCTAATAATCTCTTCCATTCATAGTGAATTGCCTGGGATACAGTCCACTTTACATTCAAATAAAACAATATTTTGGTTGAGATATTTCAGAATGTGACAGTGGAGTACCGCAGACAAAAGAATAACAGCACACAGGTGAATGCGGGTGATGTCTCTCCTCTTCTTAGTCGTGCAAGTACTTATGTATATATGGATCATGACATCCTGAAAGAGGAGTACACGTGTCACCTGTGTTGATGAAATAAACACCAACTCTGTTCTTGCACTCCAGTTTTAAACTCATTTAAAAAGCGATAGTTATCACTCAAAGGTGTAGATGAAGGTGGATAATGTATAAAAGTTTCAATATATATATATACATAGATCAAATTAATTTAACATTTTAAACCTAAAATAATTAAATAATAAAAAGTTTAAAACAAAAAGATAATTGTATTAAAAGACTTTTTTTTTTAAACAGTAATGAGAATGATCCCCTTTATAAATATTGATTGGATCGACTGGTTAATGAAGTGATATGATAACAGAGAAGAAGAAGGAAAAAGCAAAATAAATCATTTTATCTTATCAGAATCAGACATACAAAATAATAATTTTCATAAATCACACAGCCGATGGTAAATAACGTTATCATTAATATGAAGACCTCAACCAAATCTGTACATCAGTAGAGCAAGACCAAATAAACTTCTCATTTCTCAAGGAGATCGCTTTCTTCTGCTATTGTCATTTCTGATGACCACTCGTCCAGTTACATATTTGACCAGCGACAAGAGGCCTCCGACAAGTAGGAGGATACTCAGGGGGGTAATGACCAGGACCGTGGGGATCTAACAACTATTTGTTTGAAAACGGAATTATAATAGTGTCTGGGACTTGGAGACGAAAATAAGAGGAACGGAGGCCATGTGAAGAAAGTCGTGTTTACACAGCGAGATGGTTTTGAAATAAAATAACCATTGAACAAACTGTCCATGTGAAGGGTTGACCGCTATGGTCACATTTAGCTGTCGAACAGCGGTCAAGTTTCGTCGCAGGAAACCCCACAAGGATATCAATAGGACTTTGTTGAGATCAAATTTCGGTTTTAACATTTTAGTGCTAGCTTTTGGTACTGCACTTTATTGGTAAAAGACATCTGATCTGCAGAAAAGTGATCACAGTTGATTGGGCTTGAAATGTGAACAGTTATTAAAGACCTCAAACAGGCATTACACTATGGCGTCAGGGTTTTCTTAGCATGTTAATTAGATTGCAATAAAGTGCTTGGGTCTTCCATTTACTATCCACTGCATCATGATGATAAAACAAATGCTCACATGGGTAAAAATACAAACAATCTTTTATGCATATTCTTATGCATGCATACTTCAGGAGATTATTGTATCAAATTTATAAGCTCTGATATATTTTAGACACTAGGTATACCTCTCTTGACTACAGATAAATCTGACATTAATTATCAAAGTTGATGTTGGTCTTTGATAAAAGAAAGCTTAAATAAATAATACAAATTTCTAACTCTTAACATTTCTATTTTATGCACATCCTAATGCAAAAACACTAATAAGACATTAATATTTAAAAGTACCGGTACGTGTAATGCTCTAACATATTGTAAGCACTGCCTCTTTAGATTACAGATTTTTAACATTAATTATCAAAGTTGATGTTTGTCTTTGCGTAAAGAAAGCTTAACGACGTAAGAAGTTAAAATTTGTAAAAAACACTTTTTAAAAACTTGATAAGAAACGCTCTTATTTGAATCAACAAAACTGATGTTATTCCTTGCTAAAAATACATTTGTTTCCAACAAATTTGCTTGTACATTCTCATGTGTCTACAAACGCTTTAAAAACATCAGAAATAGCTCCAATTTCTTGCAAACGCTTCCTTCCTACATGACAGCAAACTATGACTGTTTCTAAAACATGCTGTCACTTCCTACTGTGAAGTGACACGCAAACATTTAATCTCTTGCCTCTACTTGAAACTAACATTACATTGTCTCCGTCTAAAGTCGACAACAACAGTATATGAAAACACGAAACATCATGTACACCTCTGTCTTCACGTCACCCAACTCCACTATCTTTCACGCTGGATATGCTCGTGCAACATAACTTGCTATATGAGGATCTAACAAGCAATCCGATTGGTTGAGAGTGACCTTCGTGACCTCTGGTTTTGACCTATCTGAAGTTGTTTCCCCAAAGACAAGATAACTCATGCAGAGGATTAGGTTATGTAATAAACAAATGTTTTTTTGAAACCTAATTGAGTTTCAACATGCAGAGCATGACTTAAAACAAACCTTGAACATGTATAGTCCTCTCCTTCATAATCAATCCACAGATAAAAGCTGACGTTTTTATAACCATAAGGAAAGGTGAACGTGCACGGCCACATAATGATAAATAACAAGCAATTGTCACAAAGGTGACATGATCCCCTGCTGCAAATTAATATTAAAAAATTTAAATAATGTCAAGGTCACCGAATTCAACTTGGCCCTGGTTCTTCCCAAGAAGAACATTGATGTAAGATATGATGAAAATGAAAATTCTTGAGATATCCCGCTGACAAGGGTAAAATGACAAAGTCTCGCTGTGACCTTGAAATGAAGGTCAAAGTCACAAAACTCTTACGTACATTACTCTTGTATGGTGAACCTTTAAGCAAAATATGAAAAAATCCAATTCATTACTTGAGTTATTCCATTTCGCACGTAAGTATGTACGGACAGATACAGCCGAATACTATATCGAATACTATATCCCCCGTTAAATGTGCGATGGAATTTTTTTTTTTTTTTTTATTGTTTCATAAACAGAATTTCGGGTAGATATATGTAATCCTTCAACAGATAAGAATATAAGTAGTAAGATCAGCTGACTAGGACTGTACAATCAAATATTTTTCAGTGAACAAAATATTGATAAGACAAATCCTATATTTAAAGGGAAAGTTCTATCATTGATTTATCGGCAGCATCCGCCATCTACGCTTCTTGGCATTTCGTGAAATGAAAACACGCTATATTTAAACCAATTTTAATTTGTGTTAATAATAAAACATATACACTGATAGAATATTCACATAGTAACACATAACTTATCATAAAACTAATAAACAATATGCTATTAGGCCGTAGCAAACTTTTCCCCACTCGCAGCGCAGATGAATGACTTCAATTCTCATTGTTTTTTATTTTTCAACAAATGTGCTCTTGTCTTTATCAAGTTGTGAAATGTAAAGTTATCAAAGTAACAACTTCATTAATATCTTTCAATTTGACTGTGTTTTAATCATGTATTAAAAGCATATATGTGTAAACTGGAATATCCTCTTGAATTGCGTTTCCACAAAAAATACCCTGATAGATCCCTCCTTTTAAGGTTTACTTAAGTTTGAGGACTCGTTCTGAATGACAGTGAGGAAGTATATATATAGTTACATATCTTTAACGGACAATTAGAAGTGGAATATACAATTATAATACAAGAAAAATGTCTGAATTACGATTAATTCCTTTATTGTAAACAGCAACAGTTTTGAAAAATGTGAAATAAGCATGTATTCTCCGAAATGTCATCTTTTTAGGATGAAACAGAAATCTTGCTGTCCTCTTATTGTCAGAATGTTCAGCTATGAGGAAGGAGTAAGCACAGAAAAAAATCTTATTTATTTTCTTATGTTTTCCATTTCAAAGACTTGAATTAGAATCATTTGTGAACAATGAAAATATTCTAGTCATAAAGTTATTTGTTTTAAAATGGTGGCATATATGTAGTGTGACTGGATTGCAAGGGTTAATCGAAATACTATATTCGACTGGAATACACTTATAATCGCAAATAAAAATCTTTTAAAGATCGATATTATCTCACATACACATTGCATAAATGTTCTTTAATCATTACTGGAGATGTTCATGTCTCTTACAAATCGCATTTGGTCTGTTTAAAATGAGGGGTCTGCTATTGACAATACTCTCAACATGACAGGTACAGGGAACTGATAAATCTAAAGACAGGACCGTGTTTGAGAAGCACTTAAACCCACTGCCATAATTTAATATCTGGCAAACATTTTCACTTTAACCTCAACTTTGAATGATTCATTGATAACATAATGCAAAATGGTTGCCCTAGAAGTCCAACATGGATGGCAACCAAAGAAAACATGATTGCAGGAAATAAATCACGTCATTATAACTGACTCATAGTGGGTTAGTCAACGAGTTTATGTCTATGTGGCACCTTTAGTGATGATCAGCTTGAGACCTACACAGGAAGTGGGGTCAAGTAAGCCCCTTACCTCATACTTCAAATAGAGCCCCTTATAGCACTCACAAGATAAAAATCCTTTTGTCGTAAACATTCTCAATAGTGCTACAGATTGGAAGGACCGGTTCAATCAGAGTATTTTGAGCCGTTCTATATTTATAATGCATAAAATTGTTCCAGGTAATGTTTTACTCAGTTCACAATTATGATCAGAGGAGAAGATACAGGATTTTCCTTTTTCCAAAAAGTCTACCTTTGAGACATTTTTGTATCTTGACAAAATGGTTGCCACGACTCCCAATCAATGGTGTAGTATAGTTGGAACTCTCTTTGGAACTCCCGTACCCAAACCCCTTATTTATCAGGGCATGTTTCTATGATGAAAACTTTCTTTTACATCAACTACAATGACATTAATAAAGTACTCACAAATTTAAATGTTATAAAAAGAATGAAATTAGATAAAAGTGATGATAAGGAAACCTAGAGAATATCTTTTTTTTGGGTGAAGAGGAGCAAATCTAGACTCGGGGACCTTAAGAATTATAAGTCTATAGGTCCAGTGTTGTCCCTCCCCGTCCCTCATCACCCTATTCTGCAAAAATACTTATGACATATAAAACCTAAAAGTTGACATATAGATTTACTTTCAGCATTGAGCAATTACAGACTTTTTAGTGTCAGAAGACATTACTTCATGTTTGTCTCCCAAAACTCATAAGAAATCCACACAACAACCTTTTGTAGAATTTCTGCAAGTTTTAAAGCAGCTGCAGTGTGTAAGTTGAGAATGGAGGTACATAATATATGCAAAGTTTGTTTAGACAGTATAAATATAAGCTTGTATACACATCGACATAAATAACTAACTCATTTTAAGATTACATAAACATTTAACTGTTATCATCAGATACAACTTTGATTCCAAATATAAGCCAAATATCAATTTCAATTTGTGCAGATCGATTTAAATTGGTAAAAGTGTAAGTTCCTAATTGTATGGTTTAAATTTTAAATAGTTTACAACACAACCTTTTTCAACTGTGCCAGATCAAAGCGTCACTCCTGGTGACAAATAATTTCCTTGTCAGCAAAGGACATTTGAACCGTATCAGTCAAGCCGGAAAGTGAAACTCATTGATATATAATTACTCTTACCGTCCACCTGATTGTTTACATGTGGATTAAGGTGAAGGTTACCAGTTGTAAACAAACTCATTCTATTCACTTTCAATGTTTGAGTCCATGATAGATATTTCGTAGCAAAGCAGTTTAGATATATAAACAAATGTGATATGTGTATATCTAATAGTGCAATTGTTCAACATTGTTCCCCTATTTTTTATTTATCTTAATATCAAATTGATAACAGAGCAGATACATGTGTAACAGAAAGGATTGTGAGATTCCTTCTAGTCTTATACTCAGACTCTGAAAAAAGTATTTTTTCTGAAAATATAACTATATTATTAAATTTTGAAAAGGATCCTTTGGGAAAAGGGATTTTCAGAAAACAGTGGCTCCTTTTCAATGTTTTTTTCAGAGTCTAAGTGTTAGACTAGATCCCTTCCAGCGGGATTCAAACCCAGGGTGAGAGTTGGACACTTTACCAGTTGAACTAAAGGGATATTTCACTAGCTGCAGCTGATACGAACACTTTTAATTTATTTTGCCATTACACATATATAGACAAAACAAACAACAGCACTTCAAAAACCTTGAACAGTCAATATTGTTGATTTAATACAAATATTCTTCACTGTATCTCTTCTTCCTGCTCGCTGACATGTGACGAGAGGGAGGTCTGAAACTGACAATGAAGATGTATTGATGTACATTGTTTTGACAGTGTACATTTCAGTGCTATAGTTACACACATGAGCATAAATCAGCCTGGCAAGGGCGTAAGTTACTGAAGGAAAACAAGCAAACAAAGGCAGGTGCTTCGACGGAGCGAAATTGACACTGATTGCTATCTGATTAGTTTGAATAAAAGCATCCAATCACCATCTTCTAAAATGCAGGTTATACGCCATCGATGTGATCTTCATTGATGTCGCCACACCTTGAGGAAACACGTTTTCGACAATGTTTATATCGAAGGTGTCATCAATTGAAAACCTTTCCTGACATCATTTATTCTCAACTTGTCATCAAATGATCATCTTACATGGTGACATTTATTGTGAAGAAGTCATCAAATGATCACCTTAATAGCAATGTTTATTGTGAAGAAGCCATTGAATTTAACATCTTTTAAGGTAATATATATTTTGATGATGTCGTCCAATGTCACAATACATGCTGATGTTTATTCTAAATGTATCGTCTAATTCAAATGAATACCTTTCTTGGTAACCTTTACTTTTAATATGTCATATTCATAACATTAATTCCATATGGATATGTGTCTTAATAACCATTATCAACCTACCAGCCATATAACGTGATACTTCAAACGACCTTTCTAAACCGTATTACCCAGTATGAGGGACTTAAAAACGGTTGATAATCCTCGGGTTTTTCCTTCCTATCAGGGTCCACAGCCTTACCATATCCTCGGTATCATGGTTTCTCCTTATATTAATTCTGAAAGTAAATTGCCACTGTCGCTACTGCAAATTCAAGCATTTAATACACCCTCTTCAAACTTGGAGATTACAGATAATCATAGGCATTGTGCATAAATGAAGTATCTGTTCCTTGAACCAAAAGCCAGTCTTACAATAAGGCAATGCTGTACCTTTAAGTAAACATGCCTCCTCATCACCATATGCTCCAGCAAAACTAACGGCATCCTAGTTATATTTCATCAGCACACAAACTTTGAATATTTTGCTATCTGAGAAAACACATTTGTTCTGCACAATTCATCAAATGAACGTCCTTCCTGCAAAATGTTAACAAGTGTACATGTTTCTTAATGCAGTTTATTTGTAAGGTGTTGCAACACCCTACCTGTTTCTTAATGCAGTTTATTTGTCACCATGAAGGTATCATTGTCTCTGCCCCCTTTCTTACAACCATTACGTCTGAACAACTGATAAATAACTGTCCTCTTCACACATCATCAACTGAACTCTGTCCTAATAATCATTACATCTAATTCATTGAACACCTTCTGAACAGATCATAAACTGAACACCTCTTGCTAAAAATCATTCTCAACTTGTAATTAAACCAACTCTTTCAAAACATGTCATGTCAATCATTTTGAAATTGTGATTAAATGAATATACCTTATGAACACATATCCATCAACTGAACACCCCCTTGCTAACAATCATTCTGAACATGTTATTAAATGATTGAACATCTTCTAAACACAATCATAATATCAAATCAAATAAACGCACTCCTTTCTAACAATTATCCTGAAGGTGTGATCAATCGAACACACTTCGTGCTGCGGTTCATTCTGAACGTGACATCACGGAAAGTTTGTAATGCCTGTCAGTGGTCGAGTCGGGTATCAGCCGTCATGTGACCATCGGGACGGACGCTTGTCCACTATTGTCAATTGCTTGTACATGTCATGGTGGTGTACCAGGAAGTCTGAAATATGATCCACTCCAAGGTGAATCATCTCGCATCAGATTCTAAAGATAACAAACTTGGGATCTTTTCCATAATAATTTGCATATCTGATAAGGTAGAAGAGAAGTTTTTTTGTGTTCCTTAAATAATCATTTGCATATCTGATAGAAGGAGAGAGAAACAGTTTGGGACGTGATCTTCCCTTGATGACAAACTAATTCATAAAATGCTTCTGAATATGTATTTAATCTTTGTGAAACATCTTCTTTTTTTTTTTAAATAAACAATACTTTGTCAAGAGAGATGAAACATCAGAATTTATACTTTTTCATTTACATTTTATTACTTAAAAGAAACTTAGAAACTTAATACGTTGATGATGAACAAAGATCATACTGTTGTGAGTATTAAAATGTTGTGTTGAGATTAAAATGATTTCCATTCCTTGTAATTTCTTCATAATCCATTTAATTATCATTATGCAATGTAAGTATTTCGGAAATTAATCATATTAGATATCAGCAATTATTTAATCTCATACGTACTCAATGCGATTGCTGAATGAATTCCAAGACAATTAAGGAACAAGGTAGTTGTCTTTTGAAAAGACAATTTGTTTCGTAAGGATTTGAAACATCTTAATACATCAAAGACAGATTTTACAAATAGAAGAACATATTGAGAAAGATTACCTATCAACCTGCTCATTATAAAACGAAACTGAATCTCAAGTACATCCTTTAATAGGAGACGTGACAGGATCATGATCTAACCAGTCTCAATGCATCAAACCATCCTTTACAAAAGCTCTTTCCAAAATTATCCAACGTTATCTACAGGCCTCATTTGAAAAGATACCATCGCAACAACAAAGTTTAAGCTTTGAATAAAACTTCTCAAGATTGGAGGCCTGATATAAATTGAATCAAGCAGACCGGTCATTAATGAGTGAAAGGATTGTCCAAGATTGTGGCCAGACATAAAGCAAAGTGGACAATGGTCAGGGGCACCTGTAGCCTTGACATCCACAAGTGTCCGGAGTCCCGGTCTCATTACTGACCGGTAGACAGCCATTGTGTCCAGTCACGGTCATTCAGCCACTAAGCCTGGGGGTTATGGTATTGTGTCCACTCGCTGGTCAGCGAGATTTGTCGTGTCACGCCTTTTAGACTGTTTAATAGACATTTTCCAAGCTTCTGACTCTATTGTCTTGTGGAGGGTCCGAGGAATAGCGAGGAATAACTCACCAAGTTATATTGCAGTGTAGCTTGTATTGTCCAGACATACAATAGTGCCAGGACCCACTCTCTGCTTCTGGCATCTCTTAGTTAGTTAGTTAGTTAGTGTGGCAAGATTATTTGAAATTTAGTAATGGAACATTGTCTCATGTCCTATCTTCTTCTCCCTCGTGATATAAAAGATAGCAATTTGATTATGACATGTCATTCAGTAACCACACAAAGCAACAGGTCTTTTTCTGCCCTAAAGATGTACAAGATATACAGAGAGTTTGCATTTAACAACCACACATAGTGACAGGTACTTATTTGAATGTTGCTTAATCTTTGACATGATTATTCATTTGACAGATGCTGCCTATGGATGAATAACCTTAGTCTAACAGACTCCGAAAACACATATTGAAAAAGAAGCCTCATAGTCCCCTTTTCAATAAATCATATTTCAAGCGATATTTTAACCCTTAACATGCGGGCGACGGAATTATCCGGGCGGGCTATAAGCGATTCGTAGGTACCTCAATACGGATCCCGGTTACAAGACTTAGAATAATTCACGGCTGTCTAAGTACTGTCCTATCCCCCATACCGGGTCACGAGTCAATTGTGTCCGCGACCCGACCCATGAGAATGGCTGTATTTACGCATCGCGACCCGACATGAGAATAAAGCTTTGTTCAGTGTGTGGTCGGAATATCAAGCAAAATTCACACCAATTTGCGTGTGCATTGTTGACCCGTAACGCATCGATAATTAGCTTTACAAAAGGCCAATTATGTCGGGCTTAGCCCCCGAAGCATTAATTCGCTTGAGGCTATTTTCACCCATGTGTTTGTATTGCCTCGGGTTTGCCTCGCCCGAGACTGCTATCTGCCTCGCATCTCGCGAGACGGGGAAAAAAATCGCTAACTCGCCTTACTCCCGCACTTCATATCATGTGAGCGAATTGTTTGTTTTCAAAAAAAAATACGGCAAAATAAAGGGGAAACAATGGACTACATTCCCATATAAAATTATAAAATCTCAAAAAAATAATAAAGACACAGCAAGCGCCGTGAAAAAGGTCATGTTTACACTTCATAAATTTTGAAACAATCGGCGATTTTCACAACTTCTAAAACATTTATCAAGGCTAAAATACTGAATGCATTTTCATAATTTTTATATCACAATAAACCGAAAAGAATAATCTTTTATTCTATATAAAATGCGCAGATTTATTCACAGAAATAAAGATACAATTTTACCTTTCTGAGAGGCATGTGAAACCAAACGGCACACAAACTAATCAACATATTTTCATCAGTTATGGTTCGAGGTTAGCGTTTATTTGAAAAGTCAAACAACATAACCATATTTGGGTTGACATGTGCTTATTTGTCAACTGGTTCGAGATTATGATTTCTTGGAAAAGTGCGATGAACGACCGTTTGCAATGCCGCATACATGTTGTAAGTATTGACGATTTTATAGGTGGAAATAAAGACAAACTTTACATAGCTATAGAATTATAACCAAAGGTCGCATTCTAATAATTTTTATATCATTGTGAAGCTAGACATCTTGTCTTCAATTCCGTATATAAATGGACAATCTTTCGAAAGTAATAGAATAAAAATGAAAAAACATAGAAAATTCATTCAAAGTTTCGAGTGTGAATTAGCCATTTGTGTACGGGTGTCGCTACTTGAATTTGTATTGAACGCCCGTATATAGTCCTTATTCGCCATGTAGATGCGGTATATTTTGTAAAAACGATACCGGAATCGCCGCCTGGAAATTCCGCCAGCAGAGCTAGTTAGTGCCAAAGCCCAAACTACTGCTGCGAGCTGTGAGCCTGTAAATTCCGCCACAGGGGCTAAAAATGGTAAAATATATATACGCAACGTAAGGGTTAAGAATAATTTTTTTTTTCAGAGCTTGAGTGTAAGACTTGAATAGCCTAGGCATGTTGTCATTAACACTTGTTCAGTGCCAGATTCTTCTCTTCATATATATAGTGAGCTATAATTCCTGAAAGTGGGACACTCTGGAATGGTTTGGTAACACTTGGCAGGCTAAGGGTTAACACTCAGATACCCAACAAAAACATTAATTAGTTACATTATATTAGTATACCTGCCAACAGTCGCACATTTGGTGTCAGATTCACATATTGTAAGTCAATGTCTCACACTAACATATCAATTCTGAAAATTCACGCATTTCTGAAATTGTTAATAGAATAGAATAGAAATATCACTGAAAAGTATGATTAGCTTTTGATAAAATCAAAACTCAATGTTTTTCTCAAGGGCTTTCCCCCTGCACCTCCTGGTAAAGCTCTATACCTAGTTGTGAGCACCTCTGGATCCCAGCTCCTCACTCATTGGAACTCTCTGGGGTTGGAAGTTAGAAATGTCCACCATTGGAACTCTCTGGGGTTGGAAGTTAGAAATGTCCAACATTGGAACTCTCTGGGGTTGGAAGTTAGAAATGTCCACCAAAACAATCTTAAAATAGTACTCTCATCATTCAGATCAGATGATCAAATTACCTTAAAATATAAAAACATAACCTAATATATTTTACAAGTTATCTAATTCTTTTCCGGGTAATTAGGATTTGAATACTGGTAACGAGGATAAGGAAAATGGTTTAAACATATTCATTTCCCAAAAGAAGGAACCAGGTTGGTAAACAAACAAATGCTTATATAAATATCGCTTTGGGATACAAACAAATAAAAAACATACCATGATGAACGGACAGTATAAAAGATAAATACAAATAAGGAAAAGCACCAAATGCATGCTAGCTGTCCGATGATTTTAATATCTTATATTCAAAATAGAAAAAGGAACTGTATAATGATATTGAAGTGATAAACAAACAGGACTAAATAAATAAACAACTTTCAACCTTACAGGTACCATAAATCCTTTAAATATTCCCTACTCTTAATAATTATATGAATAAATGAAAACAACATAATTAATTGAAGACCATTTACCTCAAACAATGTCAATTCTTTAGTCAATAATTAAAAATTGCATATTACATATTAGGTGACCGGAAAAAAAGTCACAGGTAAAAAAGTCACGGAAAAAAAGTCACAAATTTCTGCAGGAAAAAAAGTCACAGGAAAAAAAATCACAACTTTTTATTAGCCATCAATAAAAACAATATTTCTCATAACAATATACATTAAAACAATAACATTTTAGAGACTTATAGCACTATTCTCACAATAGACACTTGTACACAAATACACTTGTCTCTGGACATCATCCTCTGGACATTTCAAAACTCTTTATTAATACGAATGTTCCATCCAACTCCATACAAAAACTCTGGAATGGTTTTTCGCTCACATGCACGGTCTTGGCAGAGCTTCTTCAGCTGCTCATGCATTTTCTTGTACTTCTTTCTGATCTTCCTGACGGGTTGGTTGCCGATTGCATCCTGTGCAATGATGGTCTGGACAGTGGCGTCTTCTTTTTTTAACCACTCTCCAGATGTTTGGGTGGTGCTGGCCGACAAGGTTGAAGAATTTGTGATTCCAGCCTTCGCAGATGTTGTTGGTACAGGCAGCGTTGTTAAGTGTTGCCTTGTGCACGTTCCACACCTCAGGAGGAAACATGGGAGGGACTCTTCTCATGTTGAGGGTCAGACCTTGTCCCGGACGCTGTCGGTAGTGTCCTTTGACATATGTTCTTTCGAAGTATGTCACCAGATCATCGATTTCAGCAGGGTCGTCAGGTTTGATGGAATGGAGATGTTCCATTCCTTCTTGCACTTCATCCAGAGGAAGAAACGCCAGACCGTCGAGCATTCCACAGAAGAGTCTAAACTCGTTGCTCTCCTTGTAGAAGAGCACTAATCCAAGGTCCTGAACACGTCGCCAAGTTGACTGTGTCAGGTGGTAGAAACATCCTCTAGTGGTTACGTCTCTGCCAAATACTGCAACTACTGAACGCAAAATGCCATCTTCAAAATCAGTTACAACAGTTTCTACAAATACATCAAGTCCTAACTCTTCAATCTTATCAACAACAGCCTGAAACAGTTCTTCGTACACGGCACGGGTCTTGTTCGGCAGAAGGGCACATACAGCAGTGATGTAGGTGTCCCTGAAAGGGACTCTCATAGTGAGGATTTGAGTGAGGATACGATTATTTAATTTTACGGTTAATTTACGGTTATTTAATGTTTCATTCTTTTTAGCTAATTATGTACTTGGATATATACCTGAGCAAAGATTTGACTAGGTTTATCTCTGGTTTGAGATGCCTGCTGCTTCATTTGAAGTCGAACTTTTGTCAAAGTGATCTGCTTCTGACAATGACAAATGACTAATGACAAATATAACATGTTTTATACACTATTGCCTAAGAAGCCAGTCTTAAAACAAGATGAACTCAATCAAAACATTAGAGTGGATATTCTCAATCTACTAAGTATACATACTGATTGGCTGTTAACAAAAACAACACAAGTCAACAGTTCGTGGCTATTCATAGCAATTAACAAAAACAACACTCAATTTGTGATTACAATAAAGCCAATTACCTTACTATCCAAGCTTAAATGGTTCTAAAAATATGTGTATTTACAACAAACAATAATTTAAAATGCATATCAAAGGATTATTTACTAAAATAATGAAAGAATTAGTCAGTTATATGCATTTTAATAAAATTTGTGACTTTTTTTCCTGTGACTTTTTTTCCATGACTTTTTTTCTGTGACTGAGTTAAATAATCACCTACCTTGAATAATTGCTGAGAAAAATCTTGCTTAGTAATTTATACCTGATGCCTGTTCAAAGATTTATGTCTTTTTTCATATTCCTTTTCTGTCTGCTTTCATTCCCTGGCCTTCCCAGGAATAATACCTTTGGTAACGAGTTCTGGTTCCTGTGGATCGGCAACACAGAATGGTTTAGGGTACTAAATTATTTTAAAGGTAGTTTCGGATGTTAGGCTTTATTGATATTTATTTTTATTTCTGTTCTTCATAATTCAATGATACTACATTTGATTTCAACAAGGAAACTGTTTAATAATGCATCAATATTTATAAATTTGATGTCAAAATATTTCCTGAAGAAATTAACTGAGGATGAAAAATTCTAATGGATTCACTAACAGAAAATAAATCATTCTAATGAATGATGTCATAAAACATTGCTAAAACACAAACAAAAGAAAACGCTTCCGACGTTTGAATCTCAACGGAAATAAGCTGTAATATAAGACGATTGGCAGGTGAATATAAGCGATAAATACATACTACACAGGCTGCATAAACATAACACTTACCTGGTGGAGTCGTTATCAGGTGATAGGCCAGGTAAGCTCAAGTTTACTGCTCTCCAAAATCCTTTGTTTGATTTCTTATAGTGTCAAACTTATTGACTGTTGATGCAAAATGCCAGGATTCAAAGTGAGAGGGAAAGATTGTTGGTGTTGGTATAGACGTGATAAAACCACTTCAAATGGAATCGATTTTCATGTCAGTGTTAAACAGAAATATTGTATGGAATAACAAAGTAGTGACAATCAAAATACATGATTATAAGTTGATATTGTAAAAAATGCTATCAAATGTGAAAGAGTTTCCAACACCATCAAATGTAAAAGCTTTTCACATAAGTGTAAATTAGAAATATCATTTAAGAAACTGAAAGTATCTGACAAAATAAATGCAAACATGTCAATATATTACAAAAAGTAAATAGATACTTACAAGTGTAAACTATAATATTATTATAGAAACAGAAAACAAATTGAACTAAAATTCATAGCACTATCTTAATATGGAAATGGAAAATATTTGTAAAATTAGTTGGAATATTGGCAAGAATATGAAAGTACCTAACTATCAAACATAGGTATATAAAGACACTTATACTTATTTAATAACTTTAATTTTAAAGTTACTGAGTTTTTCTTTAAATAGATAGGTTTACTTAAAAGTGTTTCAAAAGTGTTTATACCAGTAATTGAAAAAAAATATGAAGATATTTCAATTTTACATTTCTAATTCTGCTTTGCAATGTTCCTGAGAACCATTTACCTGGTATGATCTACAAGAGTTACTTCGAAAATGATGTTTAAAATTTTCATGGTATTGTGTAACTTAATATGATAAAAATCTCTTGTAAAGTTCTATAAATTTAATTTAGAGTTGAAATATATTCTCCTTGTAATTATTTGATTGTAGTCAAAACTGAAGTCTTTCATATTTATCAAGTCATAAATGTGCCTTCTAAATACAAATGATATTCACAATACTCTTTATGTCAAGATTAGAAGACCCAGTGACCCCTTTCTCAAGTAGCAACATTATTTATTTATACCATCTTAATAAATCCTCACACAAAATTATAAATCATATTATATGTTTAATAGTTTTAGAGCCTTGTCTCTTCTATGATGTCTCATCCAATAAAATCCTTTGCAATTCTGTACTAATTTCAAACAGAGAGTTTAAAGGGACATATGAGATTTATTAGTAAGATCAAAACCTTCACGGAATAAGTGGAAATCATAAAGTTCATGATAAGAATAGTTATTCCCACTTATGATTGTACATGAAAATTGTTTAGATGTAGATATATGTCATGCATGGACGTAAACCTGATAGAAAATGAATTGCAAAACAAAATTCTGACCCTTTTAAACATATGTTTGTAAATACAATTGAAAAGTAATGTTATTTGTCAATTCAGATACAAGAATTGTGGAAACCTATACCAAAACAAAGTTTATTAATTTGAAAAAAAATATCTTCTTTTTCTCAGAAAATAACACCTGGGTGTTTTTTGCATACAATTGTTTTGAAGTTGTAATGTATGCATGTAGGTAGGACCTGTTTACAGGATTTTAAAAACACTTTTATTAAACTCACAATTTCAGAAAATCTGTCAACTGTAAGGAATTTTCAAAGATCAATTGAAATGTGAAAATGATTTCCCAAATTGGTCGGGGGATGGGGAGGGGGAGGGAAGTAAACTTTGCATGATCTCTTTATGAACTCAAGATGACATTGAAATATTAACATTCAAGTTTGTTTGTTTTGCCAATTACATGATTAACATATTTTTCATCAAAAGCTGTTTATATGTTACAGAAAACAGTTCTCCATGTTTTTTGTAGATATTTTTAATCTTTCGTGCCAGAAATTCTCCCCTCCTTCCTTTTCAACTACCCCGCCCAAACTTTTCTTCTAGGTGAATGGATAAAATCCGCACTAGACAAAATCCCCATGAACAAAATCTCCTATAAATCCCCAGTGGATAAAATAGAATCCCAAAAACAAACAACATGGACAGAAATCACCAACAAATGTTTTATCCAACTAACCTGTTCAGAAAATGTCTTGGATCATTACATGATACAGTTTATTAATGAGTACCGGTAGACTTAATTAGGCTTTGTTTTTCTTTATGAGTTTTTGTTTATAAACACATTTTCTGCCTTAACATTTGAGTTGTTTCCCCTACACGTACACATAAACAGTTACCCAGTGTCATCCATACTATCTGGTGTAGATCTATTTTGTACTTTTCAACTTTCTTTTTACATAACAACTCATCTTCAACAGTTGATTTATCATAGTCTCCATTGAGAAACAAGCCAGAAGTTGTCAATAAATCTTCTTATGTCAGGGTCCAACCATCTGGTCACTCTGTACAAAGCATCATCTACACTAAAGCAGTATCTTGTGAACTATGCCCCTTCAAACTCTAAAGACAAATTGAGTTCAGAGAAAACACATTTAGTTGAAGCTACAGGTTGTTAAAGCACCACTCCATAAATCTAGTTACATCTGACCATCTGGTAAGCATGTTTGTCCATAGCAACATCAGTATCTAGTCCTCCCAATTAAGATAAAGTCTAGATTTCCAATTAATCAAATCTAGCTACCTGAATATAAAAGCTTATACAAACAAGATTGCGGAATTAAATTTCATTCTTTCCCTCAGTTTCAGTCCCTATGAAATATCTTATAAAACTATGTAAGAGTCTTCATCCCTCCTATAAGGACTTCAAAAGACAAACTGAATCCATAGGAAACTTCATTCTGATTGAACATGGCTTCTTGTCAGGTAAAACCTCCCATAAATCTAGTTACCCACAACCATCTGGTCTGTTTGTCCAAAGCATCATCTCAATCTAGTCTGTATCATCTAAATCAATATATCTTCAACCAATACAAACACATCTCAGAGAAAACATATTCCTAGTGATCCACATATTGTCAGAGGGACCCTTCCATAAATCTAGTTACCCACAACCATCTGGTCAGTGTGTTTGTCCATCTGTCTGGCGGTCACCCAGTACAGACTGACCATATGGACTGACCTTGAGCCACTTGGTCTATACTTACCCAGTGTTATTAATGACCCCTCCTCCACAATGCACCCAACCTGGGTATCGGTCAAAGGTGTGTCGGCTACAAAGATGCAGAGGATCTCAAACAAACGCACCCCTAATTAACCATTTAGTTGCAAGCCTTAAAATGTTAACCCTACTGATACTTTTATTTACAGATCTGTAATGAGACATGATAAAGAGAATTGAGGAAGATTCTGTAACCCCCAATTCAGTACTGTCCACTTTAACCCTAGTTTGCAGGGTTGTCTCCAGAACTGATGGTTCCTGTATTTCATATTTCTCTGGGTGACTTGTCACCGGAAATAACTTCAGATAATTGATAATTGGTAAAAAGAAGCTGTTTATAATCAGTGACGGTTTCAAATGAGGTAAATAAACTGACTCATACTCCAACACATATTCAGTGATGGATTCAGATATTCATTTATTACCCATGTGGTTGGAAATAACCGAGTTAATATTATTGATATGAGCACATGTGCACAGTTCACGTTTGCCTAGCAACCATTGTTTCACCGCGACTTCCCGTATTGTGTCGTCTGTGATGTCATAAAACGATTGTTCGTGATGTCACTGTAGGTTGTCGTCGCAAGAGAAGTGGGTCGCGTCCTGCCCACTTCGGTGAATGAAACGGAACAGAATGGGTTATAAAGAAATTATAACACTCGAAAGTGTGTTATATGACTTTTACGAAACTCTTGCAAATTTGTGTATAGCCGTCGCTCTCACTCGGGCAATAAAAAAATTCAAACTCGTTTCGTAAAAGTCATATGACACACTTACTCGGGTAATAATCTCTATTTATTGCTTTCTGGAAGAAATCCTGCATGACTTTTGTTGGTTAGATTGTAGATGAAACATAACTGCAACAGAATAAGATAACCTCTTAGAGTAAACAAAATCATATTCATTAAAGGACAACATCTTGATTGGACAAACAGATGACAGGTGCAGAGGGACGGTTTTCTTTTGTTTTTAGTTTGTTGGAAATGCATGTGTTGTGCAACCCTCAAACGAAAATCTTGGAACAATCTATTTTTATTTATAAGAAAAACAAGTAATTGTCTCTCTAAAGAATAAACCGTATATTTATTTGACTTGAAATTATAATAAATTAAAGAGATTCACATTATAATCAAACTAAATGAATGTTGAACTACACTTGTAGCCATTATCATCACCTGAAGCTATAACCACAGTATACTAAGTAACTATTAAGGCACAAACTACTCCATTCGTCTGTTTGAGTGACAAACAAGTAGCCTCCCTGATCCAGAAACTATTGACATACTATCGTCTCACCACCACCTCTCAGAGACACCTTTGTAATATAAGTGTTCATAGACTGGATCAATCAAAGATAATCTTTTATTGAATCGACAAGAGATTGAAAACTTTTATAAACTCGATAACCAATACTTGCAAAATTCACACGCAGTTTACAAACATAATGTATGAAAGAAATCTTTGTTCTTATAGTGTCACCCAAAATCCCTCTAAGATAAAAACAAATCACTTTTTCTAAACGGGTAATCCCACATATATAAAACAGACCCATTTCAAGTAGATTGAACGCTAAATCTGCAGTAACTCAAGTACAATTGCTTCATTTTAAACAGCTGAAATGGATTAATGAAGTTCAAAATAATATTTTCAAGGACCGATTTCCCTCTTCAGAGGGTTGAAGACACTGGATTGTTTGACATCAAACAAAACTAGCTTATCGAAATTCCAATCCGTAAATCTTATATCCAAGTTCTAACATATTGTTATAGAAACATCAATTATGCACAACAATCAAATCTATAAATAAGGAAATTTTTTAACAAAAAAACTATATTGTAGGCAATGTTTATCCTGATCTATGTATGTTATATGTAAACATTAAAAAGAAATAAGTCTACTTTACCTCCCAAAGACTATGATATTGGGTAGAAAAGTTATTGATTTTAGGAGATTATGTTTGAACTGAATTCTCGACAAAACACTCAAAAGAAACATGTACTCCTGTCACTTGTTTTAATCACTATATATTGACATTAAAGTATATGATATTTATGATTTTAATAAAATATAGTAGATAATAATGACGATGATTAACAAATTAAAACTACTTTTTCACTATTTAACTTACCAATAAAGAAGTTTTGAAAAATGATCAAATCTCACAAATGTCAAATTTAACAACAATATTAAAATATCTCCAGTATTTTCCATTATATTCCCGGCAATTACCGGACAAGCTTGTGACCAGGTAAAAGAAGCGTCATATTAAGTCTTCCCTGTGAAAACCAGGAATCAGCACACCCCGGTTGAGAAATCATGTCCGAATATTGACCCAGGTGATGGGACAATTCTCAAAGAACGCGGAAAAATATTTAAACTGAACAATAACGAGTCAATCGTTGGTCAATATTTATTTTTGGTCTTCTGTAAATACAGCTAGGTGTTCATTATTCCTATACAAAACATATGCAGAGTAAACCACGTTTTGATTTTGAAGTTTTAGTAAACATTTTAAAAACAATTTCAACTATGAACCTGAACATATATGTTTTTTCATATTTTGTACTAATCCTAAAGGATATTTTGTGTATGTTTGCATAATCCCTTAAACTACGTTTTGTTGACATTTTGTTTATCTTTGTTCAGGGACTGCTATCAGCAAACAACCATTTAATAAAAACAAAACATTTTCAAACATGACTACATTCCAATTGACAAATAATGGCTTCAACTACCTGTTCCCCTTGTCTCTTGTGATATTTACAAACAACAAAACTTTACCATCCCACACTTTCACGTTCTCTCCTATCATGAATGAAAAACATTTTGTAAATATATCTAAAACCGCAAGTGCTCTCATCATGAAAATAAGTGGACCCAGTACATAAATTCCGATATTGACAAACCATGGTTGGTAGGGGGTTTAAACCCACAGGATGTCCGATAAATTTGGGACAGATATTAAGAAATCTTCAGTAGGAATCATAAACAATGGCATCAATCACTCGTCAAGGAGCAAACATACTCTACAGCGGCTGTATCACTGTTTACATATGTTCCAAGTCAAACTGAGACGAGTACACTGAACGCTTAAATAACGATATTTGGCAGTTGATACGGCCCCCACAGTGACACAGGTGTTGACCAACTCGCTTATCGTTCCCACAAACTCATACCTACAGGCTACAACCGTTACAGAAATTGTCCTTCCTTTTCTTGGACAATTCAGCAACATCAGATTTTGTTCTGATACTCTTGAAAGCGGCGTTAAACACCAACTCACCTCAACTCACCTCAACTCACCTCCATGTTCTGACTCCTTACTTTTGGACAAACTCACCTGTACATTTGGACAAAAGTGATTATTACCTGTGCTTATCATATGTTCAGATGTACATTACCTATAATTCAGCTTATTAATTGAAATTTTGTTTGTGTCCGTTTATTGACAGCTGTTTTTATTCAAGCTTACCATTTAGACATCAGTGTTAATGAACTGTTTTCATCACTCCCTCAATCTCATGTCTGTCATACAGGTAAAATGATAGACCCAAAGTTTGCACAGTCCATCAAACCAAAAATAGAGCCACTAGCTCATCAGGATTTATAATTCAAAATGTTAACTTCAAGGTGAGAGATACAACAAATAGGAAGCACTTTAAATGGAGAAGATGAAAAAGTTCCTCACCCCTCTGACCTATCTCTGGGGCCAGATATAAAATCCCCTTCAAATGGAGACACACTTGAACATTTAATTCATCACTGTTGTTTAATTACCTCCCTTTGAAGAGCGCATAAAATATCAAGATGAAAATAGCTATTCTGGTCATGACCTCTGTGACCCCATTTGGGGTCAAGGGGTCACGAAATCTACAATTTAGAATCCCCATTGGCCAAGGAGTCTGCAAACAACTTTTCAGTTCTCTATACCTTTTGGAACTGGAGAAGAAGATCAAAATAGGTTTTTGGAGCTGTGACCCATGTGACCCCAATTGAGGTCACAGGGTCACGAAATCTACAATTTAGAATCCCCATTATCCAACGAGTCTGCACACAACTTTTCAGATATCTAGACCTTTTGGAACTTGAGAAGAAGATGAAAATAGGTTTTTGGGGCTGTGACCCCTGTGACCCCAATTGAGGTCACAGAGTCACGAAATCTACAATTTAAAATCCCCATTGGCCAAAAAGTATGCACACAACTTTTCAGCTCTCTAGACCTTTTGGAACTGGAGAAGAAGACGAAAATAGGTTTTTAAGGATGTGACCCCTGTGACCCCATTTGGGACCATGGGGTCACGAAATCTACAATTTAGAATCCCCATTGGCCAAGGAGTATGCACACAACTTTTCAGCTCTCTAGACCTTTTTGAACTGGAGAAGAAGATGAACATTTTTTTAAGGATGTGACCCCTGTGACCCCATTTGGGGTCACGGGGTCACAAAATCTACAATTTAGAATCCCCATTGACCAAGGAGTATGCACATAAAATTTCAGCTCTGTGGAGTCATTGGTTGTGGAGAAGAAGTGGAAAAAGCGAAAAGTTTCGGACGGCCGGACGCCATGCCATGCCATGCCATAAGCCCATTAGGGCTTTCAGGCCTGATGGGCTAAAAATACACCTTAACGCACAGTACATCAAACCAAAAATACACTTTAATGCACAGTACATCAAACCAAAAATACACCTTAATACTCAGTACATCAAACCAAAAGCAAAGTGCAATTTACTATGGTTCAATGAATGTAGTTGTATATAGGGTTTACCTTTTTCTGGTAGATTTATTGTTGAAGCTATTTCATTTTTAGACATCAGAGTTTGCAATGCGACTTCTTAACTGTTACATATTTCTATTGATAACAAAGGTTTGCTTCTTCAAGAACAGTTCTTCTTTCTCTCTGTCAAACTTATTTTCCTAAATAAACTCTTTCTTTTGCCAAATTATCAAGAGTACAATCTTCAGATATTAGACTCTTTGTTTAGTAGATTTAAAATCCTCCTTTCTTCTATGAACTTTTTTCTCCATGGAAAGGTTATACCTTCTTGATACAGAGTTGATGGACTTTTCTTAACATCTTAAAAAATTTAGATACTTTCATATTCAGAATCTTTGGTTGGGTATTATTTTTTCCAACAATATTAGTTTCTCTTGTTCAAGAATTTCATTTTTAGGATGTGGTTTCTGTTTCTAGTCTTATTATGTTCACCAGAGATCTGTTTTTTTCTCTTGGAACGTCTTGCTCCTTCCTACCCGCTGGGTCTGTCTTCTAGAAACTGTCTTTATACTAAGATAGTAGAGATTAACTTACATACATTATTATTGACTTACAACTTTTGATTAATTTATTTAAGACTTAGTGCTTGTTGAAATGTGATGTATTGAAATTGCTTGTTCTGTTGTGTGTGTTTCATTATGTAACTAAAATTTCCTTCAGAATAAGAATCCTAGTATTATCTTGCTAGTGCTAGCTAAGACAGCATTGACAGTATATTCCTATACCTATAGATTTTTCGAAAAATCCCAGTTAGAAGTGTTTTCTATCCACTTTGTTGTCCATCCCCTTAGTCATATATAAGAATCACTTTTTCTTGTTTTGCTCATCTTGCACATCATATCTTCTTTCAGGATCCTCTTTCTGTTATCAAACTGTTCTCAAGACTCATCATTGGCTATCAATGGATTGAATGTCTTTCTTTTGGTAGCTTCCAAGTCCATCTAAGTTATCTTCTGAAGATCTTTCTCCTGATGATGATGATGAAGCTTACCTTTCTTCACCTGCAACTTCACCTGTTTCACTTCAAAGGATCCTTTTCTTTTAGTACCTGACATGTCCTGGTTATCTTATACATACCTCAGGCAATGAGATTTGTTGACCATTTACTTACGGTACATGTTTCTGAACATGAGCTTTTTTTCTTCCATTATCTTACCATATTCAAGATGCCCTTGTAAATTTGTTGTAGATCAGGGGCTCTTCCATCTTTGCTTCTGAAAAATAACAAGTTTGTTTTGGTTTGGGAATTTGCGTCGACACAAGTCCACCTAGCTATTGTTACCTACATTTGATTTTGTCACATTGTTATATTTCATTTTGTCACATTTTTAAAAAGATGAATTGACTTACAATACAATTAACTTTGTCACATCCAACAAATCCATTAAATTCAACAGAATACATCAAAGTCCTCAACAAACTATTACTAAAAGTGCATACACCCTTTTGAATTTCAACTATTATTCTCATATCTATTCATCTTTTTTCACCAGGATCTCTTAGATAAAATGTTTTTGATGGTAACTTTTTCATTGCTGTATGCACTATGCACAAAGTTTCTGGGGTATTTCTTGCCCCTTTATTGGGTGAATTCCCATATTGTTGCGTTTTTCTTATTTTTTTAAACCTGTATCAACTGCAATTCTAATCATATCATTAAAATCATTTTTAATTAAATATCATAACAACACGCCCTTGCAACACCTTCAAATCCTTTCATAATTCCTAGGATTTATAAAAAAATCTCCTACACATTGCTTAACACCATATTCCATTGAAACCATGATATAGTTCACTATACATAACAATACAAATATCTCACAGCGTAACTGTCCAATCCTTCCTTGTAAAAACAAATCTCTACGACTTGCCATCTCTACGAAGTATAAATGCACTCAATCCACTCTTACACATAAATCCTTTTAAATCCTGCTACAAGAAACGATAAGGAATATATACTTTCTAGAGGGTTTACCAGCTTGTTTAATAACGCGAAATCGTGTGTATATATTTCTTATTCAAAGTCTATCAAGCACAACCGAAAACTAATGCCTAATACTGAAATAATGATCACCGTAGGCAGAAATCATAAATCAAAACACTTTCCACCTGAAAGGAATGATATACACACACTTTGGCAGAGATTCAAGGTTATGCTGTATGGTATATGCGACCATTTTATGTGACCGTCATTTTTAATGAGTTTAAACACACATTTCATTTAAACAGTTTTTGTCATTATAACAGTTTTTCTATTACTATGTTTGTGATTACAAGTATATGTGACCCATTTGTTGTTGTTAATTCAGTTCATTCACTTTCTCAGTAAATATAACGTTTCTATTGCACTTGTCCTCTTTAAAAGTTCATGTTACTAATTAGTGTTACTGTATGTAAATATAGTTATTCAAATGTAATTTTCATTATTTCAAGTGTATGTAACTCTTTTGCCTGGAGGTTTAATTACCTCATCATTATGTCAAGTATGTACAGTATGTACTGTACTATTCGTTATTATACGCATATCTGTGACAACTATTGCATGTAAGAAAACAAGATTTTGGGTTGTTTTTGTTTCTTCAACATTTTATTTCTCAATTCCTGTTACAAATATGGACAAGATTCCAAGAAAGTCATTACCCTTTTGTGTGTTCAATAATAAAAAAAAATAATATTTGATAACAACTTCTTTATTGTATGTTTCTAAGTATATGCTTACTCTTTCATCAGGTGGAACATTTCACTGATGAAGGAGTAAACAAGTACATGTAACTCAACACGTTGTGTATATTCGCAATAATCAAGTTGATATCAAGTCAATCTTACTTTCATATGTATTCCACTTCTAAAACCCTTAAAGGGACACTGCCTCGAGGATAAAAGTGAGATCACTTTTATCTGCTTATGCTGGTTAACGTGTCTGCTAACGAGTTGCACTTCGCTTCACTGTCTACATGCAGTAGTTTTATTACTAATTACTTCAATTGTCTGAATTTGGGGGTCTGTCACTCGTTAGCAGACACGTTAATCAGCATAGGTAGATAAATCTGATCTCATATTTATCATCGACGCGGTGTCCCTTCAAAAGATTATTGCTTGTCGATACAATGTTTCAACTTACGTTGTTATATGTAGATGTGACTGTGTTGCCTAATGTTTACTTAGTAATAGTTATTGTATCTAATAGGGTTTCAATTTGATTATGATTATTTGGGACTATATTGTCAGGATGTGTCTTAATTACTTCATAGTGATTGCATATCAATTGTAGAAGTCCTGATTTCAAGTATATGCGAATGTATTTTTTTTCAAAGTTACCATAAGTATTTCTATTGTACACATTGTGATTACAGGCAGAATGCCTACATTACAAGAAGGGTAATATTATGATACCATCATAATCCTTAACATAATATTGTTCTTGGCTGGCTGTTAAAACCGGCTAAAGTGGAAGTGATATTGGTACTTACTGCTCAGCCTTGGGTGAGAATTTAACCTGTTACAAGATACAATGTACACATTCATGTACCTGTGTCCGCTAATTACGCATACCTGTATACTTAAAGTCTACCTGTCACAATGTTGTACGCGACGAGACGCGTTCAGTGGCGATATTGTTCGTGCATGCTTATGTATGTTTATAAAGATCAAAACAACTCAAGTTTGTTTATTAAAAATATCAAAACTGGAGTAGCAGTGTGTTTGGTAAAGGTATCAATAATTGGATGAGCTCATGGAATCTTTGTACATGATTTTGAAATGATACTTAAGCTCTATTGAACCCACGGTAAGCATAGAATGTTGTAAGAGGATTAACATATCAAGGTGTGGCTGAAAATTTTAAGGGATTGAAATAACTATTACATTTATGAAATACAATATCTAATATAGCATAAAGTTATTTTATGAATCTGATGGATTCTCAACGCCATTGTCTTCTACAACTTTAATTGTGCTCCTTTGCCATGTGTTTTTCATCGAAACAGAAAATATTGCAATCAAATGTAGTAATTTCATATCATCAGGTAAATCTGCTATCACTTCTCCTAACTCTTTTCTAAGGCACCAAAGTTGTTGTCTGACTATTCCTTCATCATCCAATCCTCTTAGTAAAGTAATTTTAACCAAATATACCTACCAATAATTTTTAATATTAATTTCAGGATTCAAAGTTTAATATATCAAGCAGGTACCATCACTGTCCAATGCTAATTTTTTAAAAAGGTAACAATACCTATACATAACAATATCTCTGAACTCTACCTGCATTCATTAACGAATCTGGAGGAGGACAAGACAACAACCTTCAGAATCTATTTTCAAAAACAGATTTACAGAAAATCTCAATTAAAAGATCTTTGCTCAATATCAGGTAATTCTTAAATAAATAAAAAAAGAAAGAAAAAAGGTAATTCTTCCATCAACCCCAAAGCTCACTGTTGAAGATACCACCACCTATACATGGACATATATCAGGTTTCTACCAGAGTTCAGGTACGTCAACCAAGTACCTGGGGGGGAAATGACCAGAAAATTTATGTTCTGTTTTACAAAAGCTCATAATCCCCTTTTAACATTTACTTTCTGTGATAATCAAAAACCAAACAACTGGAAACACATCAAGATACGCCAGCAAGTCCAGAATAAACACGTCCCTTGTGTGCCGCTCATTACCAGCAGGTTAAGGGGAAATAATCTTAATCATCCAGTTCTAAATTTGCTGGATATATTTATATACCGATGACCCTCACAGATAGGGAAAGCAATATGCTTGGAGTAGTACAAGAAGTCTTAGATCATTTATGTTTTGCTTTAGACTTACAAGAATCCCCAGTAATTTTTCAAAATAGTAGATTCTGATTTTTAAAATATTTTATGATCTCTATATTTATATTCTGATGACCTTTAAAAATAGAGAAATAGGAGTTTGAAGTAGTTTGAAGCAGTTTGAAGCAGTTTGATGTGTCTAGAGAGTCGTACAGCAGTAATGGATGCTTAGAATAAACTGTTTCATAGTCCTTTGAATCATTTGTCACAGTGTTATTCATATGATTGTTAAGTTTTGATTTGTTTATGTTATAATCATAAGGTATCGCTTATACATGTATGTATTATCAGTATTTGAACAATTGGTTCTTAAGAGGCTTAGGAGATATGTCACCACGGAAAATATACAAAGTCACCAAATGGCATCAACAGATTCTTCATGCAAGTAAAAAAGCAAATCAAGCAGGTGCTCCATATCAGTTACTTAGTTTGAGAACAACGGATAAATATACACAACAAGGGGTATCAGTTTATATTTCTTTAACAGGGAATCATTCAATTAATAACATGTTTCTAGAAAAAGTAACCCTGTGTGTCAATTTACATACCGGTAATATAATATTTTCCTGAGAATGAGAATTAAAATCACAATTGCTGTTGAAATCTTTATTTAAAACCAAACCTCAAATGAAGTATGGAAAGCATTAAGAGTAAAGCCATCAGACCACATCTGTACATTACACTTTTACATTACATACAGACCTGGCAGAGAGCCAAATTACTTAACCTCCGGAGGTCAAAAGTGGGCGTGTCTTTGCGAAGTGGACAGAGCTGTTAAGTGTCAAGTGTCATGTAGGTTTATATATATATCTACATTGTGGTGTACACATCTGGTCATAGACCCCACAAGCAGTTCACTTCTTCACAGACAAGTGTTCCAAGGTCTGACTAAATAAATAGGAAAAAAACAAAGGTTCTGTGTTGCATTGCAACAAGTAACATATTACACCAAGTGCTCCTTGAATCAAATTAGAGCAAAAAAGTCAAACGGTCACAATCTATGGATTGTTAATATATTGAAAGGTCATTGTATTATATTTGATATTTTGTGTTTCGGACAGCATTCAGAAACATAATTTTACTATTTTCTATCAAAGGTCATCAATGCTGAAGTGCTCTTAAGAGCAATGTAAATATTTTTAAATTAAAGATTTGAATACCCGATACCGATATATTATTTCATCCAGAGTATTCACTGAGTATGTTATTGGAAAGTATATATACTATATACTAAGGCTGTGCAATATTATTGCAATACCAATATATTGCAATACAGAGTTGTGCAATACACGTATACATACTGATGAAGTGTAACATCATGACCTTTGTAATACCAATATTTGCAAAAGTTCTGCTTAATGCCAGATTCCAAACGATTTCAGCCAGTCACGCATCAATGTGCATGGTGTAGCTTACTTCATTGTAGACACTATTATTTACACCCATAGATTTAAACATTATGCTCATGCTCAGACAACAATGTTTTGATAATGCAATACCGGTAGTTGAGAAACAAGAGAACTTTTTGCTTTACTACCTTTCCCTCCATGAGAGCAAGAACATCAACATCTACCAAGTGAATTACATGATCTTTCTGAGTATATGCCTCATATATTCCTTCATTTGATTGTCATATATTCCTCATATATTCCTTCATTTGATTGTCATATATATTCCTCATATATTCCTTCATATGATTGTCATATATATTCCTCATATATTCCTTCATTTGATTGTCATATATATTCCTCATAATACCAAAATTGTTAATAAAATATTACCTTTCTATGTATTTTATTTGTAATGGTCTTCATAATGTTTAATATTTTATCTATTTCATAGATATATCTTAGAATTTTACTTCTGAAAAAAGTTTAAGACATGTTTTTCAATATAGTTCCATAATTCATGATGATTGATAAGGTGAAAACCACAGACTCAGCATCAAACTTGAGAAAAGAAAGATTTTCTTGGTAACAATTAAGTAAAAAGTATATAGTGAACATACATATACAGAGTATATTCAGAGTATGCTTAATTATACTCCTTCATCACCTGAATCTGGAGTAAGCATATACCCCCATACGCTAGATATATCCACTATAAAGAAATTCATATCTAAAAGATGTACTCAACTTCTAAATGCCCTTCAAATACTTAGCTCTGAATTATTGTATGAACACAAAATTGCAAAATCAGAAGTATAGTAAGTTTCTTAATGTCACCATTTTCAACAACTAACTGCATGACAGTGCTTAAAGGGACCAACATGTCGGCAAAATCCGCCATCTTGTTGTTTTCTTTGCATTACGTAAGATGGAGAGAAGCTATTTTGTAACTATTTTAGTGAGTGAGTTATTGTTAAACGCCGCTTCGGCAGTATTGCAGCCATTAGTAACTATTTTAATAAATAAAGATATAGTCAGATAGAATATTCACATAGCAACACGTAATGTGTCATAATACTAATAAACAATTTTCTGTGTTGCCATAGCGATGTTTTCATCACTGAATGGCATCAGTTCTCATTGTTTTTATTTTTTCAATAAATGTGCACATGTCTTTATCAAGTTGAGAAATATGAAGTCATCACAATATTAACTTCATTAATTTTTTCAACTTGACTGTGTTTCAATCATGTTTTAATATCATATATGGATATAAACAGGTATATCCTCTCAAATTTCGGTTCCAGAAAAAATACCACGATAGAACCCTCCCTTTAAGAGAATGCTCACCTGGTGGCCCTCCAGTCTGTACCTACTGGTTCATAAACCTGCTACACTTTACTTTATGGACTCAAGCAAACACTAAACTACCACATCAGTGGCAAATTTATTATCATGTCCTTGTTTATAGTATTCCAGACTTACAGCCATTTCCAGTGGTTGCTAATTGGCCTGCCGACATGATGTAAGATTTATTACAAGCATGATAAGGCTAATTAGGCTGAACAATGGAATATAAATTTGAGATATTTCGTCTGAATGGCCCTGGATAGTTCCACACACTAGAAAGAGGATATTATCTTCTCCTGATACTACAAGACAATGTCTCGCTATCAGAAGGACAATATAGTTACACAATGTGTACACAAACTGTCTTGATACTGGGTCAGTCGGCTCTTTACAGGCTGGAGTAGGAATAGTTCAGGTATTCCTAATAAGGCAAAAACAATTTAATAAGATTCTCCAAACATGATTTTGACCACTTTGGAGAAAAATGCTTCTCACAATTCCTTACAAATGAAATGTTGCCAGATTTAACAGTCTAACTGATAATATAAGTGAAAAATTAGTATTTTCCATATCAATTCCGTGGCTGTTTTGCACAAAGTTGCTTCCCCACCCCCTTTTTTTTTCCTCCTGCCATGTTCTTAGAGTGCTGCAATATACACATGGACAGTTGGGATATTTGGTTCGTGTGTTGATCTTCAAGTGGGAGAGATGGGTATAAAAATAGAGCCATGGGCTCTGTAGCTCATCAGGACTTCAGTGTTTTATTATCTTTGGGTCACAGGGTCACCAAATTTACAATTTAGAATCCCCATTGACCAAGGAGTCTGTACAACAAATTTCAGCTCCCTACAAGTACAGACGGATGGACAGACGCGGGACCCCGAACGCCTCGCCACGCCTCGCCACACCATGCCATGAGGCCATTACTTACATTATGATGCTGTGACATACACATTCGTAACATGCGGTTAATCTTCAAGGGGGATCGAGGCATGAGATGAACTTATGAATGAGGTTTTTTGTCAATGAACAACATTTCAAAGATTCAGCTACTGCCATGTTCATGGTATTATCAAATAGGCGAAACATTTTATTTAGTTGGGTTTTAGATTCTTCTACCATGATTTAGACCAATTTGGAACAACAATAATGCTACTCAGAATCCCTCCCCAAAAATATGTTACCAAATTTTCCTTCCCAGTTATAAATGTTGCCAGACTAAACTGCCAAAGTAAAATATAAGTGGAAAATCCATAGAGCAAGTTAATAATTGGGTTTGGCCTAATTTGAAAATTATCAAACCTAAATACAGAAGACTAACTGTAAAATATATTTAATGAAAACCTTATATCATTCATCTGCTTGAGTCTGAGTTCTGCCTTGGGATAGTCTTATTGAACACTCGCGTACTTACCTCAAATAAACAAATCATAAACTGCACCTTTAAGGGTAATTAACTTACTGATACCTTGTCATTTATTGCTTAAAGCTTGCTAAATCATTTTACTACCATGTTGTGGAGCTGTTTATTGACTCTAGGAGTGACACAACTCATTGAGACCTTCTCTCATTGTTACACTGAGCTCGTTACCATGGCACAGCTAATTAGTTTACACAATTAAAGTGCAAATGCTACTTTTATCACTTTATTGCTAATTACCAATTTTACAACCGTCAAGTCTTGTTGATGGTGAGTTTTGAAGAAATAACATTGTTTTCATGCTTATGGAAAGAGAGATGATATATATATATATATATATATATATATATATATATATTATATATATGTGTGTGATTCTGAACACTTTTTTTATGATGCTACTGAATGGTTACTATCATAAATTACTTAACCTAATAAAATTAACCCACATCAATGTTTACAAGACATTTCAATTCATGTCGGGATCACGAACATCTCACAACACCATTGTTGACATGACTAAAGATGTAGGGTAAAATGAATACAGGTGTTATTCAAACAAAACATCATTTATATTGTCTACCATCGCCTTCAGAAAATGCCCATTAAGCAACAAGTTAATGACTTAAAACTCATTATCGATGCAGCGAATGCGGTCAATTGAGAAATTAGAGCTGCAAGCACTCCACAGGAACAATAACAGTCCTGTGTACTGCACTCGCTGCAAACCACTTGTTTATACTATTTTCCTGCTAACTCATTTTGATGAAGGAAATACCAATGTGTGGTGATAAGGCAACCCTATCCCCGACATCCTGTGTGATTGGAGTACAGACCACTTCCACCGAACAGTCACGTCGCCACTAACGGAAACTTTCGTATGTGACTGCTCACAACGATATTTATATATTTCGGAGAAATCAGTTTCAGAATTCAATGTCTACAATCCACAATGGATGATTGATTTGGTTGAGACAGTCAACATCACATGATACGTTAAAATTAATCACGTGGGAAACCATTATTCCTGAAAACAAGGAAGTGAACCACAATTGATATATCCTGCAAATCAATGATTTGGTACAGAACATGTATATCACTATATTAATTTAACAGCCTTCTTGATGATTTGTACCTCATATATCTATTAGAAATACTTGCCATTTAGATAGTGAAGAAATATAACATGGTTATATGTAAAATTAGCTTAACTATCGAGGCGAAAGGCGAAAGGGTCGTGTGGTAAGCTGTTGGTACAGTCAATGCTGGCGATAGTTGCCTTACTCTGAGGGCGTGGGTTCGAATCCCACATGGGACCCGGTCTGAAAAAGTACCAAAATTTGTACTATTGAAGGTAGTGTTATCCCAAATATAACAATCTCATATATCTATGCAAATAATTATCTAACATCAGAATATGATACTGATGATAATCAACTCTTTATCATGCATAGAACGAAGCAATATTTCATGCATGTATGTCTTTGCCCACTGTCAAACCCAGGGTATAAATGAATCGGTTATTCATAATCATTTGGTGTCTGGGAATTCAAGACGTCATGACATCAGAAGTGTATTGGGTTGATACCAGTCTGATGAAAAAATATTATTCTTAAAAAATTATCCTTTTATTTAAATATTACAAAGGAGCCTCTGGGAAATGGAAAGGTTAAAATATTAAGAGCTGTGTCTTTGAGAAAGCCTAGGGCTGTTATTTTCTATTTGGCAACTATGATTGGCATTCTGAAAGTTGAGGTGATAGATAACAAATACAATCATTATTGATATACAAGGAAGTATTCATTGCTTGATCTATCGTTATATAGACCAAATACATGATTCTGATTGGTGGATTTCCCCATGTTGATTGGCAATAAATATTCGCAAATTACCTACAATGGCTCACCACAAACTGATACATCATGTACATCATACAAAGATATCACAAATTACTCTCAATATGAATTAGTTTCAAGTAAGTAAAGTGCTTCATCTTGCTAATCCGGTCACATTTTTTTCGCCTTGTTTATGGGGGTCTGGGTTTTTAGAATAGTGTCGCCATGATATGATGTCTTAGTGATTAACTGTTTTCACTTCACAATCTTAGCGTCACTGTCACAATGGTCTATGGAAAGATTTTAAAAACATTTCTTTGGGTTTTACTTGATACTGTAGATAAATGTTTATCGTTATCTCTGAGATTGATACTATGAATATTATAAGTGTTCATTGCTATGGGTGACACTGTTCAGGGTTACGTGTAAATTGTTGCTAATGAATATCACGCGAGTATTCGCATTTATTTTGACCTGACCACACTTCTTACAGGAATCGAACATTCACAAAGTCCTTTCCGCTCAGACATAGGTATGCAAAACAAGAGTACGATCTAAAACGTCTAATAACAAACGGAGAGGTAACAATATCAATAAACGCTGTCAATTTTAAACTAAATTTGTGGGTGTTGAATAACAATTAATCTCGGAAATTTAACAAATAGAAGATCCCTAATTTATTGAATATAGATAATGACATTTCCAATATAAATTTCAGCAGAACGGCATGAATTTATTAATATAAATATATCACTTCTCCCATGTACCTTCCTCCAATGACTACTGCTGTCTGGGAGCTGTTAGCACATTCTGAAATGTGAAAGTGTTTAGGTTGCAGCTAGTACAATGATGTCATTCAGACACCATATGGACTTTAAGCATAGTACACGGAACAATGTGGGGGCATTTTGGTGGCACAATGTGTCCATAGTCACAGGAACAACACTGTATTTTTTAAGAGTATAATATAACAAACATTTCAAGGATAAATATTATTTTATTATCATTATACATACACTAATATATACAATGTTTAAGATACAATATAAAATGAGTGTGTCAGAAATCCCATTATGGTCAGGGATGGTAATTGCTAATTCTGTTCATTACATTATTACTGTAGATGGACCATTTACAAAAACAGAAATAATGATATACCGGTAATACAAAAATATATAATTTACTGCATAAGGTTCAACATTTGATCACCTGAACTCTCAATATATTTATACACTAAAGTAGAACAGAGATTATTAACCCAGCTCTTCTGAAACAGGAAATTACTCGCTTGTAAAATGGACAACGTCGCTGTATGGCAGTCTGGGTGGCGCTAGTGACATCAACATTCAAAGTACTGACCTTTCATTAGTAGAAATAACTACAAGTAATGAACTAACTCGAGGAAGTGAAAGTACAATTATTGGGTAAATATGAACGGGCATTATCAAATGTTGAGGGGAATAAGTATATAGAGAACATTTGCATATTTCATATTGGTAAGAGGGAATATATATAAGGGAATCAAATTTGATATAATTTTAAATCCTCCTTTTTAAGACATGAAACTAACTTTATTTTTATCTAATAATATCTATAATCTATATAATAACTTTTCATATTTCAAGATCATCATACATTCTACCATTTGTTACAAATTATTTCTGTGGCATTATACAAATAGCTATACTGGTGTGTTAGCCAAGTTTTCAATTTTGTTGAATAAAATATGTTTAACCTTTAGCCTGCTGGATTGTTTTAAAGTTTTTACGAAGAGCATCATATTTTAACAATTACGCCGCATGGGTATCCTTCATGTTAAGCTCTTCTCTCCTTAGTAAATATCTTTTTTTTTAAATGTTAAATTTTTTCCGAATTCAATTTTTTCTAATTTTGTTATTCTTATCATAAATTTACCTTTTCCCTGTCATGTGATGACTAACAGCAAACGTGTCAAAATCAGAGATCGTTTGAAAGTTGGTGGTATTTCAACAGAAAAAAAGTGTTAACATATCCATGCAATGATGCATATTGCAGTGGTTTTACAGGTAATTTCACATTCAATGTCAAAATGAATGCACTATCACATCATATCAATTCATCTAAATGATGTTGCATCAGAGAAATAGTTCTCTGCTAAGGTGCAATGAATGGAACAAGATGCAGAGTGTCTCACAGACGCACCTGCACAATTAAATACTCATTTCAAATTCATACATTTTACTGGCTTTATTGTTAAGATACTAGAATCTTTTCTGAAGATGAAAGAATATACAACTTTTAACACACGTTATCTAAAAACGTGAATAGTGCAAGCTGAAGAATCTTTTAATTTTAAACACAAAACTACTCCCAAAACTATTTGCTAATAGCTTCCCTACTTCTAATTTTTTCCTCATAAAAATATATTTGAAACGGATGTAAGGATGTCATTTTACTACAATAAATTAAGTAAAAACATTGGGATTTTTTTTTAAAGTCTAATTTAACAACTCCCAATATAAGTCATGTGACTTAAAAAAGAATTTACACTTTTAACATCTTATTTATACATCTTGTAATTTAATTTTTTTATTTCTGTCTACACATAAGGGCAAAAGAAGTGATACCAAATTTTGAAACACAAAATATTTCTGCATGATATAGACGTTTGTGAATGTCTGTGATGAAGATATAAATACACAAAATTTAATTCATGAGCGTACAATACTTATCCTCTTATATCTGTTCAAACACACATGGGGTGATAGCATTGCTATTTCAAAGGTGTTTTCTGGACATAATGTTTGGTATTCGAGGTAAGATTTTAGGAAATTATGTTGGCATAAGATCATAAAACAAGTGAAAAAGCCCTTTTTGACTCCCTTATCTCGTCTAGTTTAGGAGATTCTCAGAACAGAAAATGCTTTGAAATTTCAAATTTTAGTTCAGTTGACTTCTGAAGACATGAAGTAACTCTATTTCAGTCCCATGTATCGCTTGTGGATTGAAATATCTTGTATTTTGCATGCTATTTCTTTTGACCCTGCGTGCATTATTTTTAAAAATTTTGTTTACGATATGGTAGATTCTTTGGTTCATTCATTATTGCGTCTATCTCTCTTGTAAAATATGTATGTACCAAGCCTGTACAAAATGCATACTCTAGCCTACATTAAAGCAATTCTGTCTGCATACACGCTGAAGTTCTTGAGTTTCTTATAGGGCACAGGTTACTCAGTGATACTGAAGAGTCTTTCCATTTTATTAGGACCTCCACACGACATGCTACTGTCATTGATGACCTCCAACAAATGCAGTGAAGAAATTGTTTACTTGATGCATTGTGTTCCTGTAGTATCATGTCTCTTATGTGATCTCTCTACTATCAATGCATCTAAGGAAGTTTCCATGTGTAGAGAATCCGTCAGTTAACTAATGGCAGCATTGTTATTAAGGAAACATCAATATTACCATGAGTGTGAAACGCATATTTATCGTCTCATTACTCTGAAACTCATCTTCTCCATCTTATTGGCCTGACATTTTACCAATCCTTAGATGTGATGGCAATATAATTAAAGCACATAGCATGACATTTCAAATGTAAACTTCTCCTCTACTTAAAGAAATGGAACTAAATAACATTTGAAAGGAGCCGATAAATTTTAACCAATCATGTTTCCCATTCAGTAGCTAAGGTAGCAGCAGTATACACATAAAGATGTTTACTCTCGGTGCATGTTGTAGGGGTTCCAGGTTGCTTGTCAACTTCTGAGGGTCCTCCTTATATAACAGGGATCCCCCAGACAGCTAGATACCTGTCGTTAATGATTCACAGGTAAGTTGCACGTACCTAACCTTCAACCCAAGAGTTTCAATCAGTGAAGAGCTAGGTGATGAGACCTCTGATGATGACCCTGGCAAACAAAGGAGGGAGGCAGGAGGCAGTAACCAAGAAACATATTAAAATTTTGTTTTCTTTTTAGTCCCAAACAGTTTTGAGTGATCAATCACAACCCGTTAATAACCCCAAAACGATAGGCTAAAGACACTGGACATGCAGCTAAAGGCTTAGAAGTTGTTTAAATATTGTTAGTGTAGGTTTTTAAAACAAATGTATCAGTACATGAAATAGTGTATAAAAAAAGCAAGAGTTTGACACAGAATGGACTCTGTTGAGAGATAGGCATGTATTTCAGGTGCAAAGAGGTAAAATGGTTTTAACCCGTTGCCTGGTGAAATGATAATTAAGGTGTAAAGAGGTGAAATGGTTTAACCCTTTGCCTGGTAAATGATAATTAAGTGAAGACAGGTGAAATGATATTAACCCTTTGTCTGGTGAACTGATAATTAAGGTGTATACAGGTGAAATGGTTTTAACCCTTTGCCTGGTGAAATGGTTTTAATCCTTTGTCTGGCAAACTAATAATTAAGGTGTATACAGGTAAAATGGTTTTAACCCTTTGTCTGGTGAACTGATAATTAAGGTGCAGACAGGTGAAATGATTTTAACTCTTTGTCTGGTGAACAGATAATTAAGGTGAAGACAGGTGAAATGGTTTTAACCCTTTGTCTGGTGAACCGATAATTAATGTGTATACAGGTGAAATGATTTTAACCCTTTGCCTGGTGAACTTATAATTAAGGTGAAGACAGGTGAACTGGTTTTAACCCTTTGTCTGGTGAATTGATAATTAAGGTGAAGACAGGTGAAATGATTTTAACTCTTTGCCTGGTGAACTGATAATTAAGGTGAAGACAAGTGAAATGATTTTAACCCTTTGTCTGGTGAACTGACAATTCACTGTGAAGTCATTCATGCAGGGTATGTCTTCAGGTATCACTGTTTGTTAACGAAGGACAAGAGCTAATGAATGGAAAACCTTGATTAAGAATGTATTGTTGTATGTTATATAAAGTCAATTATATGGATTTCAAAGAAAATCTCAGATATCAAATTACAGATGAAAATGAAAACATATTAAAAAAGAAATGAAAACAAGATGTCTTGAGGATTTAAGGCCAGCTACCATATTTCTTCGATTACAACCTGGCCTTGAATAGAACCCAGGGCGTAAGGGGATGCTGAACGTAATAGAACCCCAGGGTTGCATTTGAGGAAATATGGTACATTGATACTACAAGTATATCAACACTAAGATAAAATTCTTATATCTAAATACTTCAACGGTTATTTTTATATGACAATTTTATCATTTATCTATTTCTATCGTTCATTCTTGTTGATCGTTTTATCCTTTTCATACAAAGTAACATACAGGGAAAAGCCAGTACCTTCATATCATCTAGTGCACACACTGGCTGAAATTTAACACATATTTCAGTACAGTTTTTAAAAAAAAAGTATTTTATGTCAAATTAATGCATACATTTCTTATCTTTCTTTCAACAAAGTTCATCTTAAAATCCTTAAAATCCAGTTCACACCTATGTTCCCTAGTACATTAATAAATTTCTTATCTATATTTTTATGTCTCGTTTTACACAGCTGAGTGATTATTATAGCAAACATCACACATAAACCGTTCCAGTGAGCGCTTCCAATTCTACAACACTAGCACTGTTTGATACCGAAAAATAAAAAAAATAACAATATGTCGACCAAGCATTTTTAAAAATATGTAAGATGAATTTTGAATGAAATTTGAATTCATTGTTCATCAAAACCAGTGTTTGCTTTCAATATGGTTATTAATTTCCTGATTATATTCAATTTTGAAAGCAGTAAAAAAGGTAACTTTAAGAGACATCTTAGCTATTATATATACAAGTATACAGTCAGTACTTGAAATGAAACAAATTCAATTAAAGTTTGTCAATGAAAAAAGACAAGCATATGCAATCGTTACATCAACTTCTTCATGAAAGAATAATAACTTTATACAGTACATCTAGTACATAATAATAATAAGTAGTCTTGTATTGCGCTGAAATACTCCAATCACACTAAAGTACATACTGTAATCAAGTCTTTCAATGCATTAAAAATACAAAGATTTGAAGGGATATAGTTTGTATTCATTGATAATTGACAACTTTCATTGAATTTATTTCATTCTAAGTACTTAAGATGTCTCTAATTAAAAAATTCTCATCAACAATAATAATTTATATCTTGAAGTAAATTCTTCTTTTGAAATATCTATGTTGGTAATATACACTTCTTTCAACTTTAAAGTTTTTTTAAACTTAAAACTTTAAAGAAATTTTATCTTTAAATATCTAACATTTACTTTTCCAAATTTCATAGAGACAACGCGGTAGAAATAGAACAAGGAAAAGAAAATATCTTGTTCGAGTGAAAACAAAACTTTTTAAATTGACCAAATTTTATTTTCAAAATTTTGAATCGTTCGAATTCTTGGACACTGCAGCACAAATAAAAAGGCATTGACAAATAGAACTATATTGTATAATGAAATAACTTTTTTTAATCAGAATAAATTATCTTCAAAACTTTTTAATTTTAATTTCGGCACAGGAGGTACACAAAACACAATGAAGAGGTCTTACTCAGCCTTAAATGAAATAGGTAATCATAACCATTAGACAATTTTGTCTTCAAAGTTGTTCACATTTTCCAAATTTCATAGACACGTCAGGTAGAAAAGAGACAAGAAAAAGATAGTATTATCTTGTATGAATGCGAGTGTTAATCCTTCAGAATTATACACTTTGTGCTAGAGTGGAGACTCTCATATTTAACCACTAGTATACACTTACACTGTAGGTACTGTTATCACGGCAGCCATCGACCATATCATAAAAGCATAATAAGACGCTGCATTGTTCACACACCATCATTCTTGTATACCATTCATCAAGAGGAAGATAGCAAATCTTACACGGAGCCAAGGTGTCACACCTCACAACACATCCATAAAAGATTGCACGTACACTGTAATTTTCAGTTTCCTTATAGGGATGGTTCAAAATCGCGTGCTGTTTTGGATTTTCTTCGGGACAAATGCGTCCTGTTTAAATCTGGTATCATGGGGTGTAGATTTTCGTTTGTTGTAAGTGGTAGTTGTGTTGTAAAATTACTGAGCGAGCTCGCATTCCTCCAGCCCTGACATACTCCTATTAAACAATATACACTGGCGAAATTTTATGCCTTTAAATTTGTAGCTCTAGGGGATCAAAGGTAAAAACACTAGTTTTCTGAAAATATAACAATAGAGAAGAATAAGTTATGAAATCCTCAAAACTCAATTGCACTAGGTATATAGGTGTAAAATCTACAAAAATGTTATTGTACCATCGGGTGATATTTTTTTCTTTCTAAATTTTCATTGTAAACATTGTAATGAAAGAGAAATTTTAGTACAAGGACCAGTTTAATTTTGTCTGTTTATTTTTTGAGTGCAGTGAGCTCATTTGTCTGATTTCAAGGAGAACTGTTTTTTTCATGTACTTCAAATAGAAACAGGTTTCACTATGTTAATATAGTATGGCAGGCTCTTCTTCATTCATACCCTTCATTGTTTGAGTTGGGCTGAGCAGCAGATTTAAATGTACATACTTTCACTTTCTAATACAACATCATACATAAATTCATATGACTATGTTCTGGGTAGGACTATCAGCAAAGATTTCAAATGCACTCCCTTTACCTCTTAAAGCAGCAGCGTTCTGGGTAGGCCAATCGATCAGCAAAGATTTCAAATGCACACCCTTTACCTCTTAAAGCAGCAGCTTTCTGGGTAGGACTATCAGCAAAGATTTCAAATGCACACCCTTTACCTCTTAAAGGAGCAGCGTTCTGGGTAGGCCAATCGATCAGCAAAGATTTCAAATGCACATCCTAATACCTCTTAAAGCAGCAGCGTTCTAGGTAGGCCAATCCATCAGCAAAGATTTCAAATGCACATCCTAATACCTCTTAAAGCAGCAGCGTTCTGGGTAGGCCAATCGATCAGCAAAGATTTCTGGGTAGGCCAATCGATCAGTACCTGACCAACACCTACCTCATTCTTTTATTGACAAACTTTTCCTGATATTTAGTAATAAAAGGTTTGCCATTTATCAAAAAAAGAAATTTTAAGCATTAATTATTTTTTTTCATTCGAAAATTTTTCAAGTCATTTAAAGTCAACATCTGATTCCAGAGATATTCCCCATGACAAGATAAGTCGTACTAAAAGGAAAAGAATATATCTGCCATCTGTTCCCGCCTAATCCAGCCTCTTCTGTCAAAACATTAAAATATAAAACAATATTGCTTAAAAACAAATGAAAAACCTGATTGCACATCAATTGTCAATGAGTTTTCCTCATATCTTCATGTACAAAACTGAAAGCATTTGCAATTTGTTCTTGCCTGTTGCAGTCCCTTCCATGAATATATTCAAATATAGAACATCCTGACATCGGTGGAAAAAGCAAAACCTGATTGTACATTAATTGTTAACGAGGTTCCTCCTCCAAAGATCAGCCACACCTTGCTGTACAGGAGAGAATTAAAGGGGCAGTAGCACATTTTTTCGCTCAAATAAGTCGATGAAATGTATTTAAAAAATAATTTCACAAATTATAAAACACCCCTCTGTCTTTGGAAAATCAAGTTAAAATTGGGTGTACATGGTTCCGTAAAGCAATGGGGATCGTTTTTGTCATTCCAAATAATAAATTGTGTTCACAATAAAATGGCCGACATGCAATTTTTGCATTATACGCTACACGGTTATCACTACTGCGGACAATTGGTTAGTGTAATAGGATGCTTTACCCTCTAAAGTAAATTTAAATGGCACAAACTATCATTATAAATAGGAAATTTGAAAAAATAAATTTGGCCAAAAATGTGCTACTGCCCCTTTAAAGCACTGACATTGTATTCTGACTTCATCCACTTCCATCCAAATATTCAAGTATCAAAAGGATCTTGATAACAATATCGGTACAAAAAAATGCAAAACCTGATTGCACCTTGATTGTCATTGATTTTCCCCTGCGGAGATCAGTCACACCTTCCTGTGAAAGATAAGAATGCATTTGACCTTGTACATTGCCCATTGCCTCTCCCTTTAACAAGTGAATTCCATTCATACACACCCTTAATTTGACATGCATGTTTCTTGTATATTAGATCTGTTTAATTTATTCATCCTTTGTATTTAAGGTTTAAAATATGTTTTAGATACACTCAAATTGTTTTAATAAATTTTTAGTGACAAGAGCCCAATGAAACCAATGTGTCAACAATCTTGTACACTATTTAACTTTGTTATATATATGTGCGTGTGTGTTTGAAACAGAGGTGATGGTGAGATCACCACCAGCGGGATTCAAACCCAGCACCTCTGGTGGAGAGTCCTGCACTCTACCAGTTGAGCCAAAGGGTTATCCCACTAGCTGAAGCAGTTAGGAACACTTTCATCTCATCCTGCCTCATTTATGTATAATTTATTCACCCACCTGATGTAAGAATAAGCATACACTCCAAAACATTGTGTAGGTTCACAATAAAGAAGTTGTCATTCAAAAAACCTTTCTTTTCTTATATGTAGTCCACTTATAAATACCCTTTCAAAGATTTGTTAATGTCATATGTCTGTCTAGGTTGGGATGTCAACTTCTTGAACTTAATCAACATTTCTGTTTTATTTGATGAGGACAAGTATGAAAAAAGTTTCAAATTTAATCATGTCCAATTATGATGGTATTTCTTAATGAGATTAAACAAATGTCAAATTTTATTCTTTTGTTTTGTTGACATGATTATCAAATATCAAGTGTTGTGTACAAGCTAGCATTAATGTGTGTCATTGGAGAATGAAATGTTTAAATGTAAAGGTCAAGGGCTCAGGGAAATAAAAAGAATAACGGTTGACCTTTACAAAACAATCATGATATTTCAATAGCAAAATTAATTGCTATACAAATTATCAACAAAACCTGTAAGGATTTTTATTCTGCTTCTGCTAAAATCTTTACTATTTTTATCGCTTTGTAAATAATCTACATATAATGAAATCTTTTATTTTTCCTTGTTTCTCTATAGTTTTTCAGCTACTCTTCAAATCTAATTAGATAATTTTTTTACAACTATCAATAAATGCACTGTGGATATTTCCTTTTCCTGTAATTACTTTGTCGACAAAGTTGTATACAGAAAATAAACAAATGTACTGAGGAATGTTTTTTATCCTTTTTCTGCTTGTCTGGACATCATGAAACATTGATTCCGAAGGCAAAATTAAACAGTTTCTCAATAACACAAGTCGCAATTGTAAGCAAGATTTCTTAAAGATCACCATCAACAGGTTGCAATACGATCTTCAAAAAGAGGCTCCGAATGGGGTCGCTCATGCAGCAAATGCCATAGACAACATCAAGACTCCCTATCTCTCTAATACCGCTGCGTAAATGTTTGAATGAACGTTCGTCGCAGGTAAATAAGCATCCAGAGACCCAAAAGATTCTCAACTAACCACTAGAAAGTAATACGAGAACCACGATCCACAGCTTTTTGAAATTATCTAAAGCTGCCTGTTGCTTTTCCGCTCGACTGGTTCCCAAAATTACCCATCATGCTAACCTTTCACGTTCTGAAAATTGATATTTACGTGTGATGCGAAGATGTTGATAGGACCGATAAGAAAATCTCTGTATTCAAGGGTAACCATTTATCCAGGGAGGTAACTCTTTGTTGTTGATATAATTGCACACCACCGTTGAGGATACATTTACAAGCTTTTAACAACAGGGGGCTGAGAATATACGAAAAGATAAACATTTCAAACTTGTGCAAATTTGTATCAATAAAGTTATTACCTTACATACATATTTTTACCAAAATGACATTGTTATGAATTGAGGGAATTTGAAGCGTGTTTGTCATATATAAATTCTCTTTTACAGAAATAAGTCCAAGTTATTGTTATGCTTTAAAGGTGAAAATGGTATTCTATAAAGATATTCTTTGACAAAATAAGTTGATTAAGAAATCATTCATTTGATGTTTTTTCAAATACATAACGACAAATGGTATTTATGGCTTTGACTTTGAAATAATACTATCCCCTGTGGAATACTATTGAAAGCGCCATTAAAGGGACACTGAGTCGAGGATAAAAATGAGTCTCATCTTTATCTGACTAAGCTGATTAGAGTGTCTGCTAACGAGTTACGCTTCACTTCACTGTCTACATTCAGTAGTTTTTATTACCAATTACGTCAAATGTCTGAAATTCAGTGTCTGTGACTTGTCAGCAGACATGTTAATCAGTATAGGTAGATACACATGATCTGATTTTTATTCTCGACGCGGTGTCCCTTTAAACCCCATATCACCTCACTTCACTTTGCCTCGACTCACTTTACATCACTTTGCTTCACCTAACCTCACCTGAATTTGCCTCACCTCACATGACTTTGACTCACTTCATCTCACATGACCTTACTTCACCTTACTTCACCTCACCTCACTTGACTTCACCTCACCTCACATGACTTTGCCTCACTTCATCTCACATCACCTCACCTTACTTCACCATAATTCACCTCACCTTACATCCCTTTGCCTCACCTCACATCCCTTTGCCTCACCTCACATCACTTCATCTCATATCACTTTGCCTCACTTCATCTCACATCACCTGAGTTTGCTTCACCTCACTTCACCTCACCTCGCATTCCTTTGCCTCACCTTACATGACTTTGACTCATATCACTTTGCCTCACATCGTCTCACTTCACCTCACTTCACCTCACCTCACATCCCTTTCCCTCCACACAAATCTCATAACATCATTGCCTAACATCATCCCACATCCCTTTACCTTTACCTCACCTCACCTCACCTCAATTTGCCTCACCTCATATACCTTTGCCTCACCTCACATCACTTCATCTCATATCACTTTGCCTCACACCATTCCACATCCCCTTACCTCACCTCACCTCAAGTTGCCTTACATCACTTTGCCTCATCTTATCTCACCTCACCTCACTATGCGCCTCATATCACTTTGCTTCACTTCATATCACCTTGCCTTATATCACTTTTCCTCACCTCAAATAATTGTGCCTCCCCTTACTTTGTGTCATCTCATTTTGCCTCAACTAATTCTAACAATTCCAATTTTGGCTCTGGTCAGTTGACAACTAACCTTTCACTTACAAAAGCAGTAATATTCCAGGTAACTGTAAGTCATGACCTTTTAGCATAAGACATAATGATTCCTGTAAATGTTTTGGAACAAAGTATTGAGGCAGACTAAGTGTTAATCTCCATGCAGTCTTTGACTTTCAGAAAATAGAAGGTGTCTGCATGCATTGTTTGAAACAGGTCGGTGACTTACATCAGCTGCGCGTACGAGGAAAACAAGGGTTAAAACACACCCATAAACAATCAAGTACATGTTCATTGAATCTTGATCGCTGTTGTTAATATAGTTACCTTAATTATGCAGATTATCTTTACTAACCTTTGATCAGGCGGTAATTAAGTACTTTATATACATTACCTGTTCACCTGTTGGACGCAATTGACCAATGTACCTGTCCCTTCTAGGTCAAAGACGAGGTCAAATTACAGTCATTAACGATCCCAAAATCAATCGCAACAATAGGCCACCGAGTTTATTTGTCACACGACTTCACACTTCCTAAATCTGATAAGTATGTACACTGTCAGACCTACGTGAGGCCGCTCATCAACATTCCTTGCCGGTGATTCCTCCGATTTATTTGAAATAATGAATGCACATGAGTTATGACCCACAGGTCAAAGAGTATATCTTGCCTCATACACGCTCAACATTTTTGTCGCTTTATCACATAATTCATTGTCATATATGTTGTAAATTTCATGGAAGTTAATTGTCGTATACAATAACATTTGGCCTCTTTTCATGTGAATAAGTTCAATGCATTACCTTAAAGTTCAATTGAGCATAGCAATCAGAAAGGTGAGATAGATGATGTCATATTTAGAATGGGACATTTCAGTGACGCCAGTTTTACTATCAAGCATTTAATTGCTTTAAAAAGATTCTCCAGTTGTTAACATCTTTTAAGAACATTGTTAACTCAATTAGACAGCTAGGCTATAACATTACAACGATTTGTCTATCTTCAGATCTATAACAATAATAAACTTTCAGAAAAAAAAATTAATTTCTGTTTTGTCCACAAAAAAATTATATTGAAAATATGTACATGGATATCTCAAACTTTTTATGGTTACTTCATGTTGCGAGGAAAGCACAAAGAATATGTTATTTTACGATGACCTTTTCATCCTATGTATTTGCAGGTTGCCAGGTTGGTATATACTGCTTGCGTCTATTTCTATAACTCTATGACACGTGACAATATCAATCAAAACATACAAGTTATTCAGTTTTTTCTGCTTCGTTGGGTACCATCCCTTCATCCCAACAATTGCCTGTTACCTGTGGCTTAATGGAAACCTACTTCCCTGAAAACTGCTTTTCATCCTAGTGATCATACAGCAGACCTCAGATGAAATATCATTACAGAGGCACAGAGTCACGAGATATTCACGTCGCCAACTTCTATTATATACACAATGTCGCCTGGATGACTTCAGAATTGTGAAATATAGAGGAAAATCTCCTAGATTTCTCTTCTTTCATTTATAATAACCAATAAAAATTCAAATTGAAAGTGAACATTGACGAAACATTGCTTTTTATGCTGGTATAAGCATTTATATTTTTCAATTACATGATTATAGAGATTTTCTGTACGTGTTGACACTATTAGAGTTTCTTTGTAGAAAAGAATTCCATGCTGAATAATGTAGAGAAAATCTAATCAAAACTTGTCTATTTTGTCCATGACCGAATTATTTACCTTATTTTCTTCTATGATTGATTTGAAAAATCACATTCATGAACTATATAAGTAATTATTCAATAAAAGATAAAAGTACAGTAACACGAAATACATGTACAAATATTAAATTTTGGCTATGCTTATCATTTATACAACAATGTTATGAATAAAGACAAGTTATTAAATGAAAGTGCAGTTAATGTTTATTGATTTAGAGGTGTTTAAGCTAATATATATATATATCACTGTTTAAGTTATTACTTTACTTATTTAATCTTTCTTGTATCATCTGGTTCTATCCATTTAACTGTCAACTCCAAAATTAAAACGCATCATGACATTGTTACGCTTCCTAGGGATATGGAGATTACAGTTTTGTATCAAGTTTTGCGAAGATAATATGTATAACTTTAGGAATACCTTTGGATGAACTGACAGACAGCATAAGCAATTGTATAAAGATCCTTTCAAATTTGTATTAATTAATTCATACATTCTTTTCAATAAAATCATTTATTAATATAATACTTTAAAGAAAATAGTTAATTATTAATCCTTTTTTATAAAATCATTAATGTTTTCATGCATTTTAAATGAAAAAGGTGATACAAATGAATATCACATCACAATTAATCATCTTGGAATTAAAAAGACCATCACGTTTCATCTTGTTTACTTCATCCATTGAAACATTCCATTCCATTCTAAATCCTCTCCATCCCCAACATCTACATGATAATATACCTGTTCAAGCGGAACATAATAAATATCCACTTGCGCTAATAACAACAGTGGAGGGAGAGCAGTCTCCACACCAGTACTACACAGTACTCTTTGTACATAGTCAACTGACTGTGAACAAGAAAACTATCTCGGTATACGATGGAAATAGGATCTTTAATTCAAATACAATCACTTTACTTTAACCCATGGACTGCCAAGGATGGGTTTAGTGTTCTGTAAGTGATGAAGTGTCATGACTGGGAATACGACCCTCAATTTTAAGGTGTATCTGTACAAAATCACTTTGCTTTAACACTGGTACGTCCAAAACACTCAGTGGTGGATATATTTAATCTATGATAGATTTGGGTGATTGAAGTAGAACCATGAGTATACAGTTTAATTACAATGTGGCATTGCACAATAAACTTACGTATGTAGGATAGTTTTATAAAGCAGACATGTTGACAACCTCTGGCTACGATTCCAATTCAAATGATAATCATATTTCTACCCTCAAACTGACAATGATCCAAATAACAGCAAGTGTGAACATTCTTCATCAGGTGAATATTAATCTCATTCACTTATCCATGTCTAGAAGCGCTAAAACATAACATTTAAGCTCGGACTTAATTAATGTCAAATCATTCTGAGCATCCCGATTAAAAAATCATAACTGATTAAATTGTAAAAAGAAGAGTGTGGTATTTTCCACTGGCTGATAAGCTATCCGTGATTACTCTGAGAGCAGCAGGGAAAGGGTTAATGTCTCCAAGTGCAGATTGGTGTTCGTTAAGATGATGAGTTTTTAGGGATGTATATAGATTAACGGTATGTAACTATGACTGCAAGAAGATTAAGTACAGAAAGGTGTGTGTATCGCATGTATACTCGCGGTAAAAATGGTTACAAGTACAAGTGGAGAAATATCAAATGCTCAAGGACACTATTCACAAAAATAAATCCAGTAGTAACATGTTTTACCAAAAAAATAATTGAAGATGACACCTTACAATATTTATATAATATTTCATTCCTATCATGGGGTATCAACCATTAGTACCATGCGTATATTTAAGTACAGAAAGGTGTGTGTATCGCGTGTATTTCAGAGACACGATCTTTATAGATGTAGAGGTGTATACACATATGTATACGTTTATATTTACATCAATACATATACCATGAATCTATATCTGTACATTTACTCTTCTACCTACACCTTCATCTATACCTATTCATATAAATGCAACTATACCATTACATTTACAATGTACTTATACCTATACATATTTACACTTATCAATACATTTGTACTTATATCCTTACTTATATACATCTTCATCTATCTATAGACCTATACTTTCTTTACCTACATCTTATGCCTGTATCCAGCGGTACAAAACTCATAGGTAAACATTCACAAAACATTCATCTATGTACCTCTAAACACTTATACACCAATTCCACCTTCATCAATATACATGTACCTATATAAACAGTTACACCAAACACTGTTACGAGTACTCGGCACTGCCTGGAGGCAGTAAATCTCTGGTACCCAGTGGTCTCTACAGCTGATAGTACAGTCTGGACAGAGTGTCTACAAGACATACAAACATACTAATCCAGTCAGTACTGTATTAGGGTGGATTGAATGTCTATAGAAAACCACAGCAATAACTAAGCTATATTTAACAGGCCCTGCCATATACAAACATGAAGGATCCCCACCGACTATATACACCTTATTCTTTAATCTTTTATATGAATAATTCTGAAATCTTTTATATGAATCATATTTGAAGGGGATTAGTGGATGTTGACTCTATCATTTAGCCATCAAATCATAGTCAGAATAAATATACACACAGACAACCGCTCCGACCAGCGTGTAACCTCAGACAGATTAGTCCTAATGTCTTTTATAATCTATCCATTTGCCCCTAGGTCTGGGAGGATACAAACTCCTAGCTCATAGCAACATGTACACAGTCGCAGACAAGTTGTACAGCGAAAAGTATTAACTTTTTAAAACAAGACTTGTCAAGAACTAACTTTAATAATAAACTTGCTCTCAGCATTGCTAACAGTCATACTGAAGTTGTACAGCGAATAGTATAAACTTGTTTAAATCAAACATTATCAAGAAAAAAACAAAGATAATTTAAAGAATGAGAGAATAAGACCTGTCAATCTATACAAAGTTTCTACAGATGAACACAACTTATATATAATATATTCTCTTGTAGCACATTTTTTGCATAATATGTTTTCTCAAATTTGTCATTTATTATTAAAGTTTATACACTGTACTTTTAGAGGGTAAAACATATCTCATTGCACGTTCCGATAAGCCGCATACATAGACAACGGTTATAGGTATCGGTAGAAAATGGTGGGACGTATAAAACAACAATCTCGTCAGACTGAGAGATAGATTTGTAGGTCATATGCAATTTTGAGATTTCAAACAGCAAGATGGTTGACCATTCCATCATTGTACCATATTTAAAACTCTACTTTGAGTGTTTAATTATATAAGTATCACTAAATATTTCAGATCACTTGAACTACCTTCGAGTGGCCATTTTAATGTGAACAAATTAAAATGGCTGCTCAAAAATAATATTTCAAAGTTAAGATATTAAAGTTCAATGATATCCATGTAAGGTTGCACTCTGTCACTTCAGCATCTGATACCTAAAAACATATATATCATGTTCAGAATACTTTTATCAAAAGAGCCTGTTCATAATTAAAAACACCAGGATTCTATTCAATCTTTAAAATGTGTGCTGTCATTTATAGGAAAATATACATAATTGTAAATTCAATTTGTTTTCCTGGAGAGTTGGGCCATGTCAGCCTCAACATTTTGAGTAAATTATCCAGTAATGCAACGCAAGTTTGCGTCACAAAAGAAATGCAAACAGAAATGCATGGTTAAAGAAACATGATTTATTTTGGGCAAGGTTTGCATTTCACACTCAGAGAAATATGGTCCCTTGTTTATTATGCAATGCAATTTACACAGCTGTTGTCAATTTCAAACAAAAAACAAACATGATAAACAGCACATTCTTGTACCGAGGTTTACTATTCAGCGAAAACTATTATGAATAAGAATGGAATCCATATATTCGCCAACCTTTCTTTATTTCAAAAACAAGCATTCTGCAATGTCACGTCTCGTCGTCCGTTAATCTTGCGATTTTGTTGTCAGGTTCGAGATTAAGCTGTATGCATAGACATGCTGTTTTAATTGATTATCACCATGCCGGTGCAGGTTTCACACTGATGTAGAGTAAACACTGTTAAAGGCACAGTTAAACAAATCCTTTAATACGTATATCTGACATATTGAGTACGGGTATGGATCTATCGAGTATGAAAGATAGTATGATTCTTGTCATTTAAACTCTAAGAAAAAGTAAGATAGCATTATTGCTGAACCTGCATGTCAATGAATCTGGCAGGTAGAGGAATATAAGACAGCATTAAAATGTGTCATCAACTTTGCTTGAATATTTGTCTTTCTGGAAATTTCGTTTATTATTGTTGAGGTTAAGTGGAAAATAACGATGTATACAATATACATGTGCTAAAAAAATTTATGATCATTTCAAACAATCTAAAGAGGAGGTCTTTTCTGAGTGCTGAGGAGTTGGGTACCCCTTTGATTCCCAAATTTAATAAAAGATACCAGACAGTTCAGGAAATGTATCAACTTTAGAAATATTCAAGAGAAAGTGCAGTTGAACTATCAAAACAAAAACACAGAACACAAAGCTGGTGGAAAAAGGCAAAAGAATTAAATTGTTATGTTTGCGGGACTCTTTCAAGCCTGTACCTTAATTCCGTTTAAAGAAAGAAGTTCAAGAGTAACACTGTATGTATCATGCTAAAGTGTGAAAGTTTCATTTCTGAGGCAATTCAAATTAATAATGTTATCAAGCAACTAATATGGTATACCAATGAAACACATTCTTGTTAATAATGAAGTTTACAAATTCATAGAACTTTTTGAGAGGCATTCTAGAAGTTGGTGGGATTAAGAAGAAAAATATTTATGGATGATCAACTTCTTTATAGCGACGTTTCGGTATAGATCCTTATATCGTTATCAAGCATGTATAAACTGTTTGAGAGGCATTCAAGTTGGTGTTATCATGCTTGATAACGGTATAAGGATCTATACCGAAACGTCGCTATTGTAAAGAAGTTGATCATCCATAAATATTTGTCTTCTTCATAGAACTTGTTTCTGATTCTGTTGTGCAATCTTTTCATTCTAAGCTGCATAAATCAATTTGACACTACCAAGACGAAAGAATTTAATGCACAAAATGTCTTTTAATCTTACTTTTTACAATGTAAATAAAATGCAATTAGAATCAATTTCACGTGTCAATATCCTAATCAGGCATAATGTTACAACACCTGTACAACAATGAAACAGACAGGTGATCAACAGTTATATGACACAAGAATGATTACCTCCCCTTAGTTCCTCAGTGTTACCCAATCTTGCTCCCAGGGGGCACTTGTCACCTCCCAGAACCAATCAACACCACAGGGATTATGTAGACCCTTAAGATACTTACTGACCCCTATCGGAGGTGATTGTAATTTGAAACAGTATGAGTGGTTTGTGAGGCACATAATTAACCAATGGCGGACTCAGTAGGAAGAATCATTATGTTGCATAACCAATTATCATTCACTTTGGCTCAGTACTTGTCGTCTAACCTGGCAGGGGACACAGATTATCACCCCAGGGGCCCTGTGCCTTGTAACAGTGCTTCACCAGTGATATAGACATGATACACCTCACTAACTTATTGATTAGTATCGTGTTCAAACTGGCTTATATGCTGACTTAATCACTTTAATCACCTATATTACGAGATATTTTAACAATTAGCACGGAAGTTGTATGTCGATCATGAGAACAGATCGTTAGAAAAATTTTTGTGAAATGCAGATAGAATATAAAGTGTAAATACAAGCCAATAAAAGTTGTTTGATTCTTGTCTGTTGGAAACAAACAATTTCCCTGTGGATACCGGTATGTCAATACCTTAATGAAATTATTCTGCTTGTAAACAATTATGATAAAATCAAACCAATGACCTGCCTATCATTCAAATTTTTCTAAACAGACAATTCATTTTTTGAAATGACAAGCATGCAAAAATAGGAATCATAAGCGAATATGTTCGAAAAAGTAAACAAAAGTAAGCATGGAAATCATGTACATCAATACTGTCTGAATGATACACAGGTGCAGAGATAGAAAATATCTTTGTGGTCCACACTTGAGATTACAAACAGTTATCTCCCCTGTCATCATAACTCCATTGTATGACTGTTGCTGCTATAATACACTCTCAGTTGATACAAAAGCTGAAAACGCTTGCACGAAGGGAAACAAACTGATCAATATTATCTCTAAGTTTTAAAGTGCTCATCTGAATGTAATACCTAAGTTACTTCTGATAGGTAATCCGCAAATGACAAGGCGGACGTTTCGATACACTCGATACCTCTCAATCAACATGAAGTAGATAAACAGGATTTAAAATTGCCTGATAGATACACGAATCACGGTATACGATGATAATTCAGATTTAAAGCGAACTTTTTATCAATAGAGGTTCTTTAGTTAACATTACGAGTAGGAGCGTTACAAGACAGCTTATCAGTTTACATAAAATATCTGCTTTTAATGGTGCTTGAATGCAATTTGTTTTCAAATTGAGGGCTGTTTGTCAAAACTTACAAATATTTAATGCTTAAATTTCCTAATTTAACTGCCTAGCGACACTTACAAATCAAACTACCTGAAACTTAAATCTAACCGATACTGCCTATCAAATTGTGTCTTCAGGCGGTAATTAAATTTGATAAACATTTTATTTTTCGAAGTTACCGTAAGATGAAACAACTTTAACATTCTTGTGCAATGATAATGTCAAATTTTACAAAGGCACAAAAAGAATTAAAGCTGAAATTAGAACCATGAAGAGAATCATTGTATCAAGAAAATCATCATAATGTTTAAAATCAAGTCATAGTTCATAAGAATTGGTTCCAAAAAACTGTTTTTAAATGTTCATGAAAATGATTTAATTTGAAGTTAGATGTTTCCAACACCTGTTCAGAATAAATCATTGTAATTACACCTTTTAACAGGTACCTTACAGGTAAAATACAGGTATTACTGGCTGTCCTAAAACAAGCACAGGTGTATCTCTGTACGCACGACAGAATAACAAAATGCCTTGAATACATCAGAATGCCGTAGAAGAAACTCATTCACTCCAATCATTTCCTGTTATTTCTTTCATCATTTCACCATGCATGTTCTCAATTCAGTAGAACAGGTAAAAAAAACAGGTAAAATACAGGTATTACTGGCATTACCATGTATGTTTTCAATTCAGTGGAGGATCCAGGAAAGAGGTTCAGAGTCTTCAACCCCATCCCCCCCCCCCCTCCCCCCCCCCTCCCCCCCCTCCCCCCCCCCTCCCCCTCCTCTTGAAAGATTTAAATTGGATAACCCCCCACCCTTTGATCTGCCCATGTCAATACATTTTATGAATGAAAACAATTTAACTGTAACACTTTACCTGAAATCCTGAAATATTCTCAAAACTAGGGTAGCCAATGTCCAATCCCTTTATTTCCTTTATTAAAGAGGTACGTGTGATTCCTGGTGATTTTAAGCCACTGCAATGTACATGTACAAAGAACTACCTTCAAGATGTTCAAATTTATTTCAACACTGTGCAAATAAAGATTCCATAACTTTAAATCATGATAGGATTTTTATAAACATAAATGACAAACAAAACACTTTGAAAATAAAAATGTAGTTTTCTTCGAATTCCCCAGTGTGGTCTGTTCTACCACCAACTTAGAGGTAATCCCATAATAGCTTTAAACATGCAGAACAAATAGTGTAATTCATCCTGGCGATGTATGCATAGTTTGCACTGACAGGAAATATATATTAAACTGTGCTCTGGTCGTGATTAGACAAGAGGGGGACAGATTACAATGTCCGCCATGCTGCTCTCACATTCTCTGAGGTAAATTAAGTAGGGAAAAGGTGACACTTGGCCGGTGCAGGTGCCCCTCGGAGGACTAATGTTAAAGTGTTGTCGAACACTTAACTTCCAACATTACATGACTTGGTGAGAATCAAACTGAGACAAGAAGCAAGGGATTCAAATGTCCAACCATAGACCATATGCTTCAATAGTCTCTTTGGTCGGTGTTAGTGTGTTTGCATATGCCTCTCAATGTATGCGCATGTACCTGTGTCTCCATTTCATATACAGTGCATAATAAAAGGGTGCCCTTATTCACAATCATGACCCTACACATTACTTTATTTAATGACAAATATTCCACTTCATTCTCAACTCCCTATGGAGTATACTGACGATAGCTGCCATTAACTAACTCTTTCCGCAGTTAGAAACCTGAATGCCAATACGTTTTCTGATCTCTGTATAGGCCTGTAGGGGTGAAAGGGTTTTAATACATGCTGTTTGTTGCCATACTACCTTTACAAGAATCTCAATTGTAGTCTTGCCCAAGCTGACACCACAAGTCTCTCAATCTATGTCTGTGGTTCTCAGCACAACTCAGTATCAGACAGGGAATCAATCATTTAAACTTGTAGATTAGCAAACCATCAAATAGGTCACCCATCCACTATTAATCCATGGCCAATGTTGCTGAACTTTATCTCGAAGTGGTCAACTTAGTTATACCCATGTCTTTGTGTTATTTTGCCCTTCTTTGTTAATCTTTACCTCATTCTCTAAGTCCCTCTAGGAGCTCAGCAACTTTGTCTGCCGTGGAGAACGGTTCTATATGCAGTAAAGTTTAAGTACGATGCCACACTGAATTTCAGTGCAGTACCTCCAATGGTTCCTTAGTTCCAGCTAATGCTTGCAGGTTTCACTTCAATGCAAATATATCCACATTGGGGTTCAGGGCTTTTACTATAATAACAATACTTGCAGTTTGATATAAGTGAAATACTTTTGAAAACGTCTTTAAACCCCAAATTCACTTCACCTCACTTTTCTCTCAAAATGTATCTGTCTATTAAATCCCTTCACCATATCTAAATACTTATAGTTTCTATATGCTCTGAACGACATAAACTGGTATTACAGTAGTCGTTTACTTCAAGGCACCTGGAAAATAATTAACAAGTTATGTTCAAAAGGAATTCCTTTTTTGTGAAAGAAGGTGACATTATTTGAAACAGTAAACATAAAACAAATGTTTTTTAAGAAATTCCATATAAACCTCCATAAGCTGAACACACTCAAATATCAGGGTGATTGGTATGATTGGTTTCATAGATTAACAAAACAATACATAGTTTCTTCTCAAAATTTGGGCGGGGCAGCCAAATCAGAAATCTCTGAAACCGATGATGTTTTTAACACAAACCATGTCCAAGCTTTTAATCTCTTTAAATGCAACTGTTCGTTTTACACAGTTGTTGCATGAAACTTCACAAACACCGATCAACTGTAAAGCATCGGTTCTTATCAGTTTATCTCTCCCTAAATCCAGGCGAAAATAATTGTCACCCGATAACGGGTTCCACTGGCCAGGATACTGCTCAGCCACCCAAAGGAACAATTAGGAGGATTTTTACAACAATTAACCTGGGTCGCATGACTTTGAGCCAGTCATGACCAGAGCTTTATGGGACCAACTTTAAAAAGGGGGGTGGGGCCAATTTTACACTGAATTCTTTAAACGATAGCCGTAATCCAAGGTGAAAAAATAAGCCTAATGACATGGAAGATCTGGTTTCCCGAGAGTATTTTATTGCCTTTTGACAATGGTTTTGGTTGGTGGAAAGAAAATTGAATCCTTTTATCAATTGATAAAATCTAACCTTTTGGCTTCCATGGTAACTTTTCTAAAAAACATAACATTTTCTTGCAATCATTTTGGGAAAAATTACATGACGGTTAACTAACAAAGGGAGGGACTGTTGTGAAAATTCTTTGAAGTTTCAGTTTATATCTCATGCGATGCACTGGACAGATGGTCCTGGCAAGGAAGTTATATTTATTGGGCAATATTTTCTACTTTTCATTGGGAAATACTTGGCAGTCACACAATTCATCATATAAGTGAAAGTAGATGCTGACATTTCAAAAGTTAATTTCATCAAAATTGAACACAAACAGTAACATTCATGATTACCGGTAAATTATCTGGACGTTAAGAAAGCAATCTTGTCAAGAGCAAAGATGTCAATAAAAAATTAATTTATACATGATTGAAAATGCAACTTCAAAATAAAAAGGATGATAGGATGGTATTTTTGTTTTAGATTAATTATAATATTAAAATGTGTCTCATAGACTCAGAACCTCTTTCTCTTATTGCGAAAATCTTACAAAATATGTACCAATTATCGTATAAGGATACTGCGTCCTATCGGTGTCAAACATTTCTTCTATCATCAGACCACACTAACATTTAATAAATTTAAATTTTTCATTGACAAGGGCTTTACCTCATTCCCATAGCGTCAGCCATGACTTCAATGGACATGTATTTGAATATATATCACCAAAATAACCAGAAACATTTAAACGCTGATGTATTGTACAACAAACAATTTAATTTTACATCCAAGATACAACCAACTTCATCTTCAAACAGCTTGGCCTCAAAATATTTAAAGATTCACAAAAACAGATCTACAAAACAAGATCTTCCTTCCAATATACCATACAACATTCTTCATTATTTAACACTTTGTCAAAAAAGATAGACACCACACAACCAGATCTATACACAACAAGAAGATCCTCTGTTCAATGAACCAAACAAGAATTTTCAAATTTATCATTCCTCATTATCATGAAATTGAGTATGGATTCCTGTAGACATCTTGGCCTCAAACCATTTAAAGATACACAAAAACCAGATCTACAAAACCAGAAGATCTAATCTCAAAATTACCAAACAATAACTTTCAACGTTATCATTCTTCATTATTCAACAAATGAATCTCAAGGTTGAGTGTGAATCCCCATAAAAACAGCTTGTCCAAAAACCATTTAAAGATAGACATCACCGATACCAGATCTACAGTGTGGGGAGAAGATCTTTCCTCAAATATACCTCACCAGTAACTTGTTGATTGCGATAAAATCAGGTGGAATGTACCCGATCACCCAGTGTTACTGTTTCCAATGTATAAACGAGATGAGATGCCTATCAAGATCCAAATTCAACCACACAAATCAGAGGAACCCTCGAACAATGGCCAGGATTTGTTTACGTGAGACTATCCTCAGTGGTAATGATCTGCGACCATTGGGCTCCCTCGGTGGTGATAGGAGACGATTTCTATCAACCGAATAACATATTCCAAAATAAACGAGACAGTCTTTAAAAGACGAGGGTGGCTATTTACGGAACAATAGCTGGGCAGTGAATGGGTAGATCCACCTCCAAGATAACGTGGACAGGCTCCGGTGGACAGAGTAACGATCTCACGTGTTTGGGGAAATTATGACTGAAGAGCTCTCGATAGCTGTAATCATACAAGCACAGAGGAAGTAGAAGATTGTGTTACAATCTTGCCATATTAATTCCTTTTATCAGATCCAAATAACACAAGATACGGTGTCAGTTTTCTAGAAATTGTATATTTTTATTTAGAATGTGATGCAGTATCCATTTTGATTTGACATGCAACATTTTTTTTACAAAATTTATCATAAAGTTATCTGAGTAGATAAATTAAGGAGTGAAGGTAATGCGTATAGAGACATTATAAAGAAGACATGCCAACAGTTTACAAATATCAGATGTCCATTACTTTTCAAAAGGATTTCTATTTCCCACACAATATATATTCATATTTCATAATAAAATAACTTTTAATTTGAGTACATGTTCTAACGCATTAATCAGAATGAATGATGTGCCTGTCTGCTGCTTGTATAAGTTTCAAGATTGTGTATGTACATAATCACTTCATTCAATCACATGAAATGTATGACAATGTATAATTTTTCCTTTTCTTTTCATTGAAATTATGATGTAGCATATATGATAAATCACAGTGACCTTAAAGGTCAAAAGGGATACGTACATTTTCATTTGTCAAGTTTTAGCAAAAGACTATAATTTTGCAATGAAATAAAAATGTTGGGGAAAATTGTCAAATCTGAAAACAGTAAAAAAAGATATATCTGAAATCTCTTCATTTTACAAATATTGAACTTCATAGAATTCCTATAGACTTGCTTTAGTATTTTTGATAAAAATGGTTGGACAACAGAGCAATTGCGTTTCTACCTTAAATTAGATTACTTAAATATATTAGAATCAAAGGAAGAATATATATGTAACATAGATGTAATCATTAATGAAGATTTAAACGGTCAGATTCCCCTAAATCTTTATTTCCAATTCACTTTTTCTCCAAGTCAAATTTGTGGAAAGGAAGTCTAGTCAGTCATCTAGATAATTTGCGTAACTTTTTTATAGATAGACACTTTGATACTTCTGATAATCTGACAACACACTTATTTTATTCAGCAGAATCTCAAATCCAGTGCTTAAAGCAAAATAAACATTGATTGGTAATTTACTTGATTGATTACTCCATTGGATATATGGATATATATACATGCTTATCAAACTTTCTTATAAGTGTTTGTACCCATAGTGCTTTTTGAAGGCCAGGTACCATTCCACTAGCCAATCTTAGCCCTAGGATCAATCTTAGCCAATGTAAAAATATTGCCTTTAAATTGATCTTGGGGCTAAGATCGGAAAGTGGGACGGCCCTCAGAGCTTACAAGCGACTTTCTTACCAACTGATGTTAGCCCTAAGATCAATCGTATCATCCTTTATCATTGGATAAGATTGTTTGTAGCGCTAAGACCAGTTTGTGGAACAGCACGGCAGCGGTTATTAGAGGAAATATGGTAACAATGTCAAAATAACAAGGAAGAGATAAAGAGTAACAATGGTAATTTCATCCCTCTGTTTCATCAGTGTCAGTGATACATAAGCAAACTCTCTCACACAAACAACACATGTTTACTATCCCTGTCTCATCTACTGTAAATATACTGGCATATGGAACATAGATATTACACAAACAGTGTTCAGGTAGTTGTTATCACAGGTAGATATAGAGATATACCATGCCTGCTGTAAGAATAAACATATCAATGACAACAAAGTATATATTTCAATAGAAAACAAACAATACATTGTTTCTATACTGATCTTGATTCTTCTGGGGTTATCAGAATATTACATGGATAACTTTATAAATACACATGAATTTACAGCCTTTTAACATTTAATTAAATTTGTATAAAAATATTGATGTGTTGTTTGTAAGGTAACATATTTTATCAATTAAATTAAATCTATAGTTCCTGGCAACAGTTGAAGGTTAATGTTGCATTATGGTAAAAACAAATATTTTCAACTTTCAATGATATTTAGTTTTAAAATGATAGAAATTAATGTTCAGTTGTTTCATTTTATAAGAAGAAATGTCAAATATCTTTTTGTCCTGCTAAGAAATACTGCAATAAGTCATCATTTTTAAGTCATTAACACTGTTTCCCTTTTTATATCAAGGAATTGTCATCAAAACAACCATAAACTCGGTCAATCTCAGTTGATATTCAGATGTTTTAAAAGTTTCATACATTGCCCATGCTGACCAAAATAAACATGACTACTTCAGACCAAAACTGACCACAATGTAATAATTTAACCAGAAATATCTTTTAAATCTTCTGAAGAAGTGAGTAAACATAAATATATACAGAGACCATGGAAAACGTTACTGAAGGATTCACAAAAGAGTGAAACTCCCTGACAGTGCATGTAACATGAAGATGCTGTGTGGAGAATGTGATGGAGTGGCCGGAGAGATAATACCCCGTGACTAGTCTGGTCAGTTATGGTCAATATTACACGGCAATGTAATAATCAGGACGATAATTCCCACAGCTGCGGGTGTTTTTGAAATTTCAAAGTTTTGTTAGTTTTTAAAATGTAACTGCTACACTTTACATTTACCGATTTGCGTATTTGCTCATCGGTATACTCATTTATTTGTTTCTTATCTATGTTTAGGTTAAATTGTTTGTTGTTTATTTGTGGATTTGTTACCTTCTTCATATTCATATTCCTATAAAACTAGTTTATTCCATTTTTACTTATGTATACAAATTTTTAATAAGAGATAAGTTGAAAGAGATAATATAATTACAAAAGGCAATGGTCATCTAAAGCTTGCTTAATTTGTATATATTTTTTTATCACATACTTACAATTCAAGTTAATGATGTAAATTTGTGTTTCATTTGAATTGTAAAACACTATTTGAGTACATATGTACTAGTCTATTGAAATCGGTCAGTGTTTTCATGACTTATCTGTATAATCTTGATCACTGTGTTTTGCTTGACTGAAAGACACTCAAATATACTTACCCGGTATATATATATATATATATATATATATATATATAAGACAGTACATGTACATCTAAAGGTCTGATCTAAACCGTCCAAGTTCATGGCCATGCATTGTAAGTGCTTGTAAAACAATTGGATGATTTTGTCTTGTCTTCCTAGTCGCAAGATCAACATAAATTGGATATGTAAATATCATATCTCAACTTTGCCTATAATTTAGTGTGATATATCAATTGAAATTGAACACATAGCTTTTAAAAAGCATGATTGTATTTACAGTAGTATAATAATAAAAAAAAAACTTATGTCAAGATTAATAAAATGATTTTTTTTTTAAATTTATTTATTTATTTATTTTTTTTAATCAATCAGCTTGTTTTCTTTTAAGTACCAAAAAAACACATAATGTTCGTTAGGGGGGTGATATAGTGTAATACAATATAACAACCCTGGGTAACCGAGGATGGGTTTAATACTGATTTCAAAGATCTTTTTCAGTGGTATAACCTTCTTTGAATCTTGAACACAGAAGCAGGTTTCACAAGTCTTCAGCATGGTCTCCGTTGCATAAAGGATAATGTTGGATTTATCCTGGTATGTTACCGGTATAACCGAGCTGTGATAATTATATGAGGTGTTAACAAGCTATACCTGACCACCTATATACACTAAGGCAGAACGGGGGTTAACAAGCAATATCTGACCACCTATATACACAAAGGACAAGCTATATCTGACCATCTATAAACACTAAGGCAGAAAGGGGGTTAATCAGGTCTGACCAGAAAAAAGACTATTCCTACCAGCAGGATTCCTGATAGACATCTTGATACAATGTCATAATTACAGATATTTATTATGTTTACAGGTATTTATTGCCATGATTATATCTGTTTATTGTAATAATACAGGTCGAGTTTTGGTAAATGTGTTATTGTTTGTGCTGCAGGTGTAATATTATGAGTAATTGAGTAATTTTCAACATGCACCTGCATGCAATATAAAAAGGAAAGAGGAGAAAAATTCACCCTGCAGAACACTAAATAATTGTTATCTCCCTTAATTATGTTATTAGTGTAATGAAAATCTATGAAATGGAGACATATGATATGTTTATTCAAATGGAAATGTACAATAATCATAATATCTTACTTAAAAGGAACTGTCTAAACTATACATTTCTTTCACGTATATGCAATGTAAAGCATCAACAAATAAATATCTCTTTCAAAAGAAGATCTGTAGTAGTTTCTGTTTTGTATCTAGTCATGATTAGCAAGCTATCTTATAAACAGAAGGATCATCTGATAAAAACACAAGTCAATGATAAAACATCCACAGGAATCTCCACGGGATACCTCAGTAACAGGGGAATTACGCTTGTTATCACATACCCTGCAGCGCCAATGGCATTGTAGAGGTGCTTAGCATCACTTGGAATTCCTCCACTTCCAGGCTTGCAGAGAGGGATGAAAACCTTCCTCTTCATTCAACTAACAGGCTAAATTGCCTGGAAACTAAAACATCTTTGCATGGAAGAGTACCAAGTGGTAAAGATCTTTGGATCCATTTAGAAGAGTTTTGACATTCTTATCACAATTTGCAACTATTTGGGTTCGTTTTCACTGCTATTTTAACCAAATTTGCAAATATTCTAGTTCTTTTACATTGTATTTTTTCTTTTGATTGCACTTTCCACCAATTAAATTGTACTTTTATGAATTTTTATGCAAAGACAAACAGCAGTAAAAGAATTAAGATATAAAGATAAATGTAGTTTATTCATACTGATAACCTGTATATCTAATAGTTGCATGTCATTTCTCAATTTCAATTTATATTCTAAAACCACATATATTTTGTTTTTTATTAATCCTTTACATGTTTTAAATAAATGCAGTATTACTGACTTTTTTTAACCCTGTCAAATTCCTGATTTTCCTCCTTTATAACTACTTCAGATTCCTGTAATTTGGCAACCTACAAACGTTTAGTATTAATTAATTTTATACAGAAGATTTAATATAAAAATGCTGAATCAAAATTTATGAAAATATTCCTAAGAAATGCTATTCAAAATAGATCCAGTCAAACAAATATTCCAATTCTAACCATAATAAAAACCTGACTAAGACTTTCTCAACTGAATGACCCTCTTATTCTTCTGCATTAAAATACTTTTTTTTAAACCCCATAACTTTCTAGATCAAATAGAGAAATCCCATTGTCTACTTTTTAAACGGAAACAATACTTATTTTACAACCTGTGCAACTAGCTAGACAGGATTTTATCTTATCCAAGTCATGAAGTCAAGAGCAATGTACACAACATCGAACATCAATCACACATTTATTAACATCTTTCCACTGTGGTGAGAAACTCATCACCAATATCTAGGAAATTGTTAATAAACTTCTTGAAAAATGTCTGTATATTTTACACTAATCCTTTCATCAACAAAACGTCTTCCAACATGATGACTTATTTTTATAGAAATATACATAGAGTCTTACAGAGACAGCATAAATGTTTAAATTCTTCTTCAAAAGTTGACCTTTCCCTCCTATGTCACTCAAAGGAACATATTGGAATTGTTACATGCCAACCGAAAATTATTTGTTGTTCAAGAAGCATTCTTCCGTTATTCTAAATCAGTTTTTCTAACACCTTATTGTTCACAGAACGTCCCAGCAATGAATTTAAGAGAGTATAAAATGAATTACTTCCGACACCTCCTCGCCATTACACCTCCTGGCGTTAGATGACAACTAATGTATTGACTTTTTTACCATCTTACATTGTACTGAAATCTCATAAAGTTCATCTTTGATGTTTATTGTTGGGGGTAAAAATGTACTGACGCAAACTAGGAACGTCTTCAGTTAAAAATGCCCAATAAATCTTGGCTGCTTTGATTGTTCAAAGTATTTACTGCATGAGGTAAGAAGAGATAAACAAGTTTTTAATGAAATGGTTTAAAAGTGACCTTCAAGTATATAAGAGCAATCTTTTCGATTCTTTGTTAAACCAACAAAGCAGATCTCATATATTGTAACGCTTTTCAAATTCGAGCTTTTGAAGCCTCAACAACATTCAACCATTCAAAAATACTTACATGTTATTAAATTAAAGTCTTTGAAAATATGAAATCTTAGATTATGTTTAATGGATATGATATCTTTGTTAAGAAGTGGAACACTATTTCAACCACTTTCATGTTTTCATGTACCAGTATCATACAAATGAAAAGTAGTTTTGAATATTCACAAATTGTAGTCTTCTTCCTGTTTCATTCTACTATTACACAAATGTCATACTCAGAACAATAAGAAATATTTAACAATGCACATTATTACAAAATCTAGAATGAATGCAGTGACTAAATGTCATACGAAAACCAGAGTCCAAGGACATTTTATTACTTCAGTTTCCCTCCCTGCTCTGTATTTAAGGGTTTTTGAGTCTCTTTTATAATATGTTTGTTAATTTTCATATTTCAAAATGTCTGTATCAGATTTCAAGGACTGTATTGTTACTGACATGATGGAGAGCAAATAAATCTGCAGAGACAAGAATTAGGACGTACTCTTGATAATCTGATGGCATTTAAACACACAATTCTCTTGAGATTTCAATTGATATTGGATCAAAATAAACATACAAAGTAAACAACATTATTATCATCACCACCAAATGGTAATCACCCATTTGTAAATATCCATATCATTTTAACAACATTCATCTAAACATTTTCACCATCCACTGAGTTTCAACTGAATGTAGAAATAAGATCAAAGAGTGGTCCCAATTTTAATTAGCACCTCTCGTTTGCTCACCAACACTAACGAACCTGCTTGGAGTACAAGTAAAGGGTAGGTGTTTACTCAACATTGTGCAGTGCATTTAAACAAGCCAGATTTGTCCGTGGTAGTTCGTCCCCTCAAGAGATTAAAACCGTGGGTATTTGACTATTCTTGCTACCTGGGGTGATATACATGCATTATCTGGGGAGATTGCTTCGGTAGTAAACACAACATCACCACGATTCCTCTCTTGTGAGATGAAGGAATGAAAGATTTCTGATCTCTATTTATTCCTTGGAGAATCAGATATAAATATTTTATACATGGGTATATTTATGAAAAGATTAGTGAGTGATAGAAATAAGGGTTTTACCAGTGTTACAAACTTTCATTGCCAGGGCATTTTGTTTAAAAATGCTCCATTTGCAACAGAGGTTAGTATGGAAAAACTGAGTGGAGTGACCTATGTGGGAAGAGAATGAGAAGCAACATGTAAAATGCATTGTTAGCTTATCCCCCAAAATGTTTCTTTACTCTGCATAAACTATTCATTAACTGTTGTGATTAGTTCATTATACATTAAAGTGTCATGACCAGTTTTATTCGAGTTAAAATAGTGCAGGTAATATACAAACGTATGAGTCACTGTTGTGTTTTCATATGAATTATTCATTTCATTTTTTTTAATTATTTATCGTAACAGCCTGATCAGTAGAGATGAAATCAGAAGTGATTTGAACATTACAACATTTATAAAACATAAGGCCAGGAAAATTAATTATTTGGTTTACATTTTGTTTAGGGCAAAACATTCTTTGCTGTAGTATAAATAAAAAAATGTTCAGTAGAGGAAAACAGGCACAGAATTGATTAAGAGAATCATAATTTTTTACTTATATTTTTAATTGGGAGGGAAAATTTTGCAACATTTCCTTTTTTCAAGGGATTCCGAGTAGCATTTGTTTTCTTCTTTTAAAAATTTATCAAAATCATGGTAGCAGAATCTGTAACCAACTAAATAATTTGTTTTCGCCTAATACGCTTATATTAGTTTCAAAATGGTTTTTATTTTAAGTGAAAGTTTCTATGATATTTAGCAGTATAACTCATATACAAAATTAGGCAAATTTTCTTTACTTCCCCTTAACGTTGCCGAGCATATTTTTTAAACAAAAATTCTGCCTATCCTTACTTATGGTTCCGAAGTTTGGGGATTCCATCCATCGCCTGATATTGAATGTAGTCATGATAGATTTTGCAAACTAGTGCTATCATTGAATAGAGGCACTCCGATGTTATTATCACGTGGTATTTTAGGTAGATCCAATGTTAAAGTTTTTCACTACGTCAAAGTAATCAAGTTTTGGTTAAGGTTACTGTCGCAAACCGACAATTTGATTTTGATACACTCATATAGTTTTCAATACCAAAAAGCTGAAAATGGTAAGTCTTGTTGGGCGTTAAAGGTAAAATCTCTATTATTCAAATATGGTTTTGGTGAGGTTTGGCAACAGCAAGGTGTAGGAAATAGAGTTTTATTCATTTCTCAATTCAAAGAAAGATGTATTGACATTGCGAAGCAAGATTGGAGTGTAGATTTAGAGGCTTTTACAAAGCTAGATTTCTTTAGGACTCTAAATAACCAATTCAGTTATTTACATTTACTCATAACGGTGTCGGTTAAAGTTTATATTATTACTTTCATCCGATTTTGCTGCTCAAATCATGTTTTACTAATTGAATCGGCCAGGAGGTGGAATATACCTAGGTCGAAGAGATTGTGTCCATTCTGTATATAGTCCCAAACATTGAATCAGAGTACCATTTTTGTTTAACATGTCCATTTTATCAAAATTTAAGAAGTTCACTCCTTCCAAAATATTACTGGGAATACCCAACTTTAGACAAGATGCAAACATTATTTCTGTCAAAAGGTTTAATTTTAAGAAATCTTTGTAAATTTCTCTTCTTAGCAGAAAAGACAAGACTTAAGTTCTTTAAAGATGTTCCTGTTATATAATTTCAAATTGTGAATATAACCATCGCCCTCTGTAATACAACAAATGTCTGCATGCACTATATCTGTATCATGGGCCTGTGGCCCCTTTACGAAATAAACGCATACTCATATACAATAATTATGACACCAAACATGTTTTAGCATATTGATCCTAATGCACTCAAACACAAGGCAGATAAAATTACACCCTTAGATTTTAATATCCTGTATCAATTCCGACTCCATATTTTGATATTCGATATCTGAGACATACTCTTCTCTCTGCAACAGGTACAAGGGGGGACCTATTACCCCAATTGAAGACACACCTGTGCTAACGATAAGGTGATAAATGACAGGTCCCTTTATGGTTTACCCCCAAAACTGATCCCCCTTAATCCCATATCCTGCAAAATAGTTGAGCTTTCAATCATCACTGTAAACAATATTGATAGAGCGAATTAACAAGGTGAATCCTTAACATGATATTCATGGGAGAGAAAGAAAGGACATGTATTCTAGTAAGTGATAAATTGTATAAAATCACATAATCTGCTTTAATATCAGCCACAAGAAGATTACAGGTGTTGAAAGTCCATGTTTACTGTTTGTACAGTATCACAACAGGTAAATTTGTGTTAAAGCAGGATGTAGCTTATAGATCATAAAGCATGGAAATGAAAGTAAGAGAAATGAGGTGTTCATCGGTTCGTTGATTAAATTTTACAGCAATATGGTGACTAATATCAGATGTAAATGCAAGACATTCTATTTTCTCTATAATTGTGACATGCCTTTATATATATATATATATATATATATATATATATATATATATATATATATATATATATATATATATATATATATATATATATATATATATATATATATATATATATATATATATATATGTATATATTTTCCTTATGTCAAATAATTGGACAACACCTGAAAGGTTGGAATGTAACTAAAGGTGGAAGGAGGGAAGCAATGTCGAAGGCAGTATGAACAATGCATCGTGTGTTAATTGCGTGCACTGGTCGACCAGTGGCTAACACATGGACTTACGTGATGTACATTTCCCACCATCACATTTCCCTCGTGTTATTATACTCTGTAAAATACCTAGGTGGAAAAAGTCCAGTAATAAATTTACCTGAACAGCATCTTAGCAAATACTTTTGGTTCAATTTAAAATATTTTCATGCTAATTATACTCTTGATTTTATTTGATGCAGGGAGTTTTATATTATTTATAGTTTTATATATCATTAACTATTGATAATACATGTTGAAAAGAAAATGTGAAAATAATTTCCTTGTAGAGCTTTAAAAACAAATACTTATGGTTCTATCTTAAATTTTTACATATTATAACGTAATTATGTCATGTATTATTTGTGTAACCAAAAATATAAAAGTATTTCATTTGTTCAGTCTAAATGGTATGTTATTTTTATTATTATTTTTACAAATTTTTTATAAATTTTATTAAAATTAGATTGATCAGTTTCTATCAAAAGAAACTATGCGTGTAGAAATTCCTAGATATTTCACAAATGATATTTTTACCTAGATTGTCTACAGGCTATGCGAAATTAAAATATTTTATTCTATGTTGATGCTTTGAATAAATGGTATCAGTACATCTTTATGAAACCAATTTATAAATCTTATCATCTTTCAGGTAAAACAGCTTGTATTCAAAGGTTCCCATTAACAGATTGTCTTTACATAAAAGGTGTAATATTAGGCTAAAAATTAGTATGACAATGAAAACATTCTTCAAAATTTATGTTAATTTTAGCATTTGTCTGAGAATTGATGGATGTGTTAAAAGTAGTTGTCAGGTAGACATGATGCTGGCGTCCCACAACTACTCTCATGTTTCACAACTTAGTGACTTGATAGAGGCGACCATTGTGTGCATGCTGTTGATTTAACTTTCCTTCAGTTTCAACCAAACCAAACAAAACCAAGGATTGGATCATCTAATTACGAAAATTCCTTCGGATTTCGTCTGAGAAATTTTTGGAAGTAATAGGGAAGTGACGGGCTTGAAAGGCGATTTAAAGACAAACAGACACTCGTTGGAGATGTTGATTTCTCCGATTTGTCTATTGGCACCTGGTTTGTCCACAGATTTCTCGTATTTACCTGTAACCATGGCGAATGGCTTGTGTGGGGGAGGGATCTTGAAATAGACGCCTTCCATTTCGCATTGTTTACACTCTGCACACAATTGTACGTTTGAAAACAAAGACAAGTCGTCTTGGTTTAGATGCCTCAAACACAGCTGAGCGGCGACTCGAGCCAATTCTCATTTCCCTAATCTCCGAGAAAAACTGTTAATTGTTTCTCTCTTCAACCACTTACATAAATTCTAAATGGGGAAAGTTTTCTCATTGCAATAAAGCTTTTCATTCATTTTGTTTTCATTTGAAATTGTTTAGAAAATTTTAAAACAATTAAATAAATATTTGTGAGTAGACTAGAAGGATGTTAAAATCAGCAAATTTAAGCCAATCAGTTTAAAAACATTTACGTTCATTTTCATTTTCTTCTTAACCTCAAAATGTCATAACAATTCAAATGTTATAATGTGAAAAATCTTTATTAGAAGTAAGAACCTAAATGTTAAGAGAACTCAAACATAGAGGAGTGCTGTTGGTTAGGCAAGACATGCTGGGACTCTCCCCTCTATCATCTTCTTACCTATTTTCCAATTAATAAACATTACATATACATGCAGGTTCTGCAATTTCAAGAGACAGCTCTCTTAATTCAGTGATTATTCCCTTTAACTATTTGTGATTCCTGTAGATTGATCACTTAGAATGGTATTCATTAATCAAATCAGCAAGTGTTAAGGAAATGAGGAATGGTATGAATTATGAAGTATTTTTTTATAGAGTAAACGATAAATTTGACACCCTTAAAATCACACCTTGAGCATCATTAGTTATATCATATTGAAGTTATTATTATCTTTAAAATCTTCCTTTTCATCCTGTTGAAGCTATTTTTGTCACATGAATACCAACAAAATATCTTGATCCTATCTCACTCCTGTGTCAGTATCAGTTGTATCTTCATACTCTTTCTTTACTTCAGGAAATACCTTACAATCCCTCCTCTCTTATCATGTTAAGGAATCTGACAATATTTCTTCCATGCAATAACTACAAGGATTAAATTTGTATCCCAAATATATTAAAATACTCACCTATTTTTATTAAGTGAAATACCTACAAACCTGTTGTGTCTTATCATGTTGAAGAATCTGACAATCCATCCCTCGTGCTATAACTACCTGTTAATATTTTCTCACAATTAACGACAACGCATTTCAATCAAAGCACCGGGGAGTCACTCTACCTGTCGAGGTTCAATTGTTACACCTTTGCTTCTACCTGTGTTAACAAGACAGGTGTAATTACTGACAGGTAAGGAGAATCGGGGGCTACTCTCACCTGATGAATCTAGTGCCGCAGGCTTACCACATGTCATACCTCGATCACCCCCCTCCCCCCACCTCATCATCTTCCCCCATCCCTTTCCTACTCTCTCTCTTCCCTGTTCCCCTCTTGTAAGGCACCTACTTCAGACACCTATGACAATGAAGGTTTGTAGTATGAAGGAATGGTAGCTTACAGGTGATCAGAATTGCCAATTAGTGGTTGATCTACCCACAGGTGTTGACTTACCCCCACACCTGTACTGAAGATGGACCAAGGTGGCTGAGAGGTATATCATTGAGATTTAATGTCAACTGTAATGTTTGTACTGCTTATTCTTTTCCATGTGTACAACCTTTCAATGAACAGAAAATAGAAAATGTTGATTTATATTTAGTATGGACTACACTGTTGTGTATATAGAGGTACATAGTGGTGCATACAGAGGTACATAGTGGTGCCTACAGAGGTACATAGTGGTGCATACAGAGGTACATAGTGGTGCATACAGAGGTACATAGTGGTGCATACAGAGGTACATAGTGGTGCATACAGAGGTACATAGTGGTGCATACAGAGGTACATAGTGGTGCATGGGTAGATGGGAGTGTATACAAGAGTACACAGTACTGTATAAAGGGGAAGATAGTAATGTATATAGTGGTGTATATATAAGTAATGCAATTAGTAGTATATGATAATGTATACAGTTGTATAAGTACAGTAGTGCAAATAGGGGTACAAGGTAGTGTATAAAAGTGATATATTTATGGGCACACATAAAGTGGCACACAGTAGTGCAAATAGTGGTACAGAATACTGAGGGTATATGGTAGTGTACAGTGATTAATAGAGAATATATCTTGGAGCACAGTGGTGTAATGCTCAGCGTGCTGGCTTCTCACGCCAGAGACCCGGGTTCGAATCCCGGTGGAGACACCAAAAATGTGTGACCTGGGTCTCATGCTGTGTTGTGTCACTGGGCAAGACACTTCATCCACATTGCACTCAGTTCACCCAGCTGTTTAACTGGGTGCCTGAACACGGGAAGTACAGACCTATATGTTCGTGCAGAGCGCTTAGCAGCAGTGGAAGTACAATTTCCTTCAGGGTAATAATGTGCGCGATACAAATATCCACTATTATATTATCTTATTTGTTATATAAATATAGGACATGTCATTCAGATTTTACTTTACATACCAAATTTCATACATCAAAAGAATCTGACATTTTCATAATATTTCATAATTTCAAAATTAAATTTAGTCCATGACACTGCATGACAGTCTCCGACCACCTGCTTCAACCAACGTGTCTAGAAATAGAAATATTAAGTGTTGATCATATTTACAATTTCATGTTCAGTCAATTTATTTTAGGCTTGTCTAGCCATCTGGTTGTTTAACACTCTCGCCCAACATGTGAAGGAATTTTATGAGCATGGAATTCCCAACCCATTCGAAATTCATAATCTGCTCACAAAGAGTGTTGGACCTTATATGGAATGTCCAAAATGGACGTCATAGCAGCAGGCATGTTTGTTCATTCAGAAATCAATGTGACTGGTCAAAACTGACCAAACTAAGTGACCATGTCGAAATATCTTGGGACATTGATAGAATCTGTGGTATGGAAAACAGCATAGGTTTTCCCCACGTGGACACTTCTCCGAATCAGGAAGGGAGCAGAGCGAGTATAAGCGATCAGCAGTACCCAGAAACCTTTGCAGAGGTAATCCTGGCCAAACATCATGGTCGTGTGCAAATATTACATGCTCGTAGACTCTCGGGTCTCTACTACAGGATGTATTGTCCAGAGTGCCGGTGTTCGAGTCTAGCTCGTCCATGTTTGCTGACGAATATTGGACGGGCCGAATCGAACATGAACAAATTTGCAATATTGTCATTTTCGGGAAGGTCCTTCTCATGTTAAGGGTCCAACTTATGGATTGTAGCCACATTCTTCCACCACCAGCTTCCTTCCTGCAGTTATAGTACACAACCTGTGGATCGTTGGTGGATGAATATGTATCCGATTGATGGCGAGTAATTGATGAGTTCTGCTGTGAAATCTTAAAGTTTGTAATTTGTTCAGTATTTGTAGATATCTGAAAAATGGGGGTTGGGGTGGTAATAGTTTGAAAAAGAAGTTTGAGAAAATGACATCATCAGATATTCACTGAAAGCTCCTTCTTGAGTATTAGATGTAGTTATAGCTGTTAACTAACATGAGGTCTACTAACATGAATTCAAATACAATATACTCGGGAAGTGCAGCATTATCATGTGCCCACCATTTATATCAACAAACATTAAAAATATTTAGAAATACATACATATAGATTTAGTGAACAAGTGTAACAGTGTTATATTTGAAATAACGCTATCTGCAATATTACAAATCCTTGTATTTTTTTCAGGTCAAGTCCCTCCCTTATGGGATTCAAACCCACACCCTTAGAGTCAGCCGCCTCGAGCACGCTGTGAAGGTGGCCACATGGGTAGACTGTTGGTACAGTCAGTGTTAGCTGTTGGTACCTCACTCAGAGGGTGTGGGTTCGAATCCTACAACGGTATCATCCTAAAAAAAGTACAACAAATTTCAGGTCTCTAGAGTCAATGGTTATTAAGTCGAAAAAGGCCAAATTTTACGGATGGTCCGATGGACGGAGGGACGGTATGTCATGCTATAAGCCCATCAGGCCTTTCAGATTTGCAGATCAATAGAATTATCCAAAACTAAAAGATGTTAGCTCAATAATAAAAGATTATCATTATAATTCTATTTACCATAAACATTCATGATAATTAGGCTTCTATACAAATAATTTGAGTGTGGTGTGTGGTGATGTTATCATTACACTATTGTGAGTCATGTACTTGATGATGTGTGATGTGTTCTTGATGACAGATAAAACAACATTTCCAAGGATATATTATTGCTTGCAGATGCATGGACATTACAAGAGACCCAAGATAAGGATTTGAACCCAGGACAACCATACATTGACTCGTGACGACCTCTTCAGAGTCTCACCTTTATGCTGGAAAGATGCGGTTGCTTGGAATCTTGGGGTGGTTTTGTCGTTACATCCCTTTCCTTTTCTATAGTAATAGGGTAGGGTCTATTTGGGTATATGTCTTTCAAACACTGTTTTTAAAAGCTAAGCAATACATGCCCCTGTGCTTTGAATTAATTGTAACATAACTAATCTATCAACACCTCATACAAATATGATACATAAAGTTTCTGAGTAAACCTTTTATGATTTTGCATCAAAATCTACACACCAGTAGCTTTTTCTTCCTAATTTTTGAACTCGATCATCACACATATTAAACTACGGTATGTTAGCAAAACCATAAAATATTAAACACTCAAAGCCATCAAGGTTCCTCGTAAACCTTTCATATTTTCAAATCAAAATACGAACTTGATTTTGGTTCTTATTGGCCATCTGGTGCGGTAATAATAGATATCCCTCAGGCATAAAAAAATCATTTCTAAAAATTTTGAAATATGAAAAAGAAATTCAAGAGTATGAATTACCTGAAAAAAGTCCAATTTAGACTCTAGACAGGTGAAAGCAAGGTATCTGGAGAGGAAATGTAAGTTCCTTACACCTCTTCAACACCTGTAATTAGTTTGGTACCTGCTGAAATCGACAAGCCCTCTATTCAGTTTCTTCTGTCCATAGAAAAACTACCTGTGAAGGTATTATCGTAACTTAATGTAATCTTTCACCTCAAAACCTTGTGTTTGGTTTGGACAAAGAAATAGAAAAGCTACCCGTGAAACATTATAACTGATTGTTAACTTTAACCAGAAAAACTTGTCACTTTTGTTGACAAAGGAGGAACCTATTGAAGATCCTCTTTCTTAAGACTGTCGGCCTTCAGAAAAAATACCTGGCACCGGCATTGCCATAACTTATTGTAACTTTTTACCACAAAAAGTGGTATTTACTCTGTACAATGAAGTTAGTTATTGAAAGTTTGTTTGAGTCTTCAAAGTACTGTGATACCTACAGTTCATTTCAATAGTCATAACAAACTCCCAATGCCTTTCTGTACAATTCTTTGAATCACCATGTAACTACCCAATTCAAAGCTCAGCAGGAAATACACACATGTAATTTTCTAGCTGATTGTATATTCTATGTCAAGCAAACACCTGCAGGAACAAAAGGTTGCTTTTTATTTTATCATAAATCTCATTCCACAAAATAAACAAAATGGTTTTACGATCCATAAGGACCTTCCATCAATGATGATATATGGAGGGTTGAAAAGTTGGATTTTAATGGAAAGTGTGTTGCTGTGACATTTCCAGCACAAGGATTATTTTCCTTCATCATATGTTCCCAATCTGAGGGAGAAAGCTGTGTATGTATTTTGAATGCCAGAACATTGACTAATGTGGAACGTGACTTTCCAGCACATGCTCAACTTGGCTGGAGTTGATGACACACTTTTTATACCTGTGTCATTTGAAACTTACATTATGAGGAGTTTTAAGAAAAAATGATATACATTTGAATGTCAGGGATTGTTTCACATTTCATTAGCAATATCGCTTTCAAATGTCAAATACGTTTCAGTGCAATTTTAATTTTTAAAAATTCAGAATAAACAGGTTTACACCCAAATGACCTATATCATTTAATATGTTTGATAATTTGAAAGCACTTGGTGTTTGAAATTATTCAATGACAATTGACACTTGAAAATATTTTGCATTATAGACTTTGCAATATTGTTTTGTTATTGATATTCTGTCTCTGTTTCTATCACCTATAGTGGATCAATCTCGAAGACACAATTTCCTCTTCACTATGCGATCACATGAAATTCAAGGTGCAATGTTTATCATTTGATTATTCAATCAATCATAAATTCTTTTCAATATAGTTCATACCTTATTTTAAAACATGTTACCAAAATTTTTCCTTGTTTTCAAATGTAATTTGAATATGTCAAACTTTGGTCAAATTGATTCTATTACCAACTCAATGTCTCAAAAATAACTTCTGAAAATTGTTCCTATTTTAAGAAATATAGTTTACATTTAATTTTATTACACAGTCGAACATAAGCCGCCTGGCCACAATATGGCTGATGTAGTCGGTCATTATGTAACGACACACATGTGTTTCATGACCACAGGGTGAAAACTCTGGACTGACGCCAACAAAAGTTCCACTGTATAAGACTTTCCCTCTTGGCTGCAAGACTCTTTTAGCGTGTAATATAAGACAGAGGACAATGGCTAGTGGACATATGGAAATAGTGGACCATAATTGAGGGTAGAATTCCTGACTTCACTTTCCCCCAAGCACTGGATTGCACTCATTCAGGTACATCCGGCCTCTGACAATAGCTTGTCTTAAGACTTCGTTATTTATTTGTACATTTTATATTTATTCTTTAAGGTTTCATTTTTATCACTATACATTTTGAATATTTGGAAATTATTTTAAAAGATTTATTTGAAATTATTATTGAAATTTTGAATTAAATTGTCATTTATATTAAAAAAATATATAATTTATATTAATTGAAATTTTAACCAGATTTTCTGAATGAAAAATTCAAGGATACAAACAAATCACAGTTTTGGGCATTCATGATTTTTCAGATCTTTGATATAGGCATCCTAGCATTTGAGATGATGAAAATGTGGAACTACTTTGTTATGGGTATACAACTCCTTTATTGTCTATAGGCGGGTGCTTGAAAACGACATTAGAAGATATGCCTAAACGTCACAGATGTAGATTAAAGAAGTTGTATAACCAGAACAAAATAGTTCCTCATTTTTCGTTTAGGATTTTTATTAAAGAATCAAATACCTTTTGCTATAACACTCAATCCTTGATATTGTAATTGACAGATGTGGAAATGAGCGCTGCTCTAGTACATGTCACATGTCAATCTAACAATGCCACACCCCTTTTAAGACATGTGCAAGAAACCTGCGTTAAACCAACATACAATAAAACCTGTTGAATTCTACAAGTTAATGGCACTTAACAACGCTGGAGCATTCAACCATTCCCAGCTTTACACTGTCCAGACTTGTAAATTGCCATACTCTGGCACTGTAAAGCATTCTGTCTGTCTCAAACATTTGGTTAAAGTTCTGAAGGGGAAGTAAATGACTCATTACAGCATAATTGATTTACATGCTAATTAACATGTCGTAAATTGCACCTAGTAGGGATATCACAGCTACTAATTTACATAAATGAAGGCATAATATATCTGTCATAAATCGCACTAAGGAACAAGGTTACCTATGCTACTATACATAAATCAAGGTATGACTTTCTCTCATAGATCACACCTTGTAACATCTGCTTATTTACACACAGAGACAAGAAAATTGTGTCATATATTGCATCAAAAGGACAGATCACAGTTCCTAATTAATTTAAATGAAGGTTTGAAATTTCAGTCATAAATTGAATCTAGTAGAGACCATATAGCAGCAAATTTACCTAAGCCTAAACCTAAACATTTGTCATAAATTGGATGTGGTAAACAGGCTGAGTCTACAAGTGGATGAGAAGGTTAATGTATGTCCATGCTGGCATAATGTATGAGTATTTCAGTTTTGCACCTGGCGGTCAGCCCTGCGTTCAGTAACACAAAATTTCCTGGGATGTTCACGAGCATTTGCCAACACTCAATGTTAAAAGTAGGATGCCCGCCGCGAACAATGTGTTACTGAACGCAGGGCTACTTCATCTCCTGCATGAGACATAGGGTTGTTAATTTCACCGTGAAATATACATGTGGTCATTGACATTGATTCATACAGGCTCACAGAGATAGAGTTCCAGGGGGAAAATTATCTTATTAGTGAAATTTTACTTTTAAGATAAATTTGAAATAAAAATGAAGAGAGCCCTGAGAAAAATGTAATTATAGCTGAGATAATCTAGACTTGCGAAAGTTTTCTTGACTTAATAAGGTTCTTTACATTGTTTCCCTCAGGTCTAGATAATGGAAAAGTATAGTTTAAATTTGAATTTTAAATTTTGTATTAATAAAACAGTTGAATAATATATACATGTAGAAAATGGTAAAATTATGTTTTAATATTCAAAATTTACATTTGTTGATGTGTTGAAGGATGCTGTATGCATCTTACAGCATTAAACAACAATAAAATGACTTTGTTCACCCTTTCTCTAAAAAGAAATAAACACTGTCACAAAAACCAAAATGAAAGATTTCGAGGACATTTGACATTTTATTAGCAGAGACATTTCTTACAGAAATTTTATAGTTAAAAATTATAACAACAGATATTGTATTCACCATTTCTTTTCAAAAGTATGCATACATATACATAGACACAGCAAGGAACAAAATGCAAAAACAAATCTTTTCAAAGGAAATTTCAAATTTTATGATGAGCAAAAGCAGCTTGAAGAGGCGAGAGTCTGGACTCTCAACACACAAGTGGAATCTCCTCACGGCTGGAGGGCAGGGATGTCCTACTCAAGTCCACAGGTAACTTCAACTGGATGCTGTGTGTAAACTCTTACACTCACCTGAGAGTATGTATAATAGGTCTCCGTGCGGGAGGAATACAGTTATATACATTGTTCACACTTTTATAGTGGTAGTAAAGTTAACATACTGAAAACGAAATGCCACTTTAAGCGGTATATTATGAATAATTGTGAGAATTACCTCGTTAACATTTCACTTTGAGTCTGGGTGCAGCAAGTGCATATCTGGATTATTTCTTATATTAATTGTGTCAGGATGGCATATGAAGAAATGTCTTTAACAGATAATGTGCTGAATATATAGTGTCATTCCATTCCGACTGATCAATTTAAAGTTGACCACAGACTATATATATATAGACCAATGCTTACCACAGGCTATGCCAGAAGGATTGCCGGTAGATATAATGGTTATTCTTGAAGCTGCTTGGAACTGAACAAAACTGTTAAATTGACATGTCTGACACATGTACATGCATTAAAGTTTATTAGCAAGAGTTAGCATCAAGTTGCAGCATGTTCTGTAGTTTTTGTGTTCATTTCTTCAAGGAAAGCCCAATCATTTCAAATCTTGAAAATGAAATAAATATCATAAAGGAGGTAAATTGTAATTACAGGATAAGTTTTACGATTTATCAGAACTCCAATATATCATACCCTTGCACACAGATCCAGCTTTATATATTTGTTGATAACAATATCAGAACTCACACGTTAATAATATATAAACAAGCTGTGCATGCATCCACTTGGGATTTGTAATCACTTCAGAACTTTCATTATATCTTTAAAAGGAGGGTTCTATCGGGGTATTTTTTGTGAAAACAAAATTCGAGAGGATATTCCTGTTTACACCTATATGTTATTAATACGTGATTAAAACACAGTCAAATTGAAAGATACTAATGAAGGTAATATTTTGATGACGTTATATTTCACAACAAGATGAACACAAAATTAAGCACACATTTGTTGAAAGATAAAATCAATGAGAACTGAAGCCACTCATTGGTGCTGCGAGTGGGGAAAACTTCGCTACAGCATAACAGCAGATTGTTTATTAGTTTTATGACATGTTATGTGTTACTATGTCAATACTCTATCAGTGTATGTCTTTTATTATTATTTATTATTTAAAAGTTGTAAAATTAGGTACAATAAAACGTAATGCAAAAAATTCCAAGATGGCAACAGAAGCCTCCCTTTAATTTGTTAATTCCAGAAACTGTTCCATTTTAAGGTCTGTGCCTAGACACTTTCTAGGATCATAAAAGATTTTTAATTTGAAATTCAAATAGTTCAAATTAAATTTGTAACATATTTGGATATGACATAGAGCAATGTAAAACGTAAAGTACTTATATGTACTTACTTAAGTCATAATGGGATGTTGACCTGTTGTTAGGAACAAGACCAAAGACGGGTAATACGATCTGGTCTTCACTAGTATCTTATCCACATGTATATATATATATATATGTATACTACATGTCTTTCTATAATTATCTTGTAATTAGTCACCTACTAATGAACTCAGGACAAAGAGATTAATTATTTATGTGATACTTGACATACAAGATCTTCATAACACTACGCACTCTATGACAATACAAAATATGACTATATTTTCAAGAGTGAAATACCTAAATAAGAAAAAGTAAAAATAAAGTTTTCACTGAGTGAATTAACACATGTTCATCTGCCTAGTGAAATTACTTTGAATTTTAGCGCCAATTCATGTGTTGTTCTATGCTCACCGGTATATTGCTGAGCGCCAAGCAAATATAATATCTTTTGGTGATGCAGCCGGAAGGCTCTACCAACTGAGATACATCTTGGGTGCCTGATATGATGTCTTTGTTGTTATCATATTGAAAAAAATTACGTTTTGGGAACATGATAAACATTAAACTGATATCTTTCCTCAAACACCTTTCCATGAAAACACAAATTTTTATCCATCACATAATATTGTAAGATAAAATTAAAAATTTAATAAAAATTTATGTATTAGAACATTCCTGTTGTTGCAAACTTTTAAAATCGTTTCTACACATTCCATATATTCACAACTAACATACCGATAGATGAGATCTTTTTCTTATCACCTGTACAGATTTATAGAATGGGGTTGATTACCCAACCTATTTCTATCCTGTTATATACTGCAATATGAGTTGTTTTTTTAAATAAATTTTTTAAACAATTTACACTTTCAAAATTGAAAGTGAAATTAATTCTGTCAAATTTGCATCATTTCAAATTCTTATCTGTGATTATTTGATCATTTTCTGAGAGCGACTTCCTTATCTTTGCTATGTGTAAACACTTAAAGTCTTACACATGGGACATATGGAAAGAAACTTCAGAAAAACATTATGTAACAGCAAGGATAAACATCTGCCATTTTATGTGTCACACCTAAAATTAACCTTACTGATTTCAAGCAATATAACATTTCATGTTTTAACCATTAGATATTAAAGACACTGTAGCACATTTTTTGTCACCAACATTTCTTTTCCATTTTGTGAGATTTCTTTATTTTCACTAGAAAAAGTCCTTTTTGTAGAAGCAAATTTGTGGAAAAAATTATATCTGTGCATTTAAGCTATGAAAGAATGACCATTTATATAACATCCGCAGCAATGAGTTTTGAATTGGTTCTCATTACTGATATCAATTATATCAAAGTAAATAACCCCTTTAGTTTCTTTCTATAAAATTTACCTCAGAGACATTGTACCTTTTACAGGAATGTCTTAATACTTATGTATGCTTTAAGGGAAGTTAAGTTTTTATATCTTGCAATGAAAAACTGCATCTAAAACGAAAAAAAATCAAGTTACAAATAATCTCACAGAAAGAGCATCAAAGATCGACCATTGTCTCTTGGTCAGTGTATTTCTTCAAGGGCTAATAGATTTCTAGAATAAAGACAATATTAATCTACTTTACAGTAAAACAAGAATAGTAAGTGCAATTTCAAACAAACTCTTTAGTTCTCTAAAACACCTGAACAAAAACATATTTAAAAAATTACATACAAACAGATAATATAATATATCTAACATCTTTTGTTAATTAGAATATATGAAATTAAATGTTGACGAGAAAGTTTGACCATCCTATTGTGTTTGTGTTTGTTCACACATGACAATACATGTGAGGAAGTTGGCAAAGCTTCAAGTATTCACTTACTGTGAGAGGCCTGTTATTGGTATACTATTAAGTGTACATACTTATGTTGATATACAAACAACCACATATAGGGAGATTAATTTACCTCCATTGTCAAAATTTCACAAGGGTCCTTTTGTCTAGCTTTCTATGTTTATCACTGTATGCATTAAACATGAAGTTTAATCTGTCACTTTATTTACATTTACAAAAGTGCTGTACAAATATAATGTTTACATCACATCTGTTGATTTGTTTATAAGAATTATTTGTTGTACATGGAAAAGTAAATTTTCAAATACTCAAAGATTTAGAGAAACCAATTTTTAAACTAGACTGAATCAATTTTAATATATTTGATATAAAATAGCAACATCATTGGGGATATACATAAAAGAAAAACATTAACTGCTTGTATACATTTTGATTTTGACGTTTTATTGACTATTTAATTTTTTTTAAATTTCTGAACTGATGTAAATACACACAAAAATTTAACTTATAAAACTGATATTCAAAATCCAAATATTTAATGAAGAGTACCTATAATACAATTAAAATGAACTATAAATATCAAAGAAGACAAAACAAAAAAATCTCTTGCATCACACGACATCAATAGTGCTAAACGAAATCTCAGTCATATATCTATTAATATTCTTAAACCATTATCCTCCCAATATTTGCTATCAAAATGACGCTAGCCTAGTTCTGTGGACAAGAGTATGTTTACAATATATTCAAGCATGAATTTCCTGTGCATTAAGTGTCATAATGTCAAAAGGACGAGTCTATCGCAATGTGCATGCGTCATTCACACGCATCCGAGATGTCAAGCCATGTGTCAAAACCTAACAGCATCGGAATTGACAGCCATCGATGGCTTTAAACATAATCAGCTAACAGACAAGCACGCAGGGAAGTGCCGAACAAACATCTGTTTATAATGAGAATCTCAGAAAACAGATCAACCCTCCACCCCTATATTCATAATGGTCCTGTCCAAATGAATTGATAGAAGAGTTTATTGTGCATTTATGGGGGAATGTACTGATTTGCATACAGGTGGTTTGTGAAATGGGGTCCCATTCATGCTTGAAGAAAAATCACATAAGGGGGGTTGTTAACAGTACATAGGTTCTTTAGAGTCGGGACAAATGTCACTGATGAATAGATGTTGCATGGCATCGCGATAGAGAATTTAAATATGTGCAAATAAAAATATTTGACACGTTTGATAAATCTATAAATGTCAAACATACTGTATAAACGATAACTATTGAACTGAAACCTTTTACTACTCTAAAGGGCTTATTTAAATAAAGATGAGAATTAATTGCTTTTGTCGAAATGTCATATTATGTAAATGTCTTCGTTTTGTTGACATTTTGAAATCACATCTACAACAAGAAGACCTTTGTTATATTATTACATATTGTAGACCTCAAGCTAGGTAATTTTGAAAGTGTATAATTTCATATAATTTGAATTTTTAATCTTTAAACAAATTCTTGATAATATTTTGCACAAGATAATTCAAAGCAGAGTTCATGTGTAGGTATTTCATGCAAGGAAAATTGAAGATAAATGAATTCATTTATGTACTTCTTACAGTATTTTGAGATGTACGTATCAATGGTCAATTTTTAAACACAATTCATACCAAATAATCTGATATACTTCAATTACAGTAATTTTCTTTACCATTAAGAATATTAAATATCAAAATATTGAAATCTTAGTGCTCATTGAAATCATTGAAATCAATTTAACCTACTTCTTTCATCTATTCTAATACACAAATAAAACATTTGTAAAGCAAATTTACATAGGATCTAATTTAATTTTGACATAAGTTAATGAAACTTCTTTTAACATTAAAGAAATAACAAACATAAAAACAAAATCAATTTCATCTTCTTATCATTTTTTTTTCATTTAACATCATTGTCATGGATATTATAAAGATCCCTCATCTAATGCTTCTGAAAGTTTTGAAATAAACAAATAATTGCATTTTATTGTTGTCTATTTCAATCAAATTCATTGTCTTCAATAAGACTAATTCCATCAACAAATCGTACGTAGATAACCACATAATAATAAGCTAAGTTTATACTCTTCCTTCAAGTTAAAGACGTAAACTTCTGTTAACCTTGTAGAAATAAAAAAAACATCAAAATCGGAATCAATTTCATTTTCTTATCATCTATTATATACGGTAATGCTTCCACTGATAAAAAATCTAAATCCATTTCATTTTCCTATCATCTATCTAAATCAATAAAGTAATCAATATCACCAACTTCCTTCGTTATATCTTACACAGAATAACCAATTAAAAACAAGTTTCTAATGTACCTTCATGTTAATTTCTAAATATCTGTTTACCTTAAAGAAATAAAAAAACATAAAAATCTAAATCCATTTCATCTTCTTATCGTCTATTTCAATCAACTTCACTGTCATCGATATCGCCAACTTCCTTCATTTAATCCTACTTAGCGTGACCCTTTGTTGAACCCTTTGAGAATAAAATATCTCAGATATGAATATTTAACCAGAATATTTACATATGGTATATTCAAACATAAACTTCAAAGAAAATCTTACTCATAACATTTCGCTCATGGGCGAGACACATTTCATTTATTTATCCTAAGTGTCTGATTAAATCTTCCATGAAATTCTATTCCAATACCTATCTGGTGTTAAGGTCATAACACCTTGTTCATTTCACCTACCGTGATCAGATACCCAGCCTATTGGTTACACTGTCATTGTCCACGGTCAAATGAAACCTGAAAATTGATGTCATTATCGTAAAGAGCAAATCGTCCATGAAAAAAGTACTGTTGGATGACATTTTTTCAGGATTAAATGTTAAGATGTCAAATGTCACGATGATGGACAGTGCGCAATTGGTGAACGATTTCAATATGACAAAGGTTCTTTATATCAATCTGCATGTCTTCCTAAATAAATATTATCAAAGTTTACTTTTTGAAAGATTCATTGGTTATTTCAATATTTTTTTAATTCTTTTAATTGTATAAATTTTATATAATTATATATATCATAAATATTATCAAAAGCTAATGAGAAAATGTAAAATAAATAATCAAAGTCTTTCATTACTAGGGTCAATATTTTAAAAATAATTTGCATACTATATTTTTGTTATTTGTAAAACGATACTTTACCACATAAGGATCATGCACATGCCTTGCATCAAAACCAATAGATTTATTTTCATTGTCATGATCATCCTAGAATTCCATAATATAAGAATAAGATTTTTGACAAATTCTAACCAACTTATGAAATTCCTTAATATTATGCTCCAAACATTAACCAGTGAACTTTAATGATACATAAAATGTATCTATATGATGTTTGAGGGAACCCTATCAGGATCTCAATAGCCAGTGTATACCCAATGTAGAGAGTGTAGAGAGCTGTGTTATACCCACTAGACTCCTCAACACTGACCAGTAGAAGAGACCATGTCACCTAGCAGAACCCCTGTAGACACGGAGCCCAGCCTATTCAACATCATAATCACACACATACATACCGGTAGCTATGTATTTTTTTAACAAACCCCATCCAGATCTCCATACACACAAAGCTTATGAAGTCTCAACCTTATCTCTACCCTCTCTCAACCCAATCTCTACCCTCTCTCAACCCAATCTCAACCCAATCTCTACCCTCTCTCAACCCAATCTCTACCCAATCTCAACCCAATCTCCACCCTCTCTCAACCCAATCTCTACCCTCTCTCAACCCAATCTCTACCCTCTTTCAACCCAATCTCTACCCTCTCTCAACCCTATCTCTACCCTCTCTCAACCCAATCTCTACCCTCTCTCAACCCAATCTCTACCCTCTCTCAACCCAATCTCTACCCTCTCTCAACCCAATCTCTACCCTCTCTCAACCCAATCTCTACCCTCTCTCAACCCTATCTCAACCCTCTCTCAACCCAATCTCTACCCTCTCTCAACCCAATCTCAACCCTATCTCTACCCTCTCTCAACCCAATCTCTACCCTCTCTCAACCCAATCTCAACCCAATCTCAACCCAATCTCTACCCTCTCTCAACCCAATCTCTACCCTCTCTCAACCCAATCTCAACCCAATCTCTACCCTCTCTCAACCCAATCTCTACCCTCTCTCAACCCAATCTCAACCCAATCTCTACCCTCTCTCAACCCAATCTCTACCCTCTCTCAACCCTATCTCTCCCCTCTCTCAACCCAATCTCTACCCTCTCTCAACCCTATCTCTCCCCTCTCTCAACCCAATCTCTACCCTCTCTCAACCCAATCTCTACCCTCTCTCAACCCTATCTCTACCCTCTCTCAACCCAATCTCTACCCTCTCTCAACTCAATCTCTACCCTCTCTCAACCCAATCTCAACCCTCTCTCAACCCAATCTCTACCCTCTCTCAACCCAATCTCTAGCCTCTCTCAACCCAATCTCAACCCTCTCTCAACCCAATCTCTACCCTCTCTCAACCCAATCTCTACCCTCTCTCAACCCAATCTCTACCCTCTCTCAACCCCATCCAGATACACAGCTATGCAGTCTATGAATGAACTCAAAGTCCAGATCTCGGCCAGCTCCCCTGTGTACCATCGGAATGTTTCTCTTCACTCCCCCACACTGACCAGCCAGCCTGGGTCAGCCTGACCAGTAGTGGACAACAGGTGCCCAAGGTGCCCTGGGTCAAGGGGACTGGATGCTCAACAGACTGGGCTATACAGGGAGAGGATCTCTCAAGTATTTCTGTGTTTACTTGGTATTGAGCGCTGTATGAAATAAAGCCAGTCCAATAGCTGGTAACCTGGTATCTGTTTTTTCAAAGCTGGTAATTTGTGTAGCTTTTCCTTTGATTTTGCTGTTTATATTGGTAAAATCACACTTTTGGGCTGGCTACATAATAAGCTCATTTGATGTGTTGCCTGGACACTTACATATTTTCACATAAACACATAATCGATACAATCATTGGATTTTGTTGTTGCCATTTGTCACAAAAACATTATTTTGGGACTCTTTTGAAAGAATTTAAAAGGGTTCATTAAAATTTATAATTAAAATTAATATTTTCAAAGCAATTTCTACCTTAAGTTATATATCAGATTCAAGTTCGAAGATAAGTTTGGATATGATTTGTTTGACACATCACAGACTTGGGCTACTTTTACATACAAAATAAATGTTTATATGCCTGAAATTCTTCCTTCTTCAATTTATTGTTGCACAAGCAATAATGAAGGAAGAAGCCAGACTGAAGACAGGAAGTGCTGTTGAAGGTCTTTAACCTGGGGGAGATGACTTGAGCTATTGTCCGGTAGACTCTGTATAAAACATACATCAGTCTGGAGGTACAGGATGTTGTCACGCAGGTCGGATGAAAGAAAGATATATTTGATTCGGGGAGGATGCATGTAATATTTGTTCTTGCTACAGGTCTTGTACAGATTCGCATGGGTCAGAATACAGAACTCAGGGCCCTAACAGGGTCAAATCTTCACTATATAAAGAAGGGATTGGTACTGGTGACTTTTCTTCCTGATTCATTAAAACTTTTGTTTGAAAAGATTGTGACTTACAAAATAAATTCAAGGGAAAAAGGGATAGACAGTTTGATAGACAGCTGACACTCACACTTGAACATGATCATAACTCTTCGTCTATTCAAGATTCATTAAGATATCGTCTTCTGATTAATAAAACATAGACACAATTGTTTCACAAATCATGAGCAAGTCAAGACACTTAATGGATGTGATTTATATTTACAGGTAACCACATCAAAATGACCATTCATAAGATCATCACAAAATAATGAATTTCAGAGCCCAGGAGCAAGTCCAGAGAGGTTGCAGCATGACCACCCTTGACCACCTTCCTGTGTGGGTGTCCGAATCAAACTGACCATGAGTCTAGGACTGGTCAAGGGAAACAAAACCACCTGAGTCAGTATAGAACACAATAGCAGGGTCAGTGCAGATCACCAGAAAATTTACGATAACATCTCTGAATGGTCTTTCACAGAAGTTTGTGTTTGATAAAATATGGGAGTGTGAGGCATGGTGTTAATTACATCCCCTATTGTAGTTTGTAAACTCCAACACACTATCACCATCTCATATATACCCCCCTCCCCCTCCCCCCAATCATTCACTCACCATCTCATATATATACCCCTCCCCCTTCCCCCAATCATTCATTCACCATCTCATATATACCCCCTCCCCCCAATCATTCACTCACAATCTCATATATACCCCTCCCCCCCCCCCCCCAATCATTCACTCACAATCTCATATATACCCCACCCCCCCCTCCCCCCCAATCATTCACTCACAATCTCATATATACCCCTCCCCCCTCCCCCCAATCATTCACTCACCATCTCATATATACCCCCCCTCCCCCCAATCATTCACTCACAATCTCATATATACCCCTCCCCCCTCCCCCTAATCATTCACTCACCATCTCATATATACTCCTCCCCCCTCCCCCCAATCATTCACTCACCATCACCATCTCATATATCCACCCCACTCCCCCCTCTACATAATTGAAATAAACTACTTTTTAATCACCTATTTAAATCTGTAAATTGTAATATATTCTTCACTGTGAAAACAACCGTGTAATTCTAGAGCATGTGTTGAGGATAGGTTTACTATGAATGTGAAACAACATCGCTATCAATCTAAATCTACCTGCTTTAATGTTTATTTCCCCCCTCCACATCAGGTGCTTGATGTATGATGTAAACAATAACATGACATTTGTTCTCCAACACTACTCCTACTTTTATCCATAGCCCGTATCAGTTTCCTTATTTTACAATTCACATAGGTATAATGTCTACTGTTTAACATGTGAGTATAACAGCACAGGACAACAATATGCTGTAAAATGATCTTCAACATCCAGTCTAATCTGAGCCCCTTGCAGTTAAAGTAAACCATTATTTCAATTAATCTAGACACAAGGGATCTTTTATTTCTGGTTTAAAGGTATTTTCCATTCATCTTTAAACTTGTTAACCTATTTGCATGTATATAACATATCACATAAATATCGCATTTAGTTTAAATGGTGAAATAAATAAATCATGTATGTATTCGTTTGAATCGGGAGAAATGCAGAAAAATAGTCTAAACATATAATAAAATTATGTGAAAAATATAAAGTGTAATCTAATAGTGATGATACTTTTTTTTGTTTCATCAGAAACAAATGGAAAATTTGAAAAAGTTTTAATACTATAATGCATTTGTAAATGCTGTTTGAGACCACACTTGAGTTAAAATGGTATATCTATAAGGTTGACAAGGGGTTAAAATGGTATATCTACAAGGTAGACATGAGTTAAAATGGTATGTCTACAAGGTTGGCAAGGGGTTAAAATGGTATATCTACAAGGTAGACATGAGTTAAAATGGTATGTCTACAAGGTTGGCAAGGGGTTAAAATGGTATATCTACAAGGTAGACATGAGTTAAAATGGTATGTCTACAAGGTTGGCAAGGGGTTAACATGGTATATCTACAAGGTAGACAAGGGTTAAAATGGTATGTTTACAAGGTAGACAGGGGGTTAAAATAGTATATCTACAAGGGAAAAAAGGGTAAAAATATAGTATATCTACAAGGTAGACATGGGTTATAATGGTATATCTACTAGGTAGACAAGAGGTAAAATGGTATGTCTACAATGTTGACGAGGGGTTAAAATGGTATATCTATAAGGTTGACAAGGGGTTAAAATGTTTTATCTATGAGGTTGACATGGGGTTAAAATGGTATATCTATAAGGTTGAAAAGGAGTTAAAATGGTATGTCTACAAGGTAGACAAGAGCTAAAATGGTATATCTATAAGGTTTACAAAGGATTAAAATGGTATATTTACAAGGTAGACAAGGGTTAAAATGGTATATCTTTAAGGTTGATAAGGAGTTAAAATGTTATATCTACAAGATTGACAAAGGGTTAAAATGGTATATCTACAAGGTAGACAAGGGGTTGAAACGGCATATCTATAAGGTTGATAAGGGGTTAAAATGTTATATCTATGAGGTTGACAAGGGGTTAAAACAGTATATCTATAAGGTTGACAAGGGGTTAAATTGGTATGTCTACAAGGTAGACAAAGGATTAAAATAGTATATCTACAAGGTTGACAAGAGGTTAAAATGGTATATCTACAAGGTAGACAAGGGGTTAAAATGGTATATCTATAAGGTTGACAAGAGGTTAAAATGGTATATCTACAAGGTAGACAAGGGTTAAAATGATATATCTACAAGGTAGACAAGAGCTAAAATGGTATATCTATAAGGTTGACAAGGGGTTAAAATGTTATATCTATTAGGTTGACAAGGGGTTAAAATGTTATATCTATGAGGTTGACAAGGGGTTAAAATAGTATATCTATAAGGTTGACAAGGGGTGAAATTGGTATGTCTACAAGGTTGACAAAGGGTTAAAATGGTATATCTATAAGGTTGACAAGGGGTTAAATTTGTATATCTATAAGGTTGACAAGGGGTTAAAATGGTATATCTAGAAGGTTGACAAGGGTTACAATGGTATATCTATAAGGTTGACAAGGGGTTAAAATGGTATATCTACAAGGTGACAAGGGTTAAAATGGTATATCTATAAGGTTTACAAAGGATTAAAATGGTATATCTATAAGGTTGACAAAGGGTTAAAATGGTATATCTACAAGGTAGACAAGGGTTAAAATGGTATATCTATAAGGTTGACAAGGGATTAAAATGGTATATCTATAAGGTTGACAAGGGTTACAATGGTATATCTATAAGGTTGACAAGGGGTTAAAATGGTATATCTACAAGGTGACAAGGGTTAAAATGGTATATCTATAAGGTTTACAAAGGATTAAAATGGTATATCTATAAGGTTGACAAAGGGTTAAAATGGTATATCTACAAGGTAGACAAGAATTAAAATGGTATATCTATAAGGTTGACAAGGGTTGTAATGGTATATCTATAAGGTTGACAAGGGGTTAAAATGGTATATCTACAAGGTAGACAAGGGTTAAAATGGTATGTCTACAAGGTTGACAAAGGGTAAAAATGGTATATCTATAAGGTTGACAAGGGGTTAAAATGGTATATCTATAAGGTTGACAAGGGTTGCAATGGTATATCTACAAGGTTGACAAGGGGTTAAAATGGTATATCTACAAGGTAGACAAGGGTTAAAATGGTATATCTATATGGTTGACAAGGGGTTAAAATGGTATATCTACAAGGTAGACAAGGGTTAAAATGGTATATCTATAAGGTTGACAAAGGGTTAAAATGGTATATCTATAAGGTTGACAAGGGGTTAAAATGATATATCTACAAGGTAGACAAGGGTTAAAATGGTATATCTATAAGGTTGACAAGGGGTTAAAATGGTATATCTACTAGGTAGACAAGAGTTAAAATGGTATGTTTACAATGTTGACAAAGGTTAAAATAGTATATCTACAATGTTGACAAGGGGTTAAAATGGTATATCTATAAGGTTGACAAGGGTTAAAATGGTATATCTATAAGGTTGACAAGGGATTAAAATGGTATATCTATAAGGTTGACAAGGGTTACAATGGTATATCTATAAGGTTGACAAGGGGTTAAAATGGTATATCTACAAGGTGACAAGGGTTAAAATGGTATATCTATAAGGTTTACAAAGGATTAAAATGGTATATCTATAAGGTTGACAAAGGGTTAAAATGGTATATCTACAAGGTAGACAAGAATTAAAATGGTATATCTATAAGGTTGACAAGGGTTGTAATGGTATATCTATAAGGTTGACAAGGGGTTAAAATGGTATATCTACAAGGTAGACAAGGGTTAAAATGGTATGTCTACAAGGTTGACAAAGGGTAAAAATGGTATATCTATAAGGTTGACAAGGGGTTAAAATGGTATATCTATAAGGTTGACAAGGGTTGCAATGGTATATCTACAAGGTTGACAAGGGGTTAAAATGGTATATCTACAAGGTAGACAAGGGTTAAAATGGTATATCTATATGGTTGACAAGGGGTTAAAATGGTATATCTACAAGGTAGACAAGGGTTAAAATGGTATATCTATAAGGTTGACAAAGGGTTAAAATGGTATATCTATAAGGTTGACAAGGGGTTAAAATGATATATCTACAAGGTAGACAAGGGTTAAAATGGTATATCTATAAGGTTGACAAGGGGTTAAAATGGTATATCTACTAGGTAGACAAGAGTTAAAATGGTATGTTTACAATGTTGACAAAGGTTAAAATAGTATATCTACAATGTTGACAAGGGGTTAAAATGGTATATCTATAAGGTTGACAAGGGGTTAAAATGTTATATCTATAAGATTGACAAGGGGTTAAAATGTTATATCTACAAGTTAGACAGGGGTTAAAATGGTATATCTACAAGGTACACAAGGGAACGCTGTGAAAATATAAAGTAAAAGGAGTACATAAACACTTGATAGACTTCTCAGTATTTGCTCTTCTATGAATACATAATGATCTGTGATATATAAAAGTTATTAAGCACATCAGAAGAGAGAGTTTCCTTTGCACACTAAGTTTTAGAACAACATTTATGTATGTACAAGGTGTGAAATAAAAGCAGAAATGCTGTTTTCATGAAAAAAGGTTGAAGTACATGTTTTTAAAAAGGTGTTATGCAGTGTTTAGATTATAAAGAGAGATGCACTGACAACAAACTATATATTGTATGCAGATGTTTAATCGTGTTCAGTGCATATAGTTTAAGCAGCGTTATATATATCAGATAAAATGAAGATTTTGATGACAGAATGGATTGTCATTATAATCCTGGATATTTTTGTTTTCAAGATTTCTTATTAGATGAATGTTAAAAAAATATTCAAGTAAATTATGAACAGAATTAACTGTATTGTTCATGACATTTGTTTTTATTGCTAAATAAATATCTAAATAATTTCAAAAGTCATAACGGTTCCATAACAAACAATATTAAAAATGTGTTTAAAATTTTTAAAAATCACTATTTGATTACAGATTAGGCAAATTTTTACTTCTTTCATTAAAAAATGTTCAACGCTGAGCCATATTCCCTGGAGTCAGTTGAGAAAATCCTTATGCAAGGGAGATAACTCCAGATATGCCAGCCCCTTTAATCAACAGGTTCACGTTACCTGTTGCATGGCTATGAAATCAATGCGCAAGTGAAATTGGTAAGCAGGGAAAGCTAAGCTATATGTGTGCTGGTATTTTACAAATAAATTAATTTTGAAAAAAGCTTAGCATTAGTTTTTCTTTTAGATGTTATAATTTTTAATTGCAGTGTCAAACTTTCAAAACATTTATTGTTAAAGATAAAGATAATCACCAAAATTATATTAAGTCTTAATTGTCAGTAGAAAAGAAATAATATTTATGAAACTTTTCGGTAAAATTATTTATTATTGAATACATATGTTCTCAACTGTTTTGTCTCATCACTTGTTTATATGTCAATAAATACCTATATTCTTACCTTATCACAGAGCTGATTATAGTTATACCTGGAATATAACATTATCAGAGGGCAAGAGACCTGAAATCAACGTTCATAAACGAAAAAAATATGATATTTTCTTATTTACTCCCATACAACTCTCAAGCTAAACTAGACCAAGGTATGTGTTAGTCAGTACTTACACATAATCAGATTTGGACCAAGTTGTGCAATAAAAGAACAATTGACTGAAAAATCATAAATAATAACAGATAACACATTTAGAGTGGGAGAAAATCCAGATAAGAAATATTCAAGAACCATGTTGAGGACTCTAGAAAAGAAAAGGGAGATATAAGGAGGGGGTAAGTAGTAAATGGGGGGTGATAGACCCCGGAGGGGGGAGGAAAGGGTTATAGAGTTGTAGATATGGAAGGGGATTTTGAAGAAGGAGAGGGGGAGATAATAGGAGAGGGAATAAAAGAAAGGGAGGGGAAAAGGGAGGGTCATGGGGGATAAACAAGGGGATATTTGGAAGATAAGGGGGGGGGGGGATGGAAAAGGTTCTGGGAGGATATGCATGGGGATAGAGAAAGGGGAGGGGTCAGAGGAGAGGTAGATCAAAATCTAAATAAGATGATCTACTATGATGTGTAACATTTCAAGACTTAATATAAAAAAAGAAGTGCTGGCAATATTTATATCATGAGCTGTATCTAGACTTGCTTGAGGGTTGCAAAAAGAGGGAGAGTAAGGAATAAAAGTAGACTTATGCATAGGCTCTGAAATATTTGTCCATTGTCAAATTGTTCTCATTGAATATAATTTCATGGGTTTGCAAATGCTTTTTGTTAATCAAAACATTTTGAGTCTTATACAGTCAAAAATCTTTTCTTTATACATTTATATTTAACAATGATTTATTACTTTCCAACAAAATAAATTTGTCTCAAATTTATTAGAGTATGAAATAATGTATTCTAAATGAAATATATCTGAGGATCTAAAGAACAAGATAAAGCCTGGATAAATTACCAAATTACCATTTTGCTTTTGAAAAAATGCAGAGCCAAAACCCATTTCCTGTTATTAATTTCAGAAATCAAATTCAATTTCGATATGAGGTACAATAATCTCTTTTTCTTGTGACCCCTTATCCTTCATACATTCACATTGAGAATTTACGGGGACTTATTGATTTTTCATGTAATCTTAAGGGACAGGAAGTACATACTTGTGCGTGTATGAATAATTCGACAACCAACCATCAACGAAATAATTTATCAATACCTCGTCCCCACTCTTCAATAAATCTGCGCTGGGTCGTTCACCATGTCTGAAGTGGTTGCTACCCTTCGGTCACCGAACATGCTATAAAACCACAAACACGTGGAATAATACTGCCTCATTAAATTTTCATCATTTCGCAAGCTTCATTGAACGTGAATTAGAAATTTATTCAAAAGGTTTGTACCCTGAAGCTGTTTACCTTTCGATGTGGAAAATTGTATTTGTTCAACGTTCTTATTTTTAAAAAGTTGTCAAGGTTAAACTGACATAAGCGCCATTGATGAATAATTTTTTAATTCATAAGACGAAAACAGACATAAAAAGTTTTGAAAAAGAATAAATGATATTTATTGAAACTTATAATAAAAGTTATTGAATACCAAAGAACTATTTTAAGTTTGAATTAAATGAGATCCTTTATGCAAACGTACTAACAATTACATGTCAACAAATTTACCTGGAATACTGCGTCATTTCCTAACTAGTGACAATACTTCTGTAAAGCTAACATAGACATACTCCCATCCTCATTATACCAGTTTGAATTTGATGTAAGAATTTAATGGGTTTATGTATTTATTAATTCAATATAAAATTTAATTATTCTACAACTTATTCATATCAAGTCCTTATTACAAATGAAAAGCATTTTCTATCAAGTTTGAATTTCATCAAATTTTGAATTTAACCAATAACGTTTGTAATAGGCATATGTACATATACAAACATATCACTAAAGAATAAATGTAATAGAGCGGGCTAAATACTTTTTTTAAATTACAAATTATTTTCTACTTTCCTTCCAATTTTTAAATACACATGTCAAATTGTTTAATTTCAACTAATTAAGTAACAATGCATATCCTGAAATATGCCATACAATATATTGACATTGAAAACTATAAAATTCTGCACTGAGAAAACTCTGAAACTTTTTCCTGATTTATATGCGCACAATTTTCCAAACATAAATTATCATTTATATAGAAACCTATCATAATGGACCGATTCATAAAAATAAAAAAATAAAAAAAGCATCTTTTGTCAACATAAATCTGGTCGAGATAATATGCGATGTTGAACGTGCACAAGAGTGAATAGATGGAATATTAAGTGAGGATGCAGTTGTAAAGCCCTATAGAATTCTTCTGTACACTTGACGTCTTATATTACACAAAACATCACGAAATTATACATCGCCTCTATTCATATCGCCAGTCCCATTCATACAAGCTTCTTCTTTGCGATGCAACCAGATCAATGTGGTCCTAGCCCGATGTTCGAGGCTTAAAGAAGCCTGTATTATGCAAATTAAAAATCAACAGCCCGTGACACGACGATTGTTGTATTCGCCATCCCAAACTACGACTCTCCACTGCCAAAGTTGACATGGCGGATCGTGTCAAAAGGTCGCGATGTACCATCTCCTAACAACCTGTCTTACAACTTTCCTCTCGCAATCGCGGCATGTTTACCTGGTTGAATACAGGTAGAAGGTAACCACTGGTTAACAGGTGTTTCTGTGATGCTCGTTGTACGAACCTGAGTTTAATTAAAACACTTAAGTGTAGCCAGAAGCGTTAATGTTGTGCATACTGACCAATTGATGTCTTCTTCAGCCATGAGCGATGTCTTCTATCACAAAGGTTTACTCTCAAAACAGCCAGTTACAGCCAGTTTCATATAATGAATATTTAAACACAGAGATGGGGTACAAAAATAGTTATTATGGGAATTTTGTTTTATTTGATTTATAATTTCAGATAGTTTTATATGTAAATATCTAACTTCACATCAAACAATATTTTCTTTGATCAAATGTAATACAATTTGCATCTCCATACTACATAATAAAATATTAAGTTAACATTTTTTATATCAAAGAAAATTATTAATGATGATACACATAATTCATACACATACACATAAATATAAACAGAGACAAAACAAATTATTTAAAACTAGAAATATGTGCATGTGATGCACTGTGATGTCCCCCGCGCCAACTTTCAATCCAACCTATCTTACCCTTATTTTTCACTTATGCCAGAGACAATCCAAAACCGAAAAATCCAAAAAGGTTAATCTATTAGAATTCAAATTCAGTTTCCATGTAGCTTCTTAAATTGTGTCCCTTTTTCTGGTCTCTTTGTTGAAATTGTTTACATGGAAACCAGAAAAAAAATCAGAATAATTTAAGTAGCAAAACGTTGGCATCATTCTATCTTTGAGTCTAAATACATACCATTAAATAATAATGAATAGATTTTGAGATGGAGGTTGGACAAGGTTCCTAACCTCCATATGCAATAAGTTCAAACTGTTTCCATGGAAACTAGAAAAAAAATCAGAATAACCTAAGTAGCAAAAGGCACCACTCCAACACTAGGTCTAACCACATACCAAGTTTCATGAAAAAATACTGGATAGATTTTGAGCTAGAGACCGGAAAATGTCCCCATATACACACTAACTTCAAACTGTTTCCATGGAAATCAGACAAAATATAAAAATCTGAATAATCTAAATAGCAAAAGGCACCACTCCAACACTAGGTCTAACCACACACCAAGTTTCATAAAAAAATATTGAACCGTTTTTTAAATTTGGCCCGGAAATGAAAGCATTTCAGAAGGAAGGAAAGACGTAAGAACGGACGGACAGAATCACGGACGGAGGCGAAAACATTGTAGGACATAATAAAGTTTATATAGAATGATTTTTTCAATATTTTTAAACGATCCCAAAACAGATTGACAACATGCTTCTTAACATTGTGAATAGCATGACGACGCTCATTAGAAGAAAACACATTAACTCCAAGATAAACTTGAGACATTATAAACTGTTTTCAGAGATCGTTAAACGTAATTAAGACGTAAGTGGGAAAAAAAGGTTATAAATGCAAACCAAGGCATAAAATTTAAAACACACATGTTGGAACCATTTACATAGCATTGAGAGCTTGTCACGTTGTAAATAGATGTCATTAGGTGTTTCCTGTGTGCGAGTTATCATATATAATCTACAAACACGGTAAAGCCTATTTCCTAAATATGAAGCAATCTGGCATGATAACAGTGACCTTTGAAATATGCATCAACTTCACTTGAAATTCACTACCATAATGTCCTGTATGAAAGATGAAACTATCACCGGTTTATTAAAATGTTGACAGAAATCCTTTGAGTCATGCTATGTTTGAAATTGCAGCTAAAAGTATGTATAGACCAAGTCTTAGACATATATTCGAAAAGAAATACTATAAAGGATTTTTCTAAAATATTTTATATGAATATATATTCAGTTGTCTTCTTTGCAAAGACTTTTAGAATAATTGATATATTTTGACATGTATATTTTTAAAATGTGCTGATAAATCGACATTTTGAATATTTTCAAGCATGTTTTTAACATAAAAATTGGCTAATTAGACCATCATTTACATAACGATAACAAAGTAGAGTGTACTGAATGAATTTTATTTTAAATATATTGATATGATTTTCATAAATAACTGTCCTTTTTACACTCAGCAGAGAATGAATTGATGCTATTCATTATAGATATCTTTAAATTGAACATAATAAATCACTAAAATACCCTTAAATCTAGAATAAAATAGCCATCAACAGTAAATATGCCAAAATAGTACTTGATGACATTTTATGAATTCATAAATTCCTCTAGATACCAAATTAATATTCAGCTATCTGATATGCAAGAATTGCTTAAGAAAACAATGGATTCATTGTTGCATTTGTGAGAAAGATATTCAACTTCATTGCCATTTGATTTTTACCAAGGGTATATAAACACCTTTTAATAGTCAGTTTTCATTTCACACAGGTCATAAAACTGTGGTTTACAGCTCCCGTTATTGCAACTGTCAATAATTTATGGAGATTTGCTGACCATGTTTCGGCTACTGCAAGTCGTTTTGAACAAGTTAATGTGTCATACAAACTATATTTCATTTCTACTGCCTCAACCATTAGAACTTTAACATTTTTATTTGTGAGATCACAACTTCTGCAATAGTCCAAAAATGTTTGTACTTTAATCCGTGAGTTCAATGTGGACTTTGAACCTATACCCTCAGAGTAATGCAGACACATGAGACACAGATCATAGCACTGTAGAATCCAAATACTTATATAAGCAGAAGGTAACAACGTAGATGACTATATGTTGGAGTTTTATAACAAATCTCTGTAGTTGTAATTATTTTAGGATGCACATTAAAGTTAATGTGAATCTTCAAATTGAAAACATATATACAATTATACATACCATCAAGCCATACAAGTGGGAACCCAGTGAAGGTTGTATTTGAGGTAACCATCAAGCAGTACAAGTGGGTACCTGGTGAAGGTTATATTGTAGGTAACCATCAAGCAGTACAAGTGGGTACCTGGTGAAGGTTGTATTTGAGGTAACCATCAAGCCATACAAGTGGGAACCCGGTGAAGGTTGTATTGGAGGTAACCATCAAGCAGTACAAGTTGGTACCTGGTGAAGGTTGTATTTGAGGTAACCATCAATCCATACAAGTAGGGTAACCTGGTGAAGGTTGTATTGGAGGTAACCATCAAGCAGTACAAGTTGGGTAACCTGGTGAAGGTTGTATTGGAGGTAACCATCAAGCCATACAAGTGGGTACCTGGTGAAGGTTGTATTGTAGGTTACCATCAAGCAGTACAAGTGGGTACCTGGTGAAGGTTGTATTTGAGGTAACCATCAAGCAGTACAAGTTGGGTAACCTGGTGAAGGTTGTATTGGAGGTAACCATCAAGCAGTACAAGTTGGGTAACCTGGTGAAGGTTGTATTGGAGGTAACCATCAAGCAGTACAAGTTGGGTAACCTGGTGAAGGTTGTATTGGAGGTAACCATCAAGCAGTACAAGTGGGTACCTGGTGAAGGTTGTATTGGAGGTAACCATCAATCCATACAAGTTGGGTAACCTGGTGAAGGTTGTATTGGAGGTAACCATCAAGCAGTACAAGTGGGTACCTGGTGAAGGTTGTATTGGAGGTAACCATCAATCCATACAAGTTGGGTAACCTGGTGAAGGTTGTATTGGAGGTAACCATCAAGCAGTACAAGTGGGTACCTGGTGAAGGTTGTATTGGAGGTAACCATCAATCCATACAAGTGGGGTAACCTGGTGAAGGTTGTATTGGAGGTAACCATCAAGCAGTACAAGTGGGGTAACCTGGTGAAGGTTGTATTGGAGGTAACCATCAATCCATACAAGTTGGGTAACCTGGTGAAGGTTGTATTGGAGGTAACCATCAATCCATACAAGTGGGGTAACCTTGTGAAGGTTGTATTGGAGGTAACCATCAATCCATACAAGTGGGGTAACCTGGTGAAGGTTGTATTGGAGGTAACCATCAAGCAGTACAAGTGGGTACCTGGTGAAGGTTGTATTGGAGGTAACCATCAAGCAGTACAAGTTGGGTAACCTGGACAAGGTTGTATTGGAGGTAACCATCAAGCCATACAAGTGGGTACCTGGTGAATGTTGTATTTGAGGTAACCATCAAGCCATACAAGTGGGTACCAGGAGAAGGTTGTATTGGAGGTAACCATCAAGCAGTACAAGTGGGTAACCTGGTGAAGGTTGTATTGGAGGTTACCATCAAGCCATACAAGTGGTAACCTGGTGAAGGTTGTATTGGAGGTAACCATCAATCCATACAAGTGGGGTAACCTGGTGAAGGTTGTATTGGAGGTAACCATCAAGCCATACAAGTGGGTTACCTGGTGAAGGTTGTATTGGAGGTAACCATCAAGCCATACAAGTGGGGTAACCTGGTGAAGGTTGTATTGGAGGTAACCATCAAGCAGTACAAGTGGGTACCTGGTGAAGGTTGTATTGGAGGTAACCATCAAGCAGTACAAGTTGGGTAACCTGGACAAGGTTGTATTGGAGGTAACCATCAAGCCATACAAGTGGGTACCTGGTGAAGGTTGTATTTTAGGTAACCATCAAGCAGTACAAGTGGGTACCTGGTGAAGGTTGTATTGGAGGTAACCATCAAGCAGTACAAGTGGGTACCTGGTGAAGGTTGTATTGGAGGTAACCATCAAGCAGTACAAGTGGGAACCCGGTGAAGGTTGTATTGTAGGTTACCATCAAGCAGTACAAGTGGATACCTGGTGAAGGTTGTATTGTAGGTAACCATCAAGCCATACAAGTGGGGTAACCTGGTGAAGGTTGTATTGGAGGTAACCATCAAGCAGTACAAGTGGTAACCTGGTGAAGGTTGTATTGGAGGTAACCATCAATCCATACAAGTGGGGTAACCTGGTGAAGGTTGTATTGGAGGTAACCATCAAGCAGTACAAGTGGGTACCTGGTGAAGGTTGTATTGGAGGTAACCATCAATCCATACAAGTGGGGTAACCTGGTGAAGGTTGTATTGGAGGTAACCATCAAGCAGTACAAGTGGGTACCTGGTGAAGGTTGTATTGGAGGTAACCATCAAGCCATACAAGTGGGTACCTGGTGAAGGTTGTATTGGAGGTAACCATCAAGCAGTACAAGTGGGTACCTGGTGAAGGTTGTATTGGAGGTAGCCATCAAGCAGTACACGTGGGTACCTGGTGAAGGTTGTATTGGAGGTAACTATAAAACTGTACAAGTGGGTAACCTGGTGAAGGTTGTATTGGAGGTAACCATCAAGCCATACAAGTTGGGTAACCTGGTGAAGGTTGTATTGGAGGTAACCATCAAGCCATACAAGTGGGTAACCTGGTGAAGGTTGTATTGGAGGTAACCATCAAGCAGTACAAGTGGATACCTGGTGAGGGTTGTATTGTAGGTAACCATCAAGCCATACAAGTGGGTACCTGGTGAAGGTTGTATTGGAGGTAGCCATCAAGCAGTACACGTGGGTACCTGGTGAAGGTTGTATTGGAGGTAACTATAAAACTGTACAAGTGGGTAACCTGGTGAAGGTTGTATTGGAGGTAACCATCAAGCCATACAAGTTGGGTAACCTGGTGAAGGTTGTATTGGAGGTAACCATCAAGCCATACAAGTGGGTAACCTGGTGAAGGTTGTATTGGAGGTAACCATCAAGCAGTACAAGTGGATACCTGGTGAGGGTTGTATTGTAGGTAACCATCAAGCCATACAAGTGGGTACCTGGTGAAGGTTGTATTGGAGGTTACCATCAAGCCATACAAGTGGGTACTTGGTGAAGGTTGTATTGGAGGTAACCATCAAGCCATATAAGTGGGTACCTGGTGAAGGTTGTATTGGAGGTTATCATCAAGCCATACAAGTGGGAACCCGGTGAAGGTTGTATTGGAGGTTACCATCAAGCAGTACAAGTGGGTAACCTGGTGAAGGTTGTATTGGAGGTAACCATCAAGCAACACAAGTGGTTACCTGGTGAAGGTTGTATTGGAGGTAACCATTAAGCCATACAAGTGGGAACCCGGTGAAGGTTGTATTGGAGGTAACCATCAAGCAGTACAAGTGGGTACCTGGTGAAGGTTGTATTGGAGGTAACCATCAAGCAGTACAAGTGGGAACCCGGTGAAGGTTGTATTGTAGGTTACCATCAAGCAGTACAAGTGGGTACCTGGTGAAGGTTGTATTGGAGGTAACCATCAAGCAGTACAAGTGGGAACCCGGTGAAGGTTGTATTGTAGGTTACCATCAAGCAGTACAAGTGGATACCTGGTGAAGGTTGTATTGTAGGTAACCATCAAGCAGTACAAGTGGATACCTGGTGAAGGTTGTATTGTAGGTAACCATCAAGCCATACAAGTGGGGTAACCTGGTGAAGGTTGTATTGGAGGTAACCATCAAGCCATACAAGTGGGTACCAGGAGAAGGTTGTATTGGAGGTAACCATCAAGCAGTACAAGTGGGTAACCTGGTGAAGGTTGTATTGGAGGTTACCATCAAGCCATACAAGTGGTAACCTGGTGAAGGTTGTATTGGAGGTAACCATCAATCCATACAAGTGGGGTAACCTGGTGAAGGTTGTATTGGAGGTAACCATCAAGCCATACAAGTGGGTTACCTGGTGAAGGTTGTATTGGAGGTAACCATCAAGCCATACAAGTGGGGTAACCTGGTGAAGGTTGTATTGGAGGTAACCATCAAGCAGTACAAGTGGGTACCTGGTGAAGGTTGTATTGGAGGTAACCATCAAGCAGTACAAGTTGGGTAACCTGGACAAGGTTGTATTGGAGGTAACCATCAAGCCATACAAGTGGGTACCTGGTGAAGGTTGTATTTTAGGTAACCATCAAGCAGTACAAGTGGGTACCTGGTGAAGGTTGTATTGGAGGTAACCATCAAGCAGTACAAGTGGGTACCTGGTGAAGGTTGTATTGGAGGTAACCATCAAGCAGTACAAGTGGGAACCCGGTGAAGGTTGTATTGTAGGTTACCATCAAGCAGTACAAGTGGATACCTGGTGAAGGTTGTATTGTAGGTAACCATCAAGCCATACAAGTGGGGTAACCTGGTGAAGGTTGTATTGGAGGTAACCATCAAGCAGTACAAGTGGTAACCTGGTGAAGGTTGTATTGGAGGTAACCATCAATCCATACAAGTGGGGTAACCTGGTGAAGGTTGTATTGGAGGTAACCATCAAGCAGTACAAGTGGGTACCTGGTGAAGGTTGTATTGGAGGTAACCATCAATCCATACAAGTGGGGTAACCTGGTGAAGGTTGTATTGGAGGTAACCATCAAGCAGTACAAGTGGGTACCTGGTGAAGGTTGTATTGGAGGTTACCATCAAGCAGTACAAGTGGTAACCTGGTGAAGGTTGTATTGGAGGTAACCATCAATCCATACAAGTGGGGTAACCTGGTGAAGGTTGTATTGGAGGTAACCATCAAGCAGTACAAGTGGGTACCTGGTGAAGGTTGTATTGGAGGTTACCATCAAGCAGTACAAGTGGATACCTGGTGAAGGTTGTATTGTAGGTAACCATCAAGCCATACAAGTGGGGTAACCTGGTGAAGGTTGTATTGGAGGTAACCATCAAGCAGTACAAGTGGGTACCTGGTGAAGGTTGTATTGGAGGTAACCATCAATCCATACAAGTGGGGTAACCTGGTGAAGGTTGTATTGGAGGTAACCATCAAGCAGTACAAGTGGGTACCTGGTGAAGGTTGTATTTGAGGTAACCATCAAGCCATACAAGTGGGTACCTGGTGAAGGTTGTATTGGAGGTAACCATCAAGCCATACAAGTGGGGTAACCTGGTGAAGGTTGTATTGGAGGTAACCATCAAGCAGTACAAGTGGGTACCTGGTGAAGGTTGTATTGGAGGTAACCATCAAGCAGTACAAGTTGGGTAACCTGGACAAGGTTGTATTGGAGGTAACCATCAAGCCATACAAGTGGGTACCTGGTGAAGGTTGTATTGGAGGTAACCATCAATCCATACAAGTGGGGTAACCTGGTGAAGGTTGTATTGGAGGTAACCATCAAGCAGTACAAGTGGGTACCTGGTGAAGGTTGTATTGGAGGTAACCATCAAGCAGTACAAGTGGGTACCTGGTGAAGGTTGTATTGGAGGTAACCATCAATCCATACAAGTGGGGTAACCTGGTGAAGGTTGTATTGGAGGTAGCCATCAAGCAGTACACGTGGGTACCTGGTGAAGGTTGTATTGGAGGTAACCATCAAGCAGTACAAGTGGGTACCTGGTGAAGGTTGTATTGGAGGTAACCATCAAGCCATACAAGTGGGTACCTGGTGAAGGTTGTATTGGAGGTAACCATCAAGCCATACAAGTTGGGTAACCTGGTGAAGGTTGTATTGGAGGTAACCATCAAGCAGTACAAGTGGGTACCTGGTGAAGGTTGTATTGGAGGTAACCATCAAGCCATACAAGTGGTAACCTGGTGAAGGTTGTATTGGAGGTAACCATCAAGCAGTACAAGTTGGGTACCTTGTGAAGGTTGTATTGGAGATAACCATGTTCTATAACTTGCTTGGCCATCTCCGGATATTTCCTTAAAGTAAAGACTAAATAAGATGATAAGAATGAGCAATAGATCAAATTGGTGTTCAGCAAATATCAGATGAGCATCGAGCAAATCGCCAGAGCTTATAGGGAATTAACTATTTCAAACAATACTTAATGCAAAACTAAACACAGTTTTATCGAGGAGATTTGAATGTATGAGATGTTCAGATTTATGACCTTTTCCACCTCATTAGATAAAGGTATGGTCGCCCCCTGGTGCTCTGATAGCCGCTGCACAGCATGACTGGAAAATAGTTCCGTTGACCACCTGACAATAAAACTAAAAACATTTCACCTGTTGGAAAATTTAAATGTTTACGATTAACCCTTTACCAGGTGCATCGATCAGCTGGGGTTGATTCTCGGTCCTGTTATAGAAAAAATAATTAAAGATGGGAGTAAAGTGCTTCCTTGCTTGGCACTCACATTTTTAAAGGACAAAACAGCACTTTAACTGCCTCTGCACTGGGCAAATTTCCAATGTACACTGTGTTGCAGACAATAAATATTTTATTATAATTACTGCCAAAGCCTCGGTATTTACAGTGACAAAATGATATTCTGTTAAAATTGCATCATAATCCAGGGTTAGCAAGGGACTGATGACATCAAGAATTTTACTGAGTTTGTAGGCAAAGGGTTATTGCTTATACAAATTCATGTCAATTCAATTAATTTGTTATGGAGGAATTGAAGCGGTTGTACTTTATGCATTCTGATAAATTGATAAATACAAAAACTTCAACTCATAAGATTTATTTATGATCAAAATATGTTTTTAAATATTCATGTGATGTATGTCACCTGGTAATTTAATGTTTTAAACATATTTATTTACATGAACGGGATCAGTAAATAAGTCATATGACTAATATGAATATTTTTAATTTTCATAACATGAATAAGAAAATTCACTTTCCATTAAATTAAAATTACATTTTGAATGATAAATTCAAACATTTGAACAGGTTTAAGCACATTTGTTTAACATGATAAGAACTGAAACTGTATTAAATCCCAAACAAATGTTTTAAAACTGTGAGATTAATGACAAAATGACAATAAAGGTTTATCACACATCATCAAATGCCTGGTCATTCTGTCAACTGAGAATTATTCGATCACTTTTTCTTGTTAAACCTAAAAACCATCCCCTGCATACACAAACACAATTTAAGATAATCCTCATTTATTATCACGATCACAATTTAAGCTAATTCTCTTTTGTTGTCACCAACAACATTTATTGCCAATTTACCTATCAGAAACTTCCAATAAAGCTGTTAATTCCCCAATCAAACACTGTATCACAACACATCAATGATGGGGGTAAACACATCAATAAAAAATGGCAGAGATCAAGTGTAATCTCTACTTGACCAAATGGATGTTGCCCTCTGATCTCTGTGGACACTGGACATTGGTCACTACAAATTCCAGCCATCTGTCACAGAGTTGGACATAGGGAGGTCAACCTGGGCTGTATATTGCTGGGTAGTTGGTTTGTGAGACACGGGTCGAGCCCCATGGCTGTGTAAAAAAATAAGAGCCCAGCTACAGTCTAGATAAACTCAATACACTATGGTATTGAAAGTATTTTTGTAAAAATTATCATAATGATGAAGGTACAGTTATTATGAAAATGCCACAGACTAAATTTTAGACTAGCGAGACACATGTTTGACCGTAATGATGATGCGTACTATGGGAAACAGAGAACCAGGCAAAAAGTTTAGATAGAATGAAGGATTTACTGATAAAGGGGCAACACATTGCCAGCCAGAATCATTGCATTAGATCAATATTGGATTTTAATTCAAAACTTTGTAAACATCAGACTGTGAAAGCAAGGTTTAAATAAGAAAGTAGGCTGGATATTCAAGGATTTAAAGGAGATTTTTCATACAACAATAATAAGTACCCAGAGAATATACATCCTATCTTTGACACAACAAATGGTTTGGAGATTTCAGTTTAACAATTGTATACAATTTAACTGAAATATTTTCATGACCGAGATTCTAACAGAATGAATTGATCACATTGAATGTCACAATGAAAGCGCTAAACTCAATGAAACTGTTGTTCAAACACTGACAACCACCTTCAAAAACCTCTATAAAGCAAAATAATGAATCGACAAGTAATCACAGCAAAAACTCCACTCCCAATATATACGTGGCATCCATCTGAACAAACTGCCTTCATGGACAACGTGAAACCATCATGCCGACATGTAAATGTCAAAATGAACGCAGAAACAAAATTATACGGGTGATAAGGTTTGTGGTCCTTTGTGAATCCCGTAACAGAGTAGTGCGGTAGTGAGCCAGGGAGAATCTATACGTCCTTTGCTTTCTTAACAACTGGCGGGAGATCGATGATATTAATGCGTATTATCTGATACAGGGGTAGAGACACTAATTTGTGGCTTGTTGATCCCAATAATCTGGTCATTTTTCACTCAAACTTTACAAGAACTGCTCACTCAATCTTATCTCTGTCACTCAATCCTCAAATAAATTGCTATGGTAGAAGCACATTTTAAAAAATCTCATAAACTGACATGAAGGTACTAAGAAAGTTATGCAAGTAATTTTGTCAAATTTACATGCAGAATGTTTCTGAATCAGTCACTGCAGGGGGCCTAAATGACCAAATTAAAACTTTGTGGATGTCATTCATTAGAACATTTAAAACATAAATACTCACATAAGTGTATCCCCTAAAAACATTTCTCTGTCCCTTGAATTTATATGTAAATGTTCTCATTAATTAATTAAATAATCATGTTTACATTAATTAGCTTCACTGGAAAGCAATGTATGGTCATGCGGATATCAGTATGGGGTTAAGTTTATGTGACCCAAGGCGGAAATTAGGGTTCTGTGCTCAAATTTGAATAAGCAAGAGTTTAAATATTTGCAGTGGATAATAATGCCATCAGCTCTATATTGACGACTATCTTATGAGCAGGAGTCTCAAGTCTTAAGGTAAAGGTCTATGGTTTACGATCGGATTATTCACGATGACAGAGACGCAGGAAATGAATGTTTACTCTTAGTCACACCGAGGTTCGAGAAAAACGAGAGATTATGGTCCTAAACTAACTCAATCTTACAAAAGTATAAAATTAAGAGACCCTCCATATATATGTTGTGAAGTTTTTTAAAACATTTTTTAAAACAAATTCACTACAGGAGTTATTATAAATTGCACCTTGAACTATTTAAAATACTACATTATATCTACATGAGTCACAAATAAAATAAACATGAGTTGTTATATATCAATTCAAATTAATTGGACATTAAAAGTTGATTTATTCCAAACCTTTCATTACAAAATTCTTGAATACCCCTCCAAGAAGTTTGATATACAACTACATGTATAAGAAATTATGACCGATTTACACTATGAGAATATTGCGAAAGAAAGTGACAAATTGGTGAAATCAACTCTCGCTCTTCTGTTAATGAAAACTCATCGATTTGTTATCAACGTCGCCTTTAGCTGTCATCGGTGAAATATACATGTGTTCGTATCAACAATCAGTGTTTGCTTTGTAAAACCTTAAGTACGGAGGGATCGTTGGTCAACATATGACGACCACCAATTGAGCTTAAAAGTGTTTGCTAAGATAATTATATGTCAAACTTCAACAAGTCTATTAATCATTTATCATCACATTTATATCTATATCAATAGATCGATATTCAACCATTACTTACTGTCACTATATTAAAGAAACCTTAATCATGTAATAACAGATTACGTTTACTTTGGTAATATTACAAGTTGGAGAACAAATCTTTGTTTGTTGATCACATATCAGTGATATTAGCAGATTAGAGGATTTGATCTTTGTTCATATTACAGACATTATTGTTAGTTGAGACTGCCAAATCATCAATATAATAAGTTTGAGGTCATGAAGTGACAGTGTTATATACTTCCCTTTCAATAAGTACAAATATAGGTAATCTTAGTAAAACAAAATAAAGCTAAATCATTCTTAGCTGACTTAAAGAATGGTTTTATCTAAAACGCACTTGCAAATCTCATTTTTTTAATATCACAATGAAAGTACTTCAAAGTGGATATAAAAAAAAACAACGCTCTAAAATTCACAACAAACAGTTTGATTCTTTTAAAAGGACATTTAGAGGTGAGCTGAAGTGATTTTGGTTTTAATGCCATTTTTAAGAGTATTTCACTTATGTTGCGGCTGCTAGTATTATTGCAGGGAGAAAGCCTGCAATGCCATGGTGGCTATGCATTGCGGTGAAACCTGATGTAACTTGCAAACCATGGGTGTCACTGCATTGAAATTCAAAGCAGCATTGCACCTAAACCGAAACTGTTCTCTACAGCAGACAAAGTTGCCGAGCCCTGCCGAAATTCGAACCCTGGACCGCTTGGTCCGAAGCTGAACGCACTAGCTAACAACTGCGCTATCCCGCTATGAAGGACCTTTAGAAGTGGAATACATAAAACAAACAAGATTTACTGGATAAAAACATCTTTATGATGATTCCATCTGATGAAGGAGTAAGCTTAAACTCCAAAACGTTGTGTATGTTCATCATAAAGAAGTTGTTATCCATAAAATCTTGTTTTCTCATTAACTTTTCTGTTGGGAATAGGATTTAAAATATTTAAAGATTTTAAGTTTTTGCATGGAGATATTAATCTCCATGCTATTAGTCTCGAAAGTCCGTTTCCGCCTATGCAACTTGCGCATGCTCAGTTCCGCTTATCAGTCGTATCGCCAGGGACGCAATGCTGATACAAGTGCTACTTGATGGGAAGGAATGCTTATCGCTGGCATGCTATTTCCATAATATTGCGGTTGAGCTGTACAGGCATCCCGCCTTAGAAGGACCTCGCTGGTTCATCCTTATCATTGTTTATAACGGCGGTTGAACTGTATAGGCCTATATAGGCAACATCGCTGGAAAGCGGTACACACGCATCCTTATCTTATGCGGAATAACCTGCCTTTATAATTTTCGATTTATTTTAGTATATACATATGGTATTTTAATTTATTCATTTAAAAACAAAAGATATCTTATGAATGATTATTAAAGCAGAGTCAACAATAGTTGATATTTAGTCCACCCCACACAAGATAGTGCGAGCTGCTAGTGGGAAGGAAAACATGGGCCATGCATTCCCACCGGCATGATAAAGTTTGGTCAACACAATGCGACATCTTTTAATTATCAGATGCCCTTGCGTCCCTGGGTATCAGTGACTACAGGAGCCAGACCATAAATATATATGCCTACCTACTTATCTATAAAACATATGAAGCTGTTATATTATGTAGGTGTGCGTACATGTATATTTACGGTCTGGTGCCTATGTCAACGAGAGAAGTAAAACAGTATGTGAACGTGATGTTCAGCATGGAGCAATTTGTTGTGAACTTTTCGTAAAGCAGATAATAATGTATGCTTCAGTTATTCAATAACATGGGGTGCCAAACGGGACATTAATCGCTATTTAGTAAGCTGGATATATCAAATTAGTAAGCTTGGGAAAAAAGAGAGTATGGCGTTTTGCAAGTGATAGTGAGCAAAATGTCTATAAGAATGAATTAATAGTACATGTACATAAGCTAATATATGTCTTTATGATAAATTAGGTGAGATTATGGTGAGGATTAGTGTTATTGTGTTACCACAAGTTTGATGAAAAGTTTGATCACATATGATGATAAGGTATGTTTTTACAATAATGTTCATTGACATATATGATATGCATACAATGTCTAAAAGATTGAGATTTTTTTAGAGTTTAGATTTTAAAACTTTTTTTGCTTATAATAATTGTCAGTACGTATACTCAATACAAATTACGCATAAAAACGATACATGATTTTTTTAAAAATCTTTAATCATGTTTATGCTTTAAGTATTGTGTATTAACAATATTTATTGTTTTTTTATGCTGAATAATGACATTTTTTGTACTGAATAAAGTCGTTCTCATGTTATGTTTTATTTTTTGAACCAGTCCTTTAGTTCGGAAAGGTAACAGCGTAGTCCACTTCAGTGCAACCTACCATAACGGATATTGTTTTAACCCGTCTGAGTTTTGGGCAATCTGAAGTTTTGGGAGGTTACACATGTATCTGTAAACATACTTCCCCTTAAAGGCGCTTTAGCATGTAAATCGAAAAAAAAAAATTCTTTCAGATTTGCTATTTATTATAAAAGTTTATTCGATATATTGTTATGTTAGAGTGTAAAACATCACTTTTCATGACTCGATAAGCCGTATTCATAGAAAACGGTTATCAATATTGAAAGAAATGGTTTGACGTAGAAACCGTGGTGTAGAAGTCTTCATTGTAAGATGTAGATTTGTAGACCTCATGCCTCATGGTTAACCATTCTATCATGGTACCATATTTAAAACTCTACTTTGAGTGTTAAGGTATCGCTACATCAATGAGATCGCTTTAACTTCCTTCGAGCTGCTATTTTAATGTGAATACCTTATAATGGCCGCTCGAACTGAAGGGAAATGGAATCGGATGGCTTTACCAAACAATATACATTCGTTTTAGAACTCTTTTTATTGATTCGGGAGTATTATGTAGCAATTGGTAACATTAATTAACCCTTTTCGTGAGCTCACTTTATTTCAGTTAGAAAAACTTGCTACAGCGTCTTTGAACATACTGACTGAATTCGTTTTTGTAAATGTATCTCTTCTGTAATCACTTTTGGAAAATTTTGTAGAAAATACCCCGGGTTATAAGTAGTTCGTAGTTTAATTCATCAAATAACCCTGAACCTATATACTGTTCATATCACTATCATTACCACTGTGGCCAATAACCAATGTAAGGCCAAAGAACTGGCCTTTTTTATATGCACGCTGTGAAAAAACACACTGTCATTCCTTTTTGGCAGCATTTATATGTTGCCTATCTCACATTTACTATAGTTGCCCTCCACGTATTGGATTCCTTTTTTGAAAGGCAGCCACTTGGTTGGGGCAGATGAACTTGCCTTCTTCTACCCTACTATTAAGGAACTGTTTATCCTAAGGGGTGAGACCATTGATTGCGCCCGCACGATGGACATTTCATACATGCGAGAAAAACTATTCTCACTTATTTCAATGAATATAAGTTACAAACAGACCAAGAATATCTGCAAAGATGTTACTGCAGCCGTCTGAAAAAGAAATATAGTTCATTTAGTAGTAGTTAAACTATTCTCACTTATTTCAATGAATATAAGTTACAAACAGACCAAGAATATCTGCAAAGATGTTACTGCAGCCGTCTGAAAAAGAAATGTTGTTCATGTATTATTAATTAGAGATATAAAACCAATAACCTGTCACTTATTTTGTTTGTAATATCATAGTTTCCTTTATCTAAAATTATGTCAAATGATTATTATAACACACCTTAATACAGGACTAATTATTCACTTGACCTAATTTTATTTAAAGTGAAAACAAGGTTGCCCAAGGTTGAACAATGCAGAGTTCTATTTGATGATCACTGTACATATACAAGGTGAGCATGTCATCCTGGAACAACAACGTGAATAAACTTCGTCAAGTCAGTGTCGAGATAGTTAAATGATGAACTTAATTGGATTGTAATGCATCTTTTCACACTTATCACAATTGAGTCTGTTTCATGTAGGCATCAAACGTTTTAAATGTCGACCTGCCATTGGTTGGAAAAACACTGTTCATATTTAGTGTTGTAAGACGGCGAGCACTAGTTTTACACTGCTATTGGAGTTGTCACAACTTTTAACTATTCATATTCTTAATATTACAAATGGTATCACATTACACGTAATTAAAACATTTCTACTCGTTTAGCGTCTCCATGTATTGGATTCCTTTTTTAAAAGGTAGCCAACTTGTTAATTCAGTGTCCAGTGATGATTAAATTTAAACATGTTCGGGAGTGTATTGGCAAAGTAGTCAAAGGTAACTGACATCACAATCTTGCTAACTTGGTTGTATTTACTGGAGATAGATAGGTATTAACATTAAAAGGAAAGATTGGCATTATTTGGTTTAAATTTGAAAAAAAGATAAAGAATACCTAATCCAAGGCAAGGTCTTAAACTGGAACCATCTAAGAATCTTAAGATTTATTGCTCAGTGGGCGTCAATAACTAGTATTGGAAACCAATATAGACTAAGTCCCTCAGTGGTCTCAGTCCTCCCCTTACTTGTCTCAGGTAAAAATCAATTATGTGTTACTAAATGGCCGATCTTAAAGGCGCTGTAGCATGTTTTTGGCATATTTTGTTTTGTAAACTTTTCTATTTATCATTAAAGTTTATACAATATCTTGTTATGTTACAGGGTAAAATGTCTCATTACAGCACCCGATAAGCCATATTCATAAAAAACAGTTATCTGCATTTATAGAAAATGGTGCGTATGAAGCGACAGTGGTGAGGCCACTCTTCAATGTGAGAGATAGATTTGTAGGTCTCATGTGTTCAGACAGAAAGATAATTTACCAGTCTATCATTTTACCATATTCAAAATTCTACTTTGAGTGTTAAGGTATCGCTACAGCGATCAGATCACTTGAACTAACTTTGAGCAGTCATTTTAATTTGAACACGAAATGAAATGGACTTGTATGGCTTACCCGAACAATGTACATTTGTTTTAGAACTCTTTTTATTGATTCAGGAATATTATTTAGCAATTGGTAGCACTTTTTACCTTTTCGTGCGATCACTTTATTTCAGTTAGAAAAATGTGCTACAGCGCCTTTAAAGGCACTTTGTAGCATGACCCAATAAGCTGTATCCATTAAAAATGGTTAGTAAGTAACATAGGTGTAAATGGACTGCCTTAAAGGGATTGTAACACAATGTAGTGTTTTTTTGTGGAATTAATATTTGAGGAATCAATTTTGTTTGAATAAAGTATAAAACAACAGTTTAAAATAATACTCTTCAAGATTTGTTTTCTTCAACTTTGATCTTCGCTAAAAATCTTAGCAACAGCTAGCTAGAGTTTGTTAGTTACACAAACCATGTTTTGTATTTTGAAGTGTGAGTGGCAATTCTATTGAGATATTGAACAGCTTCCACTTCTTTGAACAATAAATCCTACAAAGATATTAACTTTTTAAAAGTTTTATCTTTTAACTTGTGTGCGTGAATAAAAGTTGAGGTCGAGACAGTGTTCTCCTTATAACGTGACTTATTCCACGCTGCAGCATATATATGCTGTAATATTACAGCCTTTTATTGTGGACGTGACTTATTCCACGCTGCAGCATATATATGCTGTAATATTACAGCCTTTTATTGTGGCCATGAATCCAGGTTGAGATTATTCTGCAAATGTTCTACATTTTATATGAACAAGTTTAAAGTTTTCAAAGTGTTACTTTTTTTATACATATAAATGAAAATACATTTAATAAAATTTTATTGATTCGTAAAATTAAAACTTTGAAATAAAATTTACATCATTCAATGCTGAAGTATTGCAAACCCAAATTATTATAATCAACTTTATAAAAGGTTAAATCAATGTAGAAATGAAACTCATTTGAACCTATAAAGCTTACAAGTTCTGTTTAATAACATGGACAAGTTGCAAACCCAACCATTTAGACAGTGAACATTGTTATATTTGATATCACACTAGGCTAGCTGCAACAGTACAAATTCTTCTACTTTTTTGGGGCGAATCCCATGCAAGATTAAATTTGAACCCACTACCTCAGAGTAAGGCATCAGCCGCCAGCACTATTCAGCCACCTTATACCCATACAAATGAAAATCTTGAAACATAAAGTTACATGAAAGTGACGCTCTCTTTAAATTGATGACAAGACACAAAACCAAATAAATATTATACAGAATATTGATTTATTCAACTAATGACACATAATAGTCAGTTCATATCTATAAATTCAAAACCATCGTCGAAATTGCCTGTGATCAGCTAGTCAACCTACACTAAATCCAACAGTGCAAAGTAATACATTTACAACAAATACTCATATTTCATAGAAATTAGACAACTTACATCACACAATACAAAGTAATATATTTGCCTCCATGCTTATTATCACCAAAAAGCAAACATCTCAGATCATACAAAGATATTTATTCACATTAATGTTCATATTTCCTAAAGGCAGCACCTGAAAATACACAGGTGTTGATCGGCTTTTAACAATATGATTGATATTAATTTATAGCTCCACTTGAAACAGGTGTAAATTATTGACATGGGTATCAGCACCAGATTGTTGCCACTTCAGAAACTGCCACTGGATGAACTTTCTCTTAACCCTTAATCTGCTCGCTCAGGAATATTCCTTCATTGACAGCTTTTGTCAGCAACAATTTCTTAAATTAATTTATTACTCACCCGTTGAAAATATCAAGGTTTAATAAATCTACGTTCTCATGCTTTCGATTGACGTGACATCATAATGGTTAAAACATGACGTCACAATATCAGCACCACGGTCTGCAATGATGTTTGTCCCATTTATTGACGAGTTCATGCAACTTAATCAGTGTGTAGTAAATAAATACTAAACTCTGTCACATTTAATAAAATATTTATGAAACTTGTAAATGGTATCAGTATCTAACTCGCTTTCGCTCGTTAAATAGCAAACCACTCACTCGTTTCATAATATGTTATTAAACGGGACTTCGTTTAGTATTCTCTATATACATCCTGTGGTAAAAAGCTGAAATTCCAGTAAATTGACCACTCTCAATGGTTTGGCAAAGTGATACTGTATAAAAAGGTATAAATATTTCAAATTTAGGTGTTCTATCCAATTAATCACAATAGAATGAAAACTATTGTGCAAATTACGTCCAAAGTCGCAAGCATCTCCTGTAATCTGTATACACATCAATCATAAAATGGTTTGGCAAAAAATGTGACCATGTGCATTTGAACAAAAATATTTCTTATATATAGGTCTTCTTTCAAACAACATACTCATACAACAGTACAGAGAGCAATGACCTCCAAAAGTCTATAAAAATATCCTGCAATTTCTATCAAATCAATCATATAGCACTCAGAGGGAGGGTCTGGTCATCACGATCATCATATTGCACTCAGAGGGAGGGTCTGGTCATCACGATCATCCGACGTCTCTTTGGATTTACAGGATTCTGTCTTACTGAATTAGCTTTATTATGCCCCCTTTTGAACATTTTGGCATTTAAATTTTATGGACCCCAAGGGGACCCCCCCCCCCCCCCCCCTCCTTCTCCCTCCGAACCCCCCTTTTCAGTAGGTGTACCTCCTTGAACATTTCTGAATCCACCTACTTAGTACAGTAAACAGCCTAGAGACAAGACGAAATATCACTCACCTACTCAGAACATCATAAATTTAACAGATAAACTTTATCAACGACTGAAAATCAATCAATGGGAGTTTTATATCCTTAGAAATAAGAATTAAGTGTCAAAGCAGCTAATCAAGCGCCCTAAATCACACTTCCTAAAATAGTTTATCAATTTATGGAGGAGGTCTGCATTAACCTTTAACATCATGACCACGTTTATCAAGAGTTTATCAGAACTTCAACATCGAAATGAAATCATTTTAATCTACACGGATTCAGTTTTTCTCAAAGGGTTTATTTCTCCAGATTTGGAAACCTCCCAAATACTAGACTGTGGATCCTTCTCAAGATCTCCACTTCAAATTTGTTAGAGAACATGTCCAAAATTAGTTTAAAGATTTCTTTTGACTTGTTCCCTAAGCTGCTCTCTGGCAATGTTGATCTCATTTTATCAGCTACATTAATCAGAAGGGTTATCTCCCTTGAACACTCTTCTGTTATTTGATTGAATAGTAATCAAGAACCTAATGCATGTTCAAATTTATTCTTAATCTTATCAATTTACGGTTTTAAAAAGACAACATGTTTTGTGGAAATGTTATTTGAGGTGATATTGTCCATACACACTATTTGAACATGATTCCTTTAGTCCTGCACACTGACTCGTTGTGTTTAACTACGAGTAAGAGCCTTGATACAGTCAAGGTACTCATCAAGCAGGGGGCGGGATAGCGCAGTGGTTAGCGCGTTTGGCTTTGGATCAAGAGGTCCGGGGTTCTAATCCCGCCAGGGGCACGGCAACTTTGTCTGCAGTAGAGAACTGTTCTACACGCAGTAAGGTTTGGGTGCAATGCTACACTGAATTTCAGCGTAGTACCACCCATGGTTCGCTAGTTTCAGCCGATGCTCGCAGGATATGGCGGGCTTTCTCCCTGCCATAATACTAGCAGCTGCGATATAAGTGAAATACTCTTGAAAGCGGTGTTAAACCCCAACTCACCTCACCTCACCTCATCAAGCAAGTCTAAACTAAGCCTTTAATTTGAATTTCCCAGCATTACTACATCTTTCAGAGAAGTTGAAAGGCCCTCTCAAAGAACTATGAAAACTATGCACACTTTTCAAAGAATTAAATTGTGTAAAGTTATTAAGGAAAGTTAAATAGAGAATACTAAACGACGTTCTGTTTAATAACATATTCATGAAACGAGTGAGTGGTTTGGTATTTAACGAGCGAAAGCGAGTTAGATACCGATACCATTCACGAATTTCATAAATGTGATCGAGTTTAATATTCTATTTATTACATGCTGATTAAGTTGCACGAACTCGTCAATAAATGGGACAAACTTCATTGCGACCGTGGCGCTGATATTGTGACGTCATGTTTTAACTATTATGAGGTCACGTCAATCAAAAGCATGGGATGTTATTACACAATGTTTTATTAGATTTATTAAACCGTGATATGTTCAACAGGTGAGTAATAATTGTAATATTAAACTTTGATCCACTGGCAGCAAATTTAAGCTTTTGGAGCTTCAAAATTTTATGAATCCAAAATCAGGCCTTTGGAAACACAGATTCACTTTAGGAGTGAGAAAGTTGTAAATTTCTTCTCCCATGATCCTTTGCTTCCCGAAATCAAAATGTAATTTTGTTGTTTATTTATAATCTGATGATTTCTTTTCCCCCTCTCCTATGTGTCTGCTTGTAGTTACATCAGCTGATTAACTTCAAGGGGGAAATTGCAAAAGCTCTTAAAAGTATAAAGAGTTTATCATGTCTTTCCACATTTGAGATAAACTTGATAAGAATTGTCTCCTTATCTGTGACCTATGACCTTTCATGATTTATTCTGTAAGAATATTTCATAAATAGCTATAAAATGTATGAGAATGTCCAAGTCTCCAGGAAGAGCTAATGTGAAAGTAATGTACGAACCTTAGAGTCTGGTCTCATAAATACTCTTCTAGAAGTGAAAGTCAAAACAATTAGATATGTTTTATCTCCAATATGACAAGTGTTATCAATTAGATAACACTGGTTCCTGTTTTTCTCCAGTATAGAATTTAACCAATAAGAAAACGAGTTATCAATTTTGAATGCAAATCAAGAACCGAAATATAAACTTTAAAATAAATTTTGATTTAAAAGTTCACCTTTTGTGTAGCTATATGCAAGACTAATCTGATTTAACCCAATTTTTCTTGTATGGAAAATAACCAGTTAAGCAATTCTTAGCTATATTTGGGTAAATATTTGGAGTTAGACTAAAGTTTCTGAAATGAAAATTTCAGCAAAAATATTAACTGGAAATGAAAGGGATCGAATCAATCTAAAAAAAATCTTTGATCTTTTCAAAGACTTGCCTTAGCTTTTATGTAATTTTAGAAGACAGGTTACTTCAAGTGTAAAAACTGATTTGATTCTGTTTCTCTTTGAAAACCAACAACCAAACAATTTATTAATTTTCATATAAACAGAAAGACAGACTGAAGCTAAATAGTATTTCATCGGCAATATATGTGTTGGAAATAATGAAATTTAAATACCTTTTCTTTTTTTTAAATTAATTTTTTCTTATTTAAAACATTTTTTAAATAATATATCAGTCCATAAATCAGCATAATATTTTTTTTGTAAGTTAAATTTAACGTACACACACAGTTTGTCTTATCATTCTCAGAAATCAAATTAGAAAATTAAGAAACCGCAAAGCAGGTGCTATTTTCACATAATATTTGCAAAGGTGATTTATCTAAATGTTCTCCATGCTATCTTTCCTCAGCACATTTACAGATTCTGATTTCATCAGTGATTCTAACGTCCGCACAAGTATCTGTGAAATTTATTTCAGGAAAGAAACTGAAATGGTTTTCAACACCATGCATTTTTGCCAAAGCTGGTTTATTTTGAAAATGCCTTTAATTAAAAAACATTAAGAATAACAAGTTCGATCCCATTGAAGATATCAAACAGTCCAGTTCATAAAAGGTAATGTGGAGATTACCGGGGTATATTGGTAATCACAACAGGCAATTATCAAAGAAGAAAATGAACAACACTGTTAGGGCTTTTGTCATTGAACATATTTTGGAAATAAAACAGTTGTCTTCAATGATTATTATCAAAGTTTTTTTGTGGCATATCGAATGGTGTGACTTTCTAAGAAATATTTTTCTCACAATTCTACAGTTCTAAAATATCTGAAGTATAAACAGTTATTAGGAACCAGTATCTCATCTCAAAGTAAATTCACAAAGTGTTGATCGATGAATCTCTCATACAAGAAGAGATATGAAAATTCCATTCAAGTAATCTCTGATAAACATGTAACAATTTTAATTTAAAGCGTAAACCAACCCAATTTGAAAAGATCTTAAATCAAGGAGATATCCTTTTCGCACGTTGCGCAAATGGAGTACATAAACAAACACAATTTTCAGAGTTAAAATTCATCTTTTCAACAAGTATTCCATTCAGTCCAACAAATGGATAAAAAATATTTTATCAAAATTAAACTGTCAATTTACATGTTATCAAGTGGGTTAAGTTAAAAGTTTGAGATATATTTTGGCAGCTATGGAGGTATATATATCAAACTCTCACAGAACAAGGGTCCATTGATGAAATGCTTCCACCTTGATTTCATCTGCCGCAGGTTGTATAAAGTTCCTCGGGAAAAAGGTCAAGAGAACATTTTGGGATGCTTTCACAGAATCACAAGAAAATTCTGATAAAATTATTCCTTATGTTTCATAATGGCATTCACGATAATGACTCTTAACTAAACAACATTTTCAAATAAAATCAATGATCATTGAGATTTCTTAAAAATAAAAGTTCAAAGTCATTACTTTACACATTGCAAGTAATCAGAATTGTCTTTAAAAAAAATAGCTGACTTTTCTACATTGTATGTAATAATACTATTTATCCTTTAATAATTTGTTGATGTCTGATGAAACGTATAATTTTTCAGTTTTCATAAAGATTTAGGATTACATGTACTTTGAATTCTTTAACTTTTGAACAATTAATTACTTTTTAAGAATAAGTAATGAATTAGTGCAGTCTATACAGATTAACATTTATCCGGTAGATACACCTTGAGGTCTCAGTGACTGAATGGGTACACTGTTAGTACAGTCAGTGTTGACAATCGGTGCCTCACTCTAAAGATGTGGGTTTATATCCTAAAAGGGACCTATCTTGAAAGAGTAAAAAAAATTTACTACTGCAAAAACAATAAAGAAACTAAAAACTCATTAAAACTGATAAATGTTGCACTTACATTGAAAGAAAATTAATTTACCATTTACCTGACAGATCTCAAAAGTTTCAAAAAAAATTTGTAACTTAATTTTCCATTTATTTGTTTCATGTGTATTTTTTTTTAAAGTTAATGCATTCATTTATGTTTTAAATGTTCATTTTGAAATAATTAATGTCCTTGTTCATGAATTATTTATTCCTATGTTTTCCTATTTGAGACATTGATGTAATGTGTTGCATTTTTACATGAAAAATAACAAGGAAATAAAACTAAAAAGCACTGTAAATAGAGTATAATTTGTTTGTGGTTGGACAGAGAAGAATTACTTAAAACATACATAAAGGTAAGATTTCAAAATAATTATATATTCATATTATAAAAATTTAAACCAAAGTAACTTTTAATTGTTATTTATATTGAAAATATTAATTTATATTAATATTATAATTGTAGAATTTGTAAGATAACATTTCTAATGAAAGATTAAAGTTGGATTTTCAGGTCAAATATAAAGCCCAAACATGGTCGAACCCAGAGTCAAGCTTAAGAAATACATGCTGTTTAGATAGTGAACAAATGTAACAGTGTTACACTAGGGATCTCACTATCTGCAATAGTACAGATCCAACTCCCGCCATAGGCAGATCCAGGAGGTTTGAAAGGGGAGTTCACTAATTGAAAAAAAGGGGTTGGGGGTTCATTCTGGGGGTTCATTTAATTTACATGGGAAACTTTTCAGGGGAGGGAGAGGGTGGAACCACTCTATAAGCACCCGTTATATGGAATATTATTACCACTATTACAAATGATTCAAATCGTCCTTGGTGGCTGTAAGGATCCCTGTTGTTTGTGTAATAATAAATAAAGTCTCTCCACCAGTGAGGAATGAACATCTCAGATATCGCACACTGAGAGAGGACTGTGTAAATACTGTGCTCTGCCAATTATAAAACTTCAAAGGTATTCTCCATACATTGATAGATGTATTGAGACTTAAAAACATGTGTCACATCCAGTATAGGCTGTAGGGTTATGGAAGGTGCAAACAGAGGGGTGAGATGAGAGAACAGCAAGAACGGTATGATTGGGCAAACAAAACTAGGGGAGAGCTAGATAAAGCAGCTTTGAGACTGCAAAGGCAAACTTACTACCTGATTGGATGAAAAATGTAATCTAAGAGTTGGAATTCCACTCAAATTTCTTCAATGTCAGACCAAAGAGTGTTATAAGATGTCTCTTATGAGACAGACCAATCATTGCAGGAACAATCAACAGAGCAGTTTGATTGGTTTACACATAAAGCAAGGTCAGGTAAGTTTAATTAAATTTAGTGTATAGTGTGAAGGGTATAAAAAGAAAGGGAGTTATGGTGTAAATGTTATGGATAGAAAGGGAGTTATAGTGTGATGGGTATGGATAGAAAGAGTTATAGTGCGAAGGGTGTGGATAGAAAGAGTTAAAGTGTGAAGGGTGTGGATAGAAATAGAGTTATAGTGTGAAGAGTGTAGATAGAAAGCGAGTAATAGTGTGAAGAGTGTAGATAGAACGAGTTATAGTGTGAAGAGTGTAGATAGAAAGGGAATTATAGTGTGATGAGTGTGGATAGAAATAGAGTTATAGTGTGAATGGTATGGATAGAAAGCGAGTTATAGTGTGAATGGTATAGATAGAAAGAGAGTTAAAGTGTGAAGGGTATGAATAGAAATAGAGTTATAGTGTGAAGAGTGTAGATAGAAAGAGAGTTATAGTGTGAAGTGTATGGATAGAAAGAGAGTTATAGTGTGATGGGTATGGATAGAAATAGAGTTATAGTGTGAAGGGTGTGGATAGAAAGAGAGTTATAGTGTGATGGGTATGGATAGAAATAGAGTTATAGTGTGAAGAGTGTAGATAGAAAGAGAGTTATAGTGTGAAGTGTATGGATAGAAAGAGAGTTATAGTGTGATGGGTATGGATAGAAATAGAGTTATAGTGTGAAGGGTGTGGATAGAAAGAGAGTTATAGTGTGATGGGTATGGATAGAAATAGAGTTATAGTGTGAAGGGTGTGGATAGAAAGCGAGTTATAGTGTGAAGGGTATGGATAGAAAGGGATTTCTGTATAAGGTGAAGGAGGTGGATTATTGGAGGAAGAGAATGGACAGAGGAGGCATTTATTTGCTGATAACAAGGCAGATAACTCTCTGTGGGACATCGACTAGAAGGCCAATTGGACCAGATTTGAAATTCTCTTATCAGAACAAGATGCTGTCATTGTCAAATTAACCCCATGAAACAGACTTAAGTGCCAATTTATAAATATTTCTAAATCTGTGTTTATTATGTACGAGAGGTGTCTACGGTTTAAGATAACATTTTATCTTTGTGAAGTCCAGTGTAAGTGGTTATTCCCTGACATTAAGGAATTCATCTCTGTTATGATGTGATGGTTGAGTGAAATATCAAGGTGATGTTGGAGTACCTGTATACAGTAAGGTGTGAAATCACTTCTGGATTAAATGGCTATACCTCAGGTTAGGAGAGGAAGATAGGAGAGGTTAATTATAAGTTGCTGGGGTCAGTTTATACCTTTATGAAGAGGATGATATTGTTGACAAGGAGACTGTTTACCTCACAACAATCTAGACGAGGGTCATTCACCGTGTGTTGATTAAATCTCGACATGGCAGATTCTTGGAAATGACAAATTCTTTGATATATATAGTTCTGAGAAATTGTGTATATCAAATTGAACTTTTCAAAATTTTAATCTTATTCGATGTATCATCTAGTATAAGAAATACATGCAATTTAGATAGTGGCCGATTGGGTAAACTGTTGGTACAACCAGTGCTGGCGGTTGCAGTCTGACTCTGAGGGTGTGGGTTCAAATCCTGCAAAGTAAATTATAAGAATTTGTATGATTGCAGATAGTGTAATCTCAAACTTTTATATAACAACGTTAATTTGTCATGATAATAATTCACTTGCTTGATAATGGTGCTGGTATTGAAACGTCGCACTAATATCAATAAAGAAGTTGATTATCCAAAGAACTTGTTCTCATTCATCATACCAACTTCTAATATGCCTCTCAAAGAAGAAATGTTACATCCTTTAGAAATTGTTATACCTTAACCTATAACCTTTGGGTTCGAGAATTAGAAATCGTTATACCTTAACCTATAACCTTTGGGTTCGAGAATATTTAAAAATAGCATATGTCTTTTGATTGGCCAATCCCTGCTTGTTCCCTTTGTTAACAGTGTTTTTGTAAATTGGTAATTCAGAATGATTTTGTACTCATTAATACAACCTTACCGACCACACAGCGAATATTAACCCTACATGACTGTATTGACAACCTAATCATGCCACAATGAATGATAAAACCTTATCATATGATAGCATGTAATACCCACCAATTGAAAACGGTTTATAAAGTTGACAGTTAACGACACATACAAATCCCCCTTTCTGGAAGTCACATTTGCAACCATTCTTCTCAACAAAAGCAAGTTTCCATTATACGCAATATACACATATACCCCATTATTGTAAGCACATAAGATAACAATACCATTTTCTCCTAATTCTGATTGACAGGTATATTGCCTTTACAACAAATTATCTGTATGCTCTTCAGCAGGTTTATCAGTAGAAAAAAAGCTTCGAACAATGGCCAGGATTATTATTTTAAAGGATCCTTGCAACGACACAATCCGCCACTAGGCTTGTATGCTTTATCAGCTGCTAAACATTCTTAATTTGACATAGAACTATCTCTCATATAATGGGCCCTTTATACAGGAGAGAGAGAGAGGGTTTACACGGGACATAATGGGAAAATATTTAGTTAGTACTTTCTTTTTTGTCTCTAATATGATACTAGGAAAGGTCTATATATATTTTAAATTTAGTCATTGACTCTTTAGCTCATCTAGTTTTATGTTATATATACAATTATGTCATAAACACGACCTTGGACTGTAGAGCCTCTCATTTTGTCACCTATGACATGTCACAGAGAAAAATAAAGAATAAAATTTTATTAATTTTTTTTAGCAAGGCTTTTAATTACGGCCCCAATTGAGGGTTGGATCATTTCCAAATTTACAATTCATAAGTTCCATTGGTTAAGCAGTCTGTACATACATAACATTTCACAATAGTGTCCCTGGGTCTTCAGAAGTGGGGTAGGGAGAGGGGGTGAGGGTGAGTGGGGGAGAGGGGGAGAGGGGGGTGAGGGGGAGAGGGGGAGAGGGGGGTGAGGGAAGGTGTAGACTGCTCATCACACTTAGTCTGGCATGAAAGAAGACAAACATGAATGCATTAGAACATTTCATCTCTCACAGAAATAGAATCAGTTTTTAGTATACAGTAGTTCATGATGAGAAGTGTGAAAAGTTTATAGATGCTGGCCACAAGCAGAATGTTTTTATCAAACAGGTTCAGATCCATGATGTTTTCACAAAATGCCTTTGAAAAAGTTTCATGCATGTACAACAGTCGAACCCTGTTTATCCGTACTATTTGGTTACAGCTGAACATCCTCCAGATAGCGAGGCTTGCGGTTTAGTGAATCCTTATTTGCAAAGATATACATAGAGAAGATCTGAAATACTTCCGTGCGGATGGTCGGGTATCCGGGGTCCGGTTAAACGAGGTCTGACTGTACAGGCCTGCGGTGTATAAAGATAAACAAAATTGTTCAAGGTCTTGAATAAGATATATATTCCATAAGCGTGCATGCGCATATACTTGACAGTCATAAACATACAACTTCACAAAGTAAAACTCTCATTACGCAAAATGGATTAAAACAAGTAGTCTAGCAGATAGTATCAAACTTTAAATTTGTCTTGTTTCAAAATCAAAACTTGAAATCTGTTGTGTATGCTGCAAGTTGCAGAAATCAGAAAACCTGTCCGTCACAGCCCGGGTAACGGACATATGTCAATGACGTAGCGTACACGTGCCACTTAATGATCTCTATGCAATATACACAAGGAACGGCTAACAATTAGCAGGGATTTGCAGGCTCTTCATATGGCGAGGTAGTATGCCTGCCAACATGGTGTCTAATTGAAAATACTTCACGGAGACAGATACCGAGTAATTTGTCCAGGTAACTAAGATAAGATGTTCTTGTGTAGATAGATTAAGGCAGGTAACATAGATAAGATCTACCTGTTTAGATAGATTAATGCTAGGTGCAGGAAAACACCTACATTGATAAAGTCTTATTAAATCTTAGTGGAAGGCCTAAGGAGAAGCTTTGGTTTAATTGTCGGTTCTTCGATTTATTCCTGACATGCTTGTGAAATAAGGCAGGTTGGAAAATATACTTCTTTTAATTAGCATTTTTTTCATAAGCGCATACCTTCACACTGGCATGAACAGGTGGTTCTGCTACCAGTCGCACGATGAGTATGACATGCATGAACAGGTGGTTCTGCTACCAGTTGTACGACGAGTATGACATGCATGTTAAACATCCAAGTTCAAGATGAAACATGCACTTAAAGAGGCAGTTCTGTCGCCACTTTGCTTTGTTTTGCAAAACGTGAAATTAAAAACGTTGTATTTTTACTACATTTATTTTATCCAAAATAATAAAGCATATGTGTTGATGGAACATTCACAAAGTAACACTCATTGTATCATTAAACTAATCAACAATGTCATGTTGTGCCGTAGGAAAGCTTTCCACACTCGCAGCGCCGATGAAAGGCTTCACTTAATTCTCAAATTTTCAAATATAAAGTAAAAAACATTACCCTCAGTTATATGTTTCACGTTGATTGTGCAATATTAATGTATTAATACCATATATGAGTAAGAGCATGAATGTTTTCTCGAATTTCTTTTCCACAAAAAATATCTGACAGAACCCTTTCTTTAAGTTTGAGTTTTTCAGTTCATCAACTTACTACCAGTAAAGAACAACATATACATTTGTAACAATCACTAATAGCGACATTCATGTATTAACAGGAATCTGTTGTGGGCTTGTCCTTTCTTCAATTAATTCATGATAAATGTATGTTAAATTGTTATGTTCTGATGAATCACTAAATTCTTGTTGTTTTTTCGGGAGGAGTTCATTGTAGGATAGAAATACTTTAGGTGAGGTAAGGTGATTAGGGGTTAAATTCCCCTTTCAAGATTAATTCACTTTTATTATGGCTACTAGTATTATTGCATGGAGAAACAGCCAGAAACACCATATTGGCTATGCAGGCAGTGAAACTTGAAAGCATCGACTGTCACTAGCAAACTATGGGTGGTACTGCACTAATACTCAGTGGAGCGTTGCACCCAAATGTAATGCATATAGAACAGGCTCTTCTTTCACACAGCACTAAGGTGATAGTATGTCACTAAGCTAAGGTTAAAGAATGAGAGTTAAGGTTAACCTTAGTAAAGGTTGTTTGTTTTACAGCAGACAAAGTTGACGAGACTTGGTGGGATTTGAACCCCGGACCTCTTGATCCGCTAACCACTGCTCTAGAGGGAGAGAGCATGGTATGCTTGTCAAACCTTGTCAGCTCTAAAGGGGGAGAGCATCTTATGCTTGTCAAACCTTGTCAGCTCTGAGGAAGAGAGCATTGTATGCTTGTCAAACCTTGTCAGCTCTGAGGGAGAGAGCATTGTATGCTTGTCAAACCTTGTCAGCTCTGAGGCAGAGAGCATTGTATGCTTGTCAAACCTTGTCAGCTCTGAGGCAGAGAGCATTGTATGCTTGTCAAACCTTGACAGCTCTGAGGGAGAGAGCATAGTATGCTTGTCAAACCTTGTCTGCTCTGAGGGAGAGAGCATTGTATGCTTGTCAAACCTTGTCAGCTCTGAGGGAGAGAGCATTGTATGCTTGTCAAACCTTGTCTGCTCTGATGGACAGAGCATGGTATGCTTGTCAAACCTTGTCAGCTCTGATGGAGAGAGCATTGTATGCTTGTCAAACCTTGTCAGCTCTGAGGGAGAGAGCATTGTATGCTTGTCAAACCTTGTCAGCTCTGAGGGAGATAGCATAGTATGCTTGTCAAACCTTGTCAGCTCTAAAGGGGGGAGAGCATCTTATGCTTGTCAAACCTTGTCAGCTCTGAGGGAGAGAGCATAGTATGCTTGTCAAACCTTGTCAGCTCTGAGGGAGAGAGCATAGTATGCTTGTCAAACCTTGTCAGCTCTGAGGGAGAGAGCATCGTATGCTTGTCAAACCTTGTCAAGTCTAAAGGGGGAGAGCATCTTATGCTTGTCAAACCTTGTCAGCTCTGAGGGAGAGAGCATCTTATGCTTGTCAAACCTTGTCAGCTCTGAGGGAGAGAGCATCTTATGCTTGTCAAAACTCGTCAGCTCTGAGGGAGAGAGCATCGTATGCTTGTTAAAACTTGTCAGCTCTGAGGGAGAGAGCATCCTTTGCTTGTCAAACCTTGTCAGCTCTGAGGGAGACAGCATAGTATGCTTGTCAAACCTTGTCAGCTCTGAGGGAGAGAGCATTGTATGCTTGTCAAACCTTGTCAGCTCTGAGGGAGAGAGCATAGTATGCTTGTCAAACCTTGTCTGCCCTGAGGGAGAGAGCATCCTTTGCTTGTCAAACCTTGTCAGCTCTGAGGGAGACAGCATAGTATGCTTGTCAAACCTTGTCAGATCTGAGGGAGAGAGCATTGTATGCTTGTCAAACCTTGTCAGCTCTGAGGGAGAGAGCATAGTATGCTTGTCAAACCTTGTCAGCTCTGAGGGAGAGAGCATAGTATGCTTGTCAAACCTTGTCTGCTCTGAGGGAGAGAGCATCCTATGCTTGTCAAACCTTGTCAGCTCTGAGGGAGAGAGCATAGTATGCTTGTCAAACCTTGTCAGCTCTGAGGAAGAGAGCATAGTATGCTTGTCAAACCTTGTCTGCTCTGAGGGAGAGAGCATCGTATGCTTGTCAAACCTTGTCTGCTCTGAGGGAGAGAGCATCGTATGCTTGTCAAACCTTGTCAGCTCTGAGGGAGAGAGCATCGTATGCTTGTCAAACCTTGTCAGCTCTGAGGGAGAGAGCATCGTATGCTTGTCAAACCTTGTCTGCTCTGAGGGAGAGAGCAACGTATGCTTGTCAAACCTTGTCAGCTCTGAGGGAGAGAGCATTGTATGCTTGTCAAACCTTGTCAGCTCTAAAGGGGGAGAACGTCTTATGCTTGTCAAACCTTGTCAGCTCTGAGGCAAAGAGCATCGTATGCTTGTCAAACCTTGTCAGATCTGAGGGAGAGAGCATCTTATGCTTGTCAAACCTTATCAGCTCTGAGGGAGAGAGCATAGTATGCTTGTCAAACCTTGTCAGCTCTGAGGAAGAGAGCATAGTATGCTTGTCAAACCTTGTCTGCTCTGAGGGAGAGAGCATCGTATGCTTGTCAAACCTTGTCTGCTCTGAGGGAGAGAGCATCGTATGCTTGTCAAACCTTGTCAGCTCTGAGGGAGAGAGCATCGTATGCTTGTCAAACCTTGTCAGCTCTGAGGGAGAGAGCATCGTATGCTTGTCAAACCTTGTCTGCTCTGAGGGAGAGAGCAACGTATGCTTGTCAAACCTTGTCAGCTCTGAGGGAGAGAGCATTGTATGCTTGTCAAACCTTGTCAGCTCTAAAGGGGGAGAACGTCTTATGCTTGTCAAACCTTGTCAGCTCTGAGGCAAAGAGCATCGTATGCTTGTCAAACCTTGTCAGATCTGAGGGAGAGAGCATCTTATGCTTGTCAAACCTTATCAGCTTTGAGGAGAGAGCATGGTATGCTTGTCAAACCTTGTCAGCTCAAAAGGGGGAGAGCATCATATGCTTGTAAACTTTGACAGCTCTGAGGGAGAGAGCATCGTATGCTTGTCAAACCTTGTCTGCTCTGATGGAGAGAGCATGGTATGCTTGTCAAACCTTGTCAGCTCTGAGGGAGAGAGCATCGTATGCTTGTCAAACCTTGTCAGTTCTGAGGGAGAGAGCATCTTATGCTTGTCAAACCATGTCAGCTCTGATGGAGAGAGCATCGTATGCTTGTCAAACCTTGTCAGCTCTGAGGGAGAGAGCATGGTATGCTTGTCAAACCTTGTCAGCTCTGAGGGAGAGAGCATCGTATGCTTGTCAAACCATGTCTGCTCTGAGGGAGAGGGCATAGTATGCTTGTCAAACCTTGTCAGCTCTGAGGGAGAGAGCATTGTATGCTTGTCAAACCTTGTCTGCTCTGAGGGAGAGAGCATCTTATGCTTGTCAAACCTTATCAGCTTTGAGGAGAGAGCATCGTATGCTTGTCAAACCTTGTCAGCTCTGAGGGAGAGAGCATCTTATGCTTGTCAAACCATGTCAGCTCTGAGGGAGAGAGCATCTTATGCTTGTCAAACCTTGTCAGCTCTGAGGGAGAGAGCATCATATGCTTGTCAAACCTTGCCAGCTCTGAGGGAGAGAGCATCCTTTGCTTGTCAAACCATGTCAGTTCTGAGGGAGAGAGCATCTTATGCTTGTCAAACCTTGCCAGCTCTGAGGGAGAGAGCATGGTTTGCTTGTCAAACCTTATCAGTTCTGAGGGAGAGAGCATCTTATGCTTGTCAAACCTTGTCAGCTCTGAGGGAGAGAGCATCATAACACCAGTGACATTATGTTTAAAAAGGAATCTATGATTTATTTTGCCATTTTTCATTGTCTGAAATAAGGCATCTACAAGAATGTATAGGGAATCACTTCGTTTACAATGATTTCAAATACTTCATCATGATCCAAAATAGCATCAGGAAAGTTAACTGTCATGTGAAAATCTGTAGCATACTTAACCAATATCAGTATCACAATGGTGAGAGGCAGGAAACTGATAATGGAAATACCAACAAATCTTTAAATAATGCACTATCATATCCTAGTATGGTGTGGGCGTACTGTGAAACTCAACTGTCACAGTCAAGTTTTCTTTGTTTTATAAAATAGAGTTTTGGTCAGTATGACAAATATGCGTCAATTCTATCTAATTACGCGGAAAATAAAAAGAGTTTACAGTAAATAATACTTCCTTCTCAACTCGACAAAACGGTTTCCCGTGATACTTGAAGTATTTTTAACTACTTTTTAACAATTTTTTAAAAAGTTTGTAAAGTAGTTTCAAAATTTTAAATATTTCTACCAGGGTATATGGGAATACATATTCTTTTTTCTGTAAAGCGCACTTTTTATATTAGGTATGCCTTTTTTTACTAAGAAAATATACACTTTTTCTTTTGAAAGTCCAAATCTTTGTCATGTTATATTCTGGATAAACCCTTGAAATCAACATCAATAGATTTCAACGGAAATTATCATTTACATAATTTCTGACTCAACTTTTTAAGTGTTCACAATACAACAGGATACAGCTGGGAATAGGACACAGATTCTGAAAACACGTGCTTATATTTAATGTACGTCCCATAGATAAAGTACATAAAGTGTGACCATGAATCATCGAGAAATGATATGCACGCATTCACACCTTTTGAAATGAACAATGTAATTTACAATCATCAAGTGTCTGCACTCTTTACCTTGTAGAAAATCGTGAAAAAGACAAAATCATGAATGAAATACACCCGTCGCCTTTTACAAATGCTGCTAAAAGATCAATCCTACATTGACATGGTCGAGAGTTAGATGAGAATTCTTGTGTAATGCATTACAGTTACCGGGGTAATGATCACTGCATTGACGACCCAACCAACACTTATTGAATTCATACATCATTATGCTAACATAATTTGCATAAGTATCATCTGAATAAAATGTTTTATATATATTCTGCTTCTATAAATAATTCCATAATTACTTTACCTCGGAAATAAATTGTATTAAATGTTTGTGAATTTGATCGTGTGGCCCATAAGACTTAAATTACCTAACCCTTAACTTGTGAATCCCGGCATAGTACAGGATGGCCATAAACAATCCGGTTCCCGGATACAAGACTTAGAATAATTCACGGCCGTCTCTCAGTTTGCTAGCCATGGCCACGGTTTGCGAGTCGATTGTCTCTTGGAGTCGCTCCATGAGAATGGCTGTATTTATGCTCCGCGGTTCGCCGTGAGAATGAAACTTTGATCAATGTCTGGTCAAAATGTCCTGCAAAATTCACACCAATTTGCATGTGCATTGTTGACTCGTATTGCATCGATAATTAGCTTTACAAAATGCCAATTTTGTCAGGCTTCGCCCCGAAGCCTAATGTGCCTGGGGGCTAATTATCACCCACGTGTTTGCATTGCCTCGGGTTTGCCCCGCCCGTACATACTATCTGCCTCACATCTAGCGGGAAGGGAAATAAAATCGGTAACTCGCCTTACTCCCGCACTTCATATCATGTGAACGAATTGTTTGTTTTCAAAAAAATTATGGCAAAATAAAGGGGATACAATGGACTACAATCCCATATAAAATTAGCAAATGTCAAAACAAAAATAAAGACACAGCAAGCGGCGTGAAAAAGGTCATGTTTACACTTCATAAATTTTGAAACAATCGTCGATTTTTCACAACTTCTTACACATTTATCACTGCTAAACTACTGAATGCATTTTCATAATTTTTATATCACAATAAACCGAAAAGAATAATCTTTTTTCTTTATAAATGCGCATATTTATTCACAGAAATAAAGATACAACTTTCTGAGAGGCATGTGAAACCAAACGACACACAAACTAATCAACATATTTTCATCAGTTATGGTCCGAGGTTAGCATTTATTTGAAAGGTCAAACAACATAACCATATTTGGCTTGACGTGTGCTTATTTGTCAACTGGTTCGAGATTATGATTTCTTGGAAAAGTGCGATGAACGACCGTTTGCAATGCTGCATACATGTTTTTACGATATGATTTGATAGGTGGAAATAAAGACAAACTTTACATAGCTATAGAATTATAACCAAAGGTCGCATTCTAATAATTTTTATATCATTGTGAAGCTAGACATCTTGTCTTCAATTCCGTATATAAATGGAATTTTTTCGTTTCATATTTATGATGTTACGAACCCCGAATTAAAGACAATCATTCGAAAGTAATAGAATAAAAACGAAAAATCATAGAAAATTCATTCAAAGTTTCGGGTGTGAATTAGCCATTAGTGTACGGGTGTCGCGACTTGAATTTGTATTAAATGTCCGTATATAGTCCGTTTTCGTGATGTAGATGCGATATATTTTGTAAAAACGGTACAAGAATCGCCGCCTGGAAATTCCCCCAGCAGATCTAGTTAGTGCCTAAGACAAAACTACTGCTGCGAGCTGCAAGCCTGTAAATTCCGCCACAGGGGCTAAATTGGTAAAATAGAAATACGCAACGTAAGGGTTAATAATGAGAATCCTCATTGGCTAACATTTCAGCTTTCTAGGACTCTTTCTCTGGGAGAAGAAGATGAAAATAAGTGTAGAGGTTGTGACCCCTGTGACTGGTATTTAGGGTCACACAGCCACCAAATTTATAATTAAAAATCTCTGAGGCTGAGTAGTCAGAATTTGAAGGCTGAGTACTATGAAATATCAGAGATACATTTCAGAAAGGACAATAAGACAATTCTACTGCAGATATTGCACTAAGTCATAATTTGCTCAAAACCACTAAAACATATTTCACGTCTAGGTATCATGGTTGACATGTATAAATTATCATACTGACATCTTTATTTGGGGAGATAGGCTTCAGACAAAATGACTCCCAATATAGAGTTCACCTAATGGACACTGCTAACAAATTATTATATCTAAGTTTAACTCATAAAAGACACATCTAGGGATCATGGTTGACATTTGTAACAAGTTTGGTGAAACTAGCATGTCCTTATAGAGACACCGGTAAGACTTTATATAATTTATTTCAAAATCTACAAATCATGGTATACATGTGTATAAAATAATTAAGTTTGATGAAGCCAACATTTACAGTTTGGGAGATATGCTCTGGACAAAATGATTTAAATTGTATCACAATTGAAATTTACGTCACATTTCAATCTGAAAACTGAATTAACTTATGAATGATGTTTGTTGAACCCAGTGTGTACAGCTAGGACAGACAGATGGAAGCTAGGTCCAGATGAATGCTGTATACCATTAAATGAAATATGGCCAATCCTAGACTACTGTCCTGCATTTGCTCCAGCCAGGTAATTTTTTAAGGTTTTTCTTTGATTCTGCCATTTAAAATGACAAAACTACACTTTCAGACTAGCTCCTCTTCATACTCTGTAAAGTTTTGCTCACACTTCAAGGCAGTGCTACAACAACTGAATATCAAAAGCAGCAGCTGTATTATCACAATGCATTACCCAAACTCTTATCTTTATTTATTAAGATTCACTTGAAGTATTACAACTTCTTTACTTTAGTTATCATAACATTTCTTCGAGAAACCTGCCTATACAGTGTACATAGGTGAGTAAGATTATACGACTATATGTATTTCACCGAGGTAAATATTCATGCAGGTGATGAACAATTTTATCACAAAATAAACTGTTTGTCTTGCATGATCCCAGCGTGAGGGTGGCTTATCAACAAGCTGTTATCCTTACAACTGATCACAAGTAGCAATCAAACAAGCAGGTGAAACAAGGAGAGGACCAGAAGGGGATTCAACAGAAGCCTGACTCTCACAACCCTACTTGAGTAGTCGACGAGAAGCAGTTTATTACCTCAGATTACATCACAGCACATACAGTAACGATCTTCAGCAGGTAAATCCAGGTATTCCAGGTGATAACGAATACCTGTTGATTAGTTGTGCAATATTATGTACCTGTGCAGCGGCTAATCAGGGGATCACCTGTGGAGGGGGACTCATTGAGGGGTTTAGTGCACTAAATAAAGGAATGTGTCACCTGAGTGGTAATCTCAAGCTCTTTTGTTTTTCATATCGCTGGGATGGTGCTCTATGTGTGCATTGATTAGGAATGGAGTGAACGTGCATGGACATTTCAGTGGGTTCAATTCAGTATTAGCCATGCAGTGTTTCCAAAAGTGGCTAAATAAGTTATCAATTATTACATTTAATTCAGAATTCAGTCATGTTCAATTTGGAATATCTTAATATTAAAGAACCTGGAAAGTGGTCATAGGGTCATTCTTCTAGCTCCTAAGTTTTTCAATCTGCTTGGTATATGTACATTGTAGAAGGTTGCATATCTTGCCTTGAATGCAGGCTACATTAAAGTGCTTAAAGGACAATTTTCGCCTTTCTGATAATCTCAGTGTCTTAAATTTGTCTCTCCGATCACTGGAATATAGCAGGGGAGATACTGTAGGAGGGGGAGGTAGACGACCTTGGAAGGGGGGAGGTATGAAGAGGGAAAGATGAGGGTGAGAGGTGAAGATCGTTTCGTCCTGCACTGCAGGTGTTCATGCCTGATACAGTTGCATCAAGTTAATCAGAAAACAAGTGCCACCTTTGTGATAATCTCAGTTTATCTCGTCTCCATCAGTGGAATGTGACATGATCATGAATACCAATTAAAGGGTTTGATCCACTGAGGTAAAGAAGTTCTTTATTCTGTCTAGATTTGATAGTGTTACATTTAAAATTAAAATTAAATTTACCGAAGCAATTTCTTCAGGACATATTGAAGAAATCAGTTTAGAAGTATAGCAGCAATGAGGTTTTAGTACTTCAAACAATTTAATAAAATAAATTCACAAATAGTATGAAAAGTGCATGGATCCAGACAAAAGTATTGGGGTTTCCTGCCTCCCAAACTTATCATCTGAAACTTCAGAGACAAATCTTATGGATTTTGTTCCATAACATTTCTCGCCTTTCAGGTAGATGAAGAAGCAAAACATAGCCCACAAACATTGTATGAAAGAATAAGGAAGTTGTCAACCACAAGATATGTCTCTGAAGTTTAGGACCAACTTCCAAATGCCTTGGACAATTTTCATCCAAAATCTTGTTCCACGGGAGATATTGCTCATAACAGATCAAAGCTGACAACTAGTAGGACATGACATCAAAATACTTTGACAACAACTAGTACGTTTCTCACAATGACATGATGTGAAAAACATGATGACATCACAATGCTAATTAAAAGTCATGCTACTTTGCAAATCTTCAGCACAATTGTATTCAGAGAAGTGCATGTTACATTGAAAACTAACAAACTGATGTATTCTTATAATTAAAAGAACCTAATCCTAGTGTTTTCTGATACCAATGATCTTAACACCTGCAGATAAAAGTACAAATATTGCTTTGAAATCCAGTAAGAATTGAACATTTTAAATTCCATTAACTTAATTGTGTTCATATATATGATGTTATAAAACAAATGGGTGATATTCTCTTTTTACTGCATGAAAGTACAAGAATCGTGATAACGATTTTGTCATACATGATGAAGTACAGCCTTCTTGACGAAAGCACTGGCCAAAATATTAAGTAATTGTCAACATACAAGATAAGATTAATGAAATCCTATGAATTGATAAGGATTTTAATGAAATCTGCTTGACTAACACCAAACCTGATAGTCCGGTGATGAATATCTACAAGCACTGAAAGACTCTTTTGTTTCAACGATGTTAATAACACTTCGCACTTGAAAATATTTGTTAACAATTTCACCATCTTATCATCTGAACCACATATTTGAAAACAACTATCAAATTTGTTTGCAAAATATACATCAAGTGATATATCTTTGCAACGTTCTAATTGAACAATTTCTCAAATTTCTTATCAAATATTCCAAACAATGGTTTGTCTGTTTCACTGTAACATCACGTGAAAACAGTTCTCTCCACATCTTTCTTTGCGTGAGGAACTGAGAAAAAGCATTATATCAAGTATGTAATCCTATTCTGTGAAATAACAAACAGTGTAAACTGTGTATTTTCACCCAAAACTCATTAAAGTAGAGGAAATATACACAGCAATGACATCATCACTCTGACTGCCAAACAATGGCACCAGCCTGCGACAGAGGTACCAACTCTCAGAGCTTGAACTTGCTTGCATCAGATAGGAGGATGTGACTGCCTTTCTTCTCAGGTTAAATTGGTGCGCAGCTCTTTATTTCACACAGGACAACACAGTTCCAGCCGATGAATAGCGCATGGCGTAAACACCCAAGCATTTAGTTTTTAATCAGACGTGAACTGAGACAACACATTGTTAAGTGGTAACACACTCGCTGAATCGTAAAACTTCCAAAAATTAACGCCCTGATCTGTGGTTCATGCAAGAAAACTTTCACAAATATATATTTATCTATCTCAGCAACGTTAATTCCAAAATTAAAGGCACACATAAAAATTAATAATATCATGATCACTGTATGAGAGAATTTAATTGATCTTGAGAAAGCTGATGAAATGAGACGAGACTGTCATTGTACAATTGGTCTGCTATATTCACTTGATTGACATTGTAATGAGATGCGCTAATGATGACAACCGAAAACGTTGCATCTCACTGAAACAAAGAAATTTCGTATCCATAGAATGATCCTTGAAATATCATATATATGTATATATGTGTAATATGATGTACAACATACATCATACAATATTTTCAATCATTTAACATTTAAAACATTTTTTATCAAAAGTCATCAGCTATCAAATCATTTTCAAAAGGACACTAAATGGTTCCACTTAATTCCAGCCTCTCTTTCAGAGGGTTTACTTGGAGTAACTCGGAGGACAAACAAGAAGACAAGTGTTAACATATTGCCTCTATTTTCACGGAAGTGGAGAAACATCGTTGGCCATGTTTGTTGATGTTGCTATCATCATGGTCTTGTAAACACCTGTATAAATCTCTCTTCTGCCATTGTTACCATTCATTCTCTGTGAGAATCAGATCCCAATGGGGGCAACTGCCGGAAAATTACTTCCAGGGTTATAATCGTGAGAACTAACACATCTTTGCGTCCTGTTTTTGCCAATAACTTTGAGGAGGCTCTTCATCATAATGCATGCCACACTGGTGTTGCAGCCTTTCTCCCAGCAATACAACTGGGCACTGTGATCAAATAAAATGATGTTAAACCCCCAACTACCACACTTCAAACTCTGTCAATCTACTATTTTTCTTTTCATTTCTTCAGCTCATATAAGTCCACTATTGAATATAACAGTGATTTAATCATTAATGCCTGAAGTTTTATTTGGAAATATCATGAATCAATTTCAGATGATGTGAAACTTAATTAGACATTATGCTCGATCCTTATCTAATGAAGATAAGTGAGAGAACTATATCATATAACTATTCTCGGTCATCCATCCTGTATGAATCAGATTCTATCAGAGGAGCTGCAGTAAAATTACTTCTGGGATTATACATGGTGAAACCACGAGTTTCAGACTCTCCTACTACCGGTATACTGTTTATATTGAGATTTAATTAAATATGAAATTTTATTCCATATTGTTATATTATGGTATGACAGTGTTATTGGGATAACACTATCTGCAAAACCACAAATTTTTGTGCTTTTTCAAGATGAGTACTTTGTTGAATTTTAACCCTACCGGGACTGACTCAACCAACAGCTAACCTATTCGACCACTGTGACCATCTAAGTTACACTCAGTGCTGGTAGTTGGGGCCTTACTCTTAGGGTGTGGGTTCAAATCCCGCAAGAGACCTGTCACAATAAAATACAATTATTTGTACTCTTTCAGACAGTGTGATCCCAAACACATTTGTTCACTATCTAAATGACATGTTATAAATATATAGACAACATTTAAAAACAGTTTGACAAGTATACAGTCACAAATATTCAAAAGTAAAAAAAAACACAGAACCATTTTTCCTCCAACGTGTTTCATTGGTATCATCAGGGAGTATGACAGTTGTGACATTACGTAACAATGGTATGACGTCATAATACAGCAAGTGGTAGAGTGGACTCATTGTACATGTAGGCCCAAAAGAGTAAGTAATGTATAACATAATTACATTATTAAACATTAAGTTCGGGTCTTAATATTTTAATGAAATAGTCTTCTTTGAATTGTCTCACCATTCTATCATTTTTTTCCATTTTGTAAAAAGGAAATATTTTAAATTTAATTTCTTTGTTTTTTGCACAGGTGTCCAAGTGTGCACTGAGTGGTATGCAACGAGTCTCTGGACATTTTATTTGTTGTTTATGTACCCGGACTCAGTTTGTCCCATATATTCACAAGAACATCCTTGACAAACAATGATATATATAATATTTTTTGCTTAACAGTCAGTATTGAAACGCACATTATGTATACATAATATATCATGGTACGTACAGCCTTCAAAAGTTTCAAATAGTTATACACTTTTGTACACAATAGAAGTTTGAATGAAATAATTAACCATGTTGAAATGACTGATTTGTAAAGAAAGATTCTCTTCAAAAGAGCTTGTTATACCTGACATTCACCATGTACAGATAACATACCTGTTGTCTTGATTACAATCAAAGGGAGATAACTCCATTTCTAGAAAATGATGCTCTTCTATCTCAGACTGAAATTTTATCCATGTAAATCTGTTTGATTTACTTTAAACAGGACTTGTAAGGATCTCGTTATATTGAGGTCTTTAAATTCTCGTAGCAAGCCTGGAAAGTATTACATATTTGTGGAATAGATTAATAAATCGTATAACAAGTTCAAATTGAATACACAATTTCTATTCACATTCGAATCATTTACAAGAAGCAGTTTTTACAATCATAGACTGTGACTGAGTGTAAAAGTCAGTTATATCCAAAATAAAAGTATATAAGTGGAAAACTTTCACTAAATTAAATCTTTTCTCAAGCAAACAGCATGTATTCTTAAAAGTATCAGCCACACAAATACCATAGATAAATTTTACATGTTTATAAGATACAATCAGGTATGGATTACACAAAGAAAACATCATGTTTGCCCCATGATCCCAAAATGTTGCTCACCCATATACATGATTTACTGTGAGGCCCCAAACATGGGTAAATCAAGACACATTTGTTTGTTAATCTGCAAGTTTCAAAATGAAATCCAACATCTAATTTTATGAATACATGTATAACTGAAATGAAATAAAACTAGGGGTCAAAGCTGTCCAAATTCTCAGACTTGATCACTTGGGTATCTGTTATAGCTATACTTTTGAATGATCATAAATCAGGGTTTTACTTATGTTCAAGTTAACATATACTTTTCAAAAGATCCATGACAACATAAATATGTGTAGAAATCAAAATCAAAATATATCAAAGACAGGACCCAGGATTATATACATCTAAGGCATGAGTGTTATGCTCGGTCTGATTTTAATGAGATCAGTGTAGAAATTACTATATTGAGAGGAAAAACATGATTAAACAAAAATACAAATGACTGTACAAAAACAAATAAACTTATATGAAATATATTGTAACAATGTATATTGTATTAAATTCCTACTGATTAGACTGGAATCTTTCGTTACCCACATCTCATGTATTTGTGATGGTCTTAACTAAAACTCTTATATTCAGATTGATTTGTTTAAAACTGAAAAATAATCGAAAACTTTTATAAGAAAAATAAAGCAGTAGTTTAGATGATTTTATTGATCCTTGTCTGCTCTTGATGGTCAGATCCTGTCTGTCACATACAGACACTTTTATGACAGGAGAGACCAAGCAAGTCTAACACAGTATGGCAAGTCTAGGAAGATAGATAAACGTAAAGGAAGAGAGGCTAGCTCCTTTCTCTTTTCAAATTTAATTTCCTTTTTTTTACTTTTCCTGCATTGTTTTTGGTGTAGATACTTTTTATACTATAAATTACTGTTAATACAGTTTATTTGTAATCATTGTCGCATCTCAGGACTTTGAAGGGCAATTAGAAGTGGCATGCATAAGAAGAGGAAGATTTTCTGGATAACAACTTCTTTAATGTGAAAATACACAATGTTACAGAATATATACTCATTCCTTCATCAGGAGGAATGTAATTAAGGATCTCATTACAATAAAGACATCTTGTCAACTTCTACAATTCCACTCAATGAAGTATATTATTTCAATCGATCCCTTTATACATAATAAACCAAAATCATTTCTAAAATATAATTTATTTTCAATTGAACATAAAACAACTTATATCCGTTAAAATCCCAAGCGGCATTTCCAGAAATATGGGAGTATTTAGCACCCCTCGAGACCCTCACACTGGATATAAATTCATAATTGTCAGAAGTGAACCTATCAGAGTAGATATGTAGAAAGGTTGAGGAACCCAAGTAATATGAAAGAGAAAGATTTCATCAGGCCTCTCATAGAGAAACCCTTTTGGAAAATCAGGAAAACAAGCTGACCTAATCTAGCTCTCGTATAAACAGTTCCATGTAAGTTGTAGCTGTAAAAACGTGAGAAAGATTCTCAGCCTAATCATGACAGGAGGAATTTACTCTGTGTTTATAATTTACTGTTTATTTCGAGTAAATAAAGGAGCCTCTTTATATTCACCTCCATGGGAAAATCAGCAAAGCTTTCAGAGAAATGGATTTGGAAACTTCATCTGCATACTTTAATGTTGAAAGTTTGATTGCGTCAGAAATAATCTCTGTTTTTTAGTGTAGGTTTAGTTATTATAAAGGTTCACCTGTTTCATTTGAATTTGGATTGCAAGAATATTTGTGTTTTAATATTTTTCTGATAAATTTAAACTCTTACCTGATGTTTAAAAAACATTTTACCAGAACCATTCCTGAGTTTGAATCCTAAAAATCACAAATACTTACCCATAAACGATATACTTCTGTAAATTTGCCAAACACAAATATTGCTTAATAATTTTCATTTCAAATCACTTCATTACCTTTGTTCTAAGAAAGATGACAAGGAAGTTTACATTCAAACAAATGATTAGCAAAGGTTGTTAACTTTGGGCTGGCCTTAGCTCATTTTATTCGATGAAATATATAATTGATTTTACTGGATGCACAATTTATCCTTTTTTCCTCGTCATTGATTAATATAGACTTCCTAAATTAAAAATTTTGATAGCAGTCAAAGCTAAATTAAGAGAAATTGTGTTAAAATGTTTCAAAAATTACAATTCAAATATTTATACAAAATGGAGCACCAAAGATGCCTTAAATTCCTAGAGCTGAGTATTCTAGACTTGCTATAATTTCCTAGACTGGGCTGGTTGTCAATTGAATATTTTGCTCTGAGGTCGTGATGACAGACTATTGAAATACATTATAATGAGAATTTTTATGAGAATTTTTCATAGGGTATATCCACTTATTCTTCACCCCAGGAATACAAGGCACCTTATAAAATAAACAATATTGAATGTTTATCTTTCACAATTATCATTATCATATCATTTTTCATAATGCTGACAACAACATTGTTGAACTTCGTTTAAATAGACATGTGATAAAAAGTATATGTTACTACATTGTGAAAAAAGAAAAAGGAAAACTTCATCCAAATCTTCAATAAATCTTAGGAAAAGTGAAGTATGAGCCTCAAGAAACAGAAACGCCTGAGAAATAAACAAATGCAATTTTGAATATGTAAAGAAATTGAAACTCATGAGAAATAAACACATGCAGTTTTATAGATATCTAAGTAATTGAAACTCATGAGAAATAAACGAAAGCTTCCGCTAATTTCCAAAAACAACATGGCAGACTCATCGCTTTTTAATTTCTACCTGAAAGTGAGGCTTGGTTATCAGCAGGTGATGACAGGTCGTAAGTTTCATCACCGTTGATGTATGACAACCTGTAACCTACATGTATATTGCAAGTCAGGCAATACAAACATCGGCTGCCATCTTGTTTGTGTATATGTATGACTTCCCTACTCGAATGTGACAGAATAACTGATAGCCGTTTCTGTGTTTAAGCTAACTGTCTCTGTCGGAAGGAAATCTGTGGACTTTGGCATTAATTCAGACATATTCTTGCATAAATTCTGAAAAAATGGTTTCTAATTCTTCAAAGCTCGTCACTACGTCTTCATGGCATCCTGTGATTCAGATAGTGATGAAAGCTGGCTGTCGACAGCGAGTGTGGTTATAGAAACAGTGTAATTAACCAACTTCATCTTCTCTGATGATTCAGAATGATAGTATATAGTATGTATTAAGGTTCTAATTTGTCTTCCCCCTTGATATGAACATACAGTAAACTCCAAAACCAAATTGAAAAAATAATTAAGATCCTAAATATTTTATACAATTATCTATTCTATATTCAAAAGGCATTGGAAATTTGAAAGCCAGTATTTGCTGTTAAAAACAATCCTTATTTGGACAATAAACCTGATGTAATATGAATTTTAATGTTTTGAAAGTGCTGTTATAGTCTAACACTTAGACTCTGAAAAAATATTGAGGTGAGGTGAGGTGAGGTGAGGTGAGTTGGGGTTTAACACCGCTTTCAAGAGTATTTCACTTATATCGAGGCTGCTAGTATTATGGCAGGAAGAAAGCCCGCAACGCCACATGGCTATACATTGCGGTGAAACCTGCGAGCATCGGCTGGAACTAACGAACCATGGGTGGTACTACGCTGAAATTCTGTGTTGCATTGCACCCAAACCTTACTGCGTGTAGAACAGTTCTCTACTGCAGACAAAGTTGCCGTGCCCCTGGCGGGATTCGAAAAAATATTGAAACTATGCCTCTGTTTTCTTAAATCTCATTTCTCAGGCTCCTTTTCTATATTTAATAAAATAGTGATATTTTTACAAGTAAATACTTTTTTTCAGAGTCTGAGTGTAACATTAGGGAGATTATAACTATATTACTTAATGATTTATTACTAATTAATAAATCTTAATTGACATAAAAGAGTAACATTAACAAATATACTTTCCAATCTTGGTTTATTCATAAGTTACCATTGTTTCTTGGTTCAATCGTAGAGGGTCCGTTATCACATTTCACTTTACTATCGAGATATAGAGATGAAGCCAGATGAAACAAACCATCTATTATACGCAAAACTCCAACTATATAGTTACTATATACACCATCCTTCTGTCCAGTAAACAAACTACTATCACACAATAAACAAGATCTAACTGGACAAATGGACCATTGTCTTGCTGGCCACGATGACTATATATAGTGACTTATCGTGGCAGGTAGATAATCCAATCTACATCACATGACGAGAGATGAGGGTTACTGTGGCGTTACTGTCGAGTGCCTAGCCTAACGTACCTGACACTTGCAAGTAGTATACATATTCTTCAGAGTATAAAAAACATTTACGTAGATAATACGGAACATTCCATATTACATACATAAAAGTAAATGCAAAAGTCAAAGATTGTTGAAATTGCTTATTCATAAACAGAAATACTGTAAAAGGTTAAGTTTAAAAGTAAATGGTGTGCATGGTTCAACATTTGTTTTTCATAACGAGAAAAGAGAGATGAAATCCTTCTTTCAGAGACATTTTATAGGTTTCTAAGAAGAATCATAAAATATGATATGCACAAATCAAAAAAATTATCTTTGCTCCATATTGTTTCAACTTAAAAAAATAGAGCCATGGGCTCTGTAGCTCATCAGGATTTCATTGATTTACTATCTAAAGTTGAATATTTAAGTTATTTAAGTTATTGTTTACAAGCAAAAGATAGGTTCTTAGATCATGACCACTCTGACCCCATTTGGGGTCACAGGGTCACATAATCTACAATTTAGAATCCCCATTGGCCAAGGAGTCTGCACACAACTTTTCAGCTCTCTAGACCTTTTGAAACTAGAGAAGAAGATGAAAATAGGTTTTTAAGGATGTGAACCCTGTGACCCCATTTGGGGTCACGGGGTCACGAAATCTACAATTTAGAATCCCCATTGGCCAAGGAGTCTGCACACAACTTTTCAGCTCTCTAGACCTTTTGGAACTGGAGAAGAAGGTGAAAATAGGTTTTTAAGGATGTGAACCCAGTGACCCCGTTTGGGGTCACGGGGTCACATAATCTACAATTTAGAATCCCCATTGGCCAAGGAGTCTGCACACAACTTTTCAGCTCTCTAGACCTTTTGGAACTGGAGAAGAAGATGAAAATAGGTTTTTTAAGGATGTGAGCCCTGTGACCCCATTTGGGGTCACAGGGTCACATAATCTACAATTTAGAATCCCCATTGGCCAAGGAGTCTGCACACAACTTTTCAGCTCTCTAGACCTTTTGGAACTGAAAAAGAAGATGAAAATAGGTTTTTAAGGATGTGACCCGGGTGACCCCATTTGGGGTCACGGGGTCACGAAATCTACAATTTAGAATCCCCATTGGCCAAGGAGTCTGCACACAACTTTTCAGCTCTCTAGACCTTTTGGAACTGGAGAAGAAGGTGAAAATAGGTTTTTAAGGATGTGAACCCAGTGACCCCGTTTGGGGTCACGGGGTCACATAATCTACAATTTAGAATCCCCATTGGCCAAGGAGTCTGCACACAACTTTTCAGCTCTCTAGACCTTTTTGAACTGGAGAAGAAGATGAAAATAGGTTTTTTAAGGATGTGACCCCTGTGACCCCATTTGGGGTCATGGGGTCACGAAATCTACAATTTAGAATCACCATTGGCCAAGGAGTCTGCACACAACTTTTCAGCTCCCTGGACCTTTTGGAACTGAAGAAGAAGATGAAAATAGGTTTTTAAGGATGTGACCCCTGTGACCCCATTTGGGGTCATGGGGTCATGAAATTTACACTTTAGAATCCCCATTGGCCAAGGAGTCTGCACATAAAATTTCAGCTTTGTGGAGTCATTGGTTCTGGAGAAGAAGTCGAAAAAGCGAAAAGTTTACGGATGGACGGATGGACGGATGGACGGATTGACGGATGGACGGATGGACGGATGGACGGACGCCGGACACCATGCCATGCCATAAGCCCATCGGGCCTTTCAGGCCTGATGAGCTAAAAAGCTGAAAATAGTTCAACATGAAAGCACATACATGATCATAAAATTATTTTGAAAATGGCTGAATATATTCAATGAGAAATAAGTCATGCATATATCTGAAAAGGTTGAAATCTCTGTGAAGGGTACATCAATGCACCAACACCATACTACTGAGTGATTGAGACAACAATTACCTTGACGTAATCCCTCAGCAAGATGTATACATGGCAAGTAAAATACTAAACATGTTACCTACATAAAGTAAAAGGAATGTTTGTTCTCTACTTTTGTAGACTTATTTTTTAGAAATACATGCTGTTTAGATAGTGAACAAGTGTAACAGTGTTATATTTGGGATCTCACTATCTGCAATAGTACAAATTCTTGCACTTCCTCCTGAAAAAGTAGAAAAATTTGTACTATTGCTGATTGTGTGATACCAAGTATAACAATGTTAGATATATCTACACACCGGGATGAATTTCATACTTTTATATCGCCTGGGGAGGGACAAGTGTGATTTATTTGACATTAACTTAATCAAATATCTTGTATATATATCTAATGTACAGGAATATTGGATGCAAAATAAATATAATACCTGTTGTTTCTGTCAGAAATTAAGGAAGAGCAGCCAGGCCTCCAACTTGATGATTGAAAGAGACAACTTTTGTCAGGTCAGGTATTTCAGTGATATCATATTTCAAAATTCATCTTGAGTAACATCATATTTTCAAAATCTAGAGAGCATGTTGTTTAATTCCGAAAAATTTAATTTTCAAAATGTTCAACAATATTTGTGAAATGAAAAGCTACACAAACAACTGGGAAAATGAGTGAAATCAATCATGTAAACTTATATTTTGCAAATTAATCTCTTTTCAAAAAGAGTGAAAATTGGGAAACTGTTTAAGGATTTTTTTACAACTACAAATTCTGTTTATGTGACATAATCATTGAGGTATAATGACAAAATTATTGAAAGAATGACTACAAAAAGAAAAACGCACAGATGTTATTACAAAAACATCATGTAACAAAATAAATAGGAGTTGTAAGCTCAAAAAGTTTTCCTCTCCGAATATGACCAATTGCCTTGAATTGCCTGCTTCAAATCAAGTTAACATATTTCAAATTTCCACTGTTTGGTAATCGCATTTGCGTCATTGTTAAAATTCATAACACATGGCGAAAACATTCCATCCTTCTACAACTCTCATTAAAAAACACTGCAATCCTACATGTTTATAGTTTTTATTTTTTTCTAATTTCTTTAAAAAAAAATGAAACAATAAAAAGTTGAATTGCCTCCAAATTCTACAAATAATTGTCACGCTTAACAAAAGATGGCTGGAAGTATTCCAATACCAAAGATAATTCCTGATGGTCTACTAGATAACGAGTGCTCGGAGCGTGTCACCTCCTGAAAATGAGTAACTAAATGAGAAAACTTGATTCCTCCTGTTTATTTTCTGTTCATTTCCATTTTGTAGAACCGCCCTGCAATGAGCAAGAGGCCACTTTAGGAAAAACATGACATGGACTCATTAGTTCCGACAAGTATTCCCGAATGTGGATCTCTCCTCTTCTCCCCATCTCATTTTATTTGTCCATTAATTCAATCAGTCTGTTTACAATCACCTACAGAGGGAGCCACGCTTATGTCAACATCGCAGACAGAGAGAGAAAACTTGGTCCGCTGGAAAGTAAAACGATCTTATTCTATAGGAGATGGGTGCAGAAACAGTACCAGGTGATAAAACACTGTGTTCTATTCAAAACAAATTACTCCGCGGATGTCAGGACGCAAAACAAGGTGTTCGGGTGATTCTGTGAGAATTATACTCCCTGATTCTGGAAACTAGGAAACTGGTTATTTTCAGTAATCGTTATCAACTGTATCTTTTTCTCTTAAAAGGAATAATATATCTGACATATTGGCAGAATTGAAAACAATGAGTCACAATCTAAGGGAGACAACTCTATGTAATTCAAAACATTGTTTTTGGTCAATAAACAGTGAAAATGTCATGGATTTCTACTTGCTTTGTTTTTTTGTGTTGAGAGTTCAAACTATTTTTCATTAACTCTTTTTAAGGAAAAATTATTTGTAAACATACAAGTTTTTATTCATGAGTAACTTGCGTAGTCAGATTGCTTTATATCCACAAAACTGTTTCTTTTAATTAGAATGACACAGCTCTGTCAACAAGACCAAGTTAGGATACATACTTGAAAAGTTTTCCAATCCCGGACAAACACAATATGTCAATAGCATCTGCTTACACTGTTCAGTTATAGATGTCTCTGTTCACAAAATCACAAAAATAGAGACATTACAAGGGCAGTGATATACAAAGATGATCAATGATGTTGTTGATGGTGATATTGATCTTGACGGTGGTGTTGATGATGATGATGATGATGATGATGATGATGATGATGATGATGATGGTGATTCTGATGTTGTTGATGATGATGATGATGATGGTGATTCTTATGTTGATGTTGATGATGTTGATGATGATGATGATGGTGATGATGGTGATGATGATGGTGGTGGTGATGAATATGATCGTGTAATGATTACGGTATGTTGCTGCTAATTATAATGATGGTGGTTGAACAAAATGATGCAGGTGGTGATGGCAAAGTTGATTATCGTGATGACTAAAATGATTCTGATGATGGTGACGACAATGCCATTAAATTATTATGACCAAAATGATGATGATGATGATGATGATGATGATGATTATAATGATGATGGTGATTGCGAAGGTGATTATTATGCTGAACAAGATAATGATGATGATAATAAACAAGACAAGGATTATGAACAAGATGATAAGAATGATGATGGTGATTATGATGATGATGGTGTTGTCAATGAACATGATTGTGTGATGATCATGATGATAGTGATGTTGATGACGGTGAAGACTGTGATGAACGATAATGGCAATGTTGATTATCATCAACACAATTATGATTGTTTGCATCTATCACTGTGACTGTTTATCATTTTCAATAATCAGAAGATGTTCTTGCCCATAACTGCATTGGGAGTATATCATAAAATCTCTTGAACTTGTTCACCCTTTTCAAACTCAAAATTAAGACCAGAATATGACATGATACATGAGTACTAACAGCAAAAGGTGGAGGTAGGACTGTAAATTCACTTGTCTCTTTATTTAAGATTAAAGTTTTAAGATTGTATAGGATAGGCCTAGTTGAGATTATAGTCATCTACTGCTAAATACTAAACTTGAAATAAGCAAATGACAAATCTTGCACCGCCTGAACTACCATATTGCAGTAAGTCAAATCACTTCTATACCTACATCCACTGAGAGCCAGGTAGAGTGAAGTGGCAAGAACTCAGTACCAAGTGTCCTGGTGTAACACCAGAGCCGGCAATAAACCATTATTGGAAGTTCACATCTGGTAAAACATCACCTCTCAAAGCAATTACACACTGATAACCTGCTCAAACCAGGAAGTGGGGTCTTCGCAACTCTTCCCAGAATTCCTTTCAGGCGGTGGGGCGAGGAATGTCAACACACCCCCCATTGAGGGGGTGTCTACTCAGCGCTACTCTCACGGTGCATCTCTGTGAGGCGGTGTCAGGTGTCCTGGCGCCGTGATCTGGATAATATCAATATTACACACGTAGCTTAAAAACAGTTTTACCGTTCTTTCTCTCTCTGTGTTGTATCAAACTCAAAACTCATTCCTTTGATTTTCCATTAAGAATGTTTGTGTTGTGATTGAAGAAAAAAATATTTTGGTTTTTATGACAACTTCATTTGAGTTCTTTGATTTTTTTTAAAGATTGCTGAAACGTTTGTGCTTAGGTTGGTACAGTTGAGTCTCTATGTTTGTATTTGAAGCTGTTGTACATGAAGTCTTGCAACAGAAAGTTACCATAACAGCAATTAGATAAAATTGGGGGTAAGTTAGATACATATTTATTATTTTTTTCTAATTCAACAGTCTTTATTATGCAGTAACATCATACCAGATGAAATTGACACGATTAAAACTTTGGTCAACTGAGGGACCTCTAAGATCTTCAAAATTGAAGGTTATAAAAACTGATAAAACATGTGTTTAAAATTTGATATTATACTAATGTTAACGAGGAAATGGAATATTAAAATCTTTTAAAAACAATAATTTTAATAATTTCAACTAAACATATAAGATAAAGCTGTCATATAGAACACTTCGGTCCATGGCGCCAATGGTGGCACCAATGGTTCCAAGTTGGACAAACATCTCCTGTTTTCTCTTGGACATCCTGTAGGGTAATTATCCATGCCAAGACTGTTTCTTTGAAACCATGTTCTCTTGTTGAAGCCCAGTAGAAATACTCAATCTTCAATTGACCTTTTTATGATGATATTTCCAAAGAGCATTAACACATTTAAAAGGAAATTGACGTTATTTCCAAAGAGATGTTAGCATGTTTATATGGAAATTGACATGCTTCTTTATCCTTATTTCTTTCACTGGTTTCATGTCTTCATTGATAAAAAGGATTTTACAGGTTCATTCATCCATTTTAATACTTGCTTTTTCTCTCGGTGAAGGATCTTATGGATTATCAACTTCAAATTGCCCAAGCCGGATATGAGAATTTGTGAAAATATGGCTTTCTTCTTCAAACACAAAGAGATTTTTTTCATTTAATCTCTCTTTTCTATGTATATGCACTGAACAATATACAGAGATTGGTTCATAAAGATATCACCATGGGTAAAAATATGCTGTCAGGATATTTGTCTTTTAAGATCTTTTTTGTGATATTTGGGAAAGGAAAGCCACATGTCAAAAGAATTTTTAACAATTTTTGTTTATTGGAAACTAAAATAAAGAATAAGATTCATAAAAGAAATTTCTGAATTGTGTTTTCCATCAAATATAGGATCTTAAACGAATAGTATTTGAAGCTATACTCTTCTGAACTTAAGGGTCATAATTCTTCAAAAACATTTTTTCATCAGTCATCCAAAGAATATAGATGATTAGACACAAACAATAACAAAACTAAACTTGCTATCAGATGGAAGGAAAAGGATAATGTATAGAATTCCAAATCTGTTTAATTTTAAAGTATTTTGTGATGTATTGCAAAAGGATTTGAAGTTAATTTGTTCAAATGCATCTTGAAAAATATAAGTTGTAGAAAACATTTTGCATTAGAATCCATTGACCAGTTCATCCTTTGTCTTTATGCCAATTATACAGAATGCTCTTAAAGGGGCAGTAGCATGTTTTTTGCGAAATTTAGTTTTTCAAATTTCCTATTTTTAATGATAGTTTGTGTCATTTAAATTTGCTTTAGATGGTAAAACATCTTATTACACAAACCAATTATCCGTAGTAGTAATAAAGGTGTTGCGTATAAAGCAAAAAATGCATGGCGTCATTTTATTGTGAGCACAATTTATTATTTTGAATGACAAAAATGATTATCATGGCCTTATTGAGCCATGTAAACTCATTTTTAACTTGATTTTCGAAGAGATAAGGGTTTTTTACTATAGGTAAAATTACTTTTCAAATACATTTCATCGGTGTATTTGATCGAAAAAACGTGCTACTGCCCCTTTAATTCATAGGCATTGAAGACATTCATCTAGCTAGCTTTTAACATAATTTTATCTTCCATTTAAACATCATCTTACAATATATTCTTCAAACCCATTTTTATATTCAAAAGGGCAATTCAGACAATGACACATGGCAAATTTGATAGGTTTTGAAGGTAATACATTGATACATGCATTTAAACAAAACATAAAACAATTTGAAATTCTTATATGATTTTCTTTTTAAACTTCTTATCAGATTTCATTGTTTAATTCTCATACAATTTTCATTTTTAAATTCTCATACAATTTTCATTTTTAAATTCTCATACAATTTTCATTTTAAAATAAGATTTCACTTTAAAAATTCCAAGCAGTTTATATTTCACAGAGCTAGACAATGACAAAAATACCTAAATCTTTACATCTGTTCTTCATTTCAGTAGTCTTTGGACCCAGTTAAGTTTTAAATGACCCAGACATAACAAATAGGATCTTAATTCAACCCAGACAATGACAAAGAATCCCTTCTTGAAATATATATAAAAAACATTTTTAAAATTGCGACATTTTATCTGTTCTTCATTTTAAAATTCTTGGACACAGTTAATATGTTAAAGAGCTCCACTATTGCAGGAATGAGTTCCACAGACAGTTTTTAAGCCATAAATAAGAGTCCTCTGTCGTCACTATATGCACACAATACCTATAGATACAGCATATGGGGTAAATCGGTTCTCTGTCTGGCAGTGCTGGGGTAGCGGCGGGAGATTCTATGGACCAAGATAATGACGAATTAAAGAGATGAAAATGACGAGCCATGTAATGAGCCATGGGAGATAACTTTCACATTTTCCCGACATTTAGACCATGCCTACGGGACGTCTGAATTTCAAAGTCAACCTCATACTTACGAGAGGCAAAAAGTGATATTGAAATTGTCTTGCGATGCAAGTCGCCATGTTGAACTCTATCACAATCTTTTCACAATATCACAATATTCCTTTCTCCCCAAATTTGATTACAGCATACCTATTTTTCATGTAGTTAGCAAGTGAATGAAAAAATAATTGTGAATGTAAAAAAGCATGATTCATAGATTGTTTTGAAGTATGATTCAGATGGACTGCAGACTTTTGCCAGTGAATTTAATTGAAAATGACGTACTGTACTTTTTAAAAACATTGTTTGCAAGTACAAAGTGTTTGTAAAGATGCATCATCTACAAAAGATGTAAAAATATTTTCATTGACTTTCTATCTTTTTTCCCCATTGAGGATGTCCAAAGTTTATATATTTGTTATAATCTTTTACACAGACAGTTTCAAGAAATTAATACCATTTGTTTTCAATTGTAATGTTTTAACATTAAATACTTGTTAAACATTTACTTAATATTCATTTGATACCCTATAGCTTTCTTCATCCAATAATATGTATATATATATATATATATATGTAATATCATAATAAAGCAAAAACACTTATCTACTGGATGCTCAAAATGGATAATTTTATTATCTAAACCCATAAAGCGAAACAAATTTATTTAGTTGGTTTAAAGACTCTCCTACCATGAGTTTGACCAATTTGGAAAAAAATACTATTCAAAATCCCTCCCAATAACGGAATTAAAGAAAATATATAATTGTAAATTTATATTTTCTTAATCAATTCTCTGTTTGTTTATGTTGCTTTTCTTGCCTCCTGCCTTTAGAATCTGTAAACCAAGTTGTTAATTTTGCCTGGCCTAACAATGTTTCCCTTAAACTGTGTTTTACTGAAGTTTTTTTTTTATCATAAATAGTCTTTTCAGAGAAAATCATTATTTCGTTTTCATGAGTTTCTTGAGAGGTGTTTAGAAAATGGTGTACAAGACAACAAATTTGGGATGATAACAAGTTAAATATTTTCATCCATAATATTTTGTCTTATGCTTCTTTCACAATACCAACATTCATAGTATAACAAGTAAATATTTCTTTATTTCCCCAATAGCCATATCAGAATCAGAAAGCAACAATGTGAATGTGTCTCTCTCCTTTCCCACTCAATATGGAAATGCATGTTTTTATACTCATGTTATCATAAAGACACAAATCCCCTTAATTTATTCAGAGGTATAAAATATTCAAATAGTCAAATATCCTAAATTTACACTCAGGTAGGAATATATTCAAATATCTCTTTTTCAACTTTCCCCAATTACCACCTCAGAATGCGACAACCTCTGAAAGTAACAATACTGTAATGTATCTATGTCCGCTCTGTTGTAAGTGAAGATACATGTGTTTTTACTCTGGTTATTTATCATGGGAGCTCACAGGTGCTCAACCTCTCCAGCAACACAAACATGTGCCCCCTGATTTATGAATCATGTTGATATTTACTTTCTTGAAATTCTTTCTGCCAACATCAAACCCAGCACCTCTGTTCAGATCACAAAGACGGGAGACGATAGAGACAAAATCTTGAAGTAATTAGCGAGTCGATTGGTACCGAAATCAACGCCCCTATACTGCCACCCACTGATAGTTTTACTGGTGATTGACATTGCTCACGTGAGGCTTCTGCCAAATAGATTATTCCCGTTTTCGGACTGATAATGTTTATTTCAAGAGCCCTCTTGTTTATTTGTGATTACGGAGTGTATCTAATGTGTAGGATTACTGGCAGTTTGGAAAATATTTTCCTTCCAGTTCAAAGGATGATTATGAAATAATGGCTGTTTATCAACATCCTACTTTTCGACTTGTTAATTACTGTAAATTAGGGAAGACATCATTTCTTAGCACTTACCCGTGAACCTGCTGTTTAAATGATTTTTTAATGTTGTGTGTTCAGGTACGATTTGAACAAGTCAATATTTTGGGTTATCTGATACAGTTTAGGGAGTAGATATTAAGGTAAGATATTTGAAGATTTTAATAGATATTTGCAATGTATGAAATAGGCCTGTCCCAACACCAGGTTACCTTTAGTCCAGGCTTGTAACTTTTTTAGGTCTTTCTTTGATATTTTGATTTAAATTTACAAAATAACACTTTTGGGCTGGATGCTTCTTAAGCTTATTTCATACACTGATAAAAGACCACATCAACATATTTTTGTTTCTCATCATGTATTAATAATTGTTTTGACAAGGGGGATCTTTAATTTATTTTGACTTTTTTTAAAAAAAAATTCACAAAAACCTTGCTTTTCAAGGAAATTTACTCCTTGCGATGTATAGCCTACAGAGTCTAACCTAATCAGCTTTATGATTTTTTTAAAAATTGGATTTTTAAAGCAAATTGTTTGAAGAAAAGTGTATTTTAGATGTTGCTCATGATAAATATACCGGTAGTATTGAACTTTATAAATTTAACTTGAAATTTAACTTGATTGATAAGAAATAATAACAATTCAAGTTAATATCTTAAATCTAGATGAATATTTGTTTGCATTTAATAATATAAATTTTCATACAAATATCATTTCATTTAAAGCTGTTTTCACAAACAAAGTCTTGATTTTAGCCATTTGCAAGTGTCAAATAAAAAATTCAACTCCTTCTAAAGAATAATCCTTGTAACTATTACTACAGTTTCTTTTCATCATTAACCATTTTATAGAACTATAAAGTAAAAAGCCAAAATTTTATTCATATTCAAACAAATCTACATGAAGAGACAGACCCCTATTCAATAGCACCACAGGACTAGCTGAATACCTTTCCTCTGAATAGGAGGATGGTTTATTTATAAGTGTACTATCTTTCTCCTCCAAGTCACAGCCCAGCGTTTATCTTGCTGAACTGAATGCTTAGTTAATGATAATTTTTCCTGAGTGATACCAACATTCTGGCAAGGTGTTCTATCAAGTTTACATAGTGACTAACACGTAAATCATCTCGTGAGACGCTGTAAATACTCCAGAGGTGACCTCGTTGTTAGCAATCTATCAAAATACTAATTCTATTAAGGAGCTTAAAAAATGATAATTTCTTCAAAGGTTTAGCAAACTAGGTTAATTGTGATGCATAAATAACTTGGTAGGAGTATTGAAAAAATGTGTTAGAAGCGATAAATATTCAAAATAAAAAATATTACAGTGAATCAAGAATAAACATTTTACCAATATTCCATGGATGGATTTTTATTATCATCATAATACTTGTAGTTTACCTCCACACATTATAAATATAATATATATGAGACAGACAGACAGTAGCGAGCAAACAAAATAACAGATTAAAAAAATTAACACAGACTACATTATGCAAAGGTTAAATTACAATTTCTGAATCATGATCCTTCAAAAGAATTTTTAATCATATATAATTTTGTTGATAAGGAAATGATTATCGGTGACTCATCTAAGAGAGCGCCCTCTGTGATATACAGGTGTCTATTGCAAAAGGTAATCCTCATACCTGCCCCTTTGATCTCAGTATCAGGGGGAGATAATTCATGATATCAAGGGAGATAATGAATGACTCACGTCTACCCCTCAATTTCAATCTGGTCGTAGCCAATGAGTGATAATGTAAACAAATATCAGAATAAGATAACTCTGTTGATTAGTAACGATCTTTCATCCTTGACATTTGAATTGATTGGTTGAGAATAAGATCTACATATCATACAAGAGGAAATAGTTCATTTCATTTATTTAAAAAAAAAAAAAATTGACATGAAATATGAATTAACTGATATATAGATAAATATATGTGATCTCAGTTAAAATATTGTAAATAATGATTTTGAAAATCATTAATTAAGAGCTGAAATTAAATAAGAGGAATTCCTTTGTAAAATTCCCTTTTAAACAATTAATTTGTGCTTGTTGTTATTTCACACTTATTACAACCAAAATTTCAAACAAAACTCTCATGTTTGTTACTTATATTTTTACAGAAAAGTATTTACTACAGCAGTGTCTGGTATAAATTGTTTTTAAGTGGCCTGTTTATGTTTATTCAAGTGTGTTAATATTCAAAGTTTAACAAAAAACACTTAAAACACAGAATGGAAACACTTAAAACACAGAATGGTTTTATATTAACCAGGTTGCTTAAATGGACAAACGTTATTTGCAGTTTAAATTTCGTAATTATGATGCAAAAACAACAATTATCTTAATGTTTATACAAATCTTGCGAGAGAATTGAGTCACAAAGAGAGAAGCATAGATGATGAATTAAGATTTATCCATTCTATCAACAGAAGACTGTAGTCTAAACAAGAACAGTGGTCAGTAAAGTAGTATTCTGCCAAGCTGCCAAATAACTCCAAACAATTGTCGGCAGAGATTGGGATAATTTAAACATTGATAAGTATTTACATTGATGTTGTAGAACAATTTCACCATCACCCCTGGATGCAAGACTTCATGTAGACGCTGAATAAATAAAGAGGAGAGAGGGGGAGAAAAAACGTTCTGTGAAAGAGATAACGTCAGGGTATCAAGGTACAACTAATTATATATAAGAAATGAGAAACAGATTCTGTTTTGAAATAAAAAAATTCATATAGAAAAACAAAATTTGTGAAAAAATATGAATTTTTACTCAATAATTGACTTTGAATATTATTTTCAAGAACACATGTAATAGTTTCATAAAGTAAAGATGTTGAAAAAGAGAAAATAAGAGATAAAATATTAATTCATTTATACATATGTTCACATTTTGAAATTCAGAGATTTTTGGTTTCATACCAAAGAAAACTTTCCCACTTTAAGAAAAACCTATCTTATCTTTGAAATAGCAACCTAAACCTATTACCATGACACAGAAACAGTATAAAAGGAACATAATATGATAACCCTGATTATCTCACACATGAAGTGACTACCAAGGGTTCACATTTGTTATTGTGGACAGAATAAGAGTTCTTTTTGTCCAGTGGCGGATCCAGGAATTTTGAAAGGGGGGGGGGGGTCCAAAAAGTTTTTCCCAGTACCCGCCAATGCAAAATTTTTGTGGACCCCCTCGACCCCCCCACACCGCACCCCCAGGATCCGCCACTGCCTAATTTAAAGCATTTCTAGCCAATGTTTTGTGAATATATTAGTTTTGTAATAAGTCAAAACTTAATGATTTACTTAGTTCACCGAATCAACATAATTATACCATTTGCTAATTTAAATATGTGGTATTATGAAAATAATGAAGTATGCTATTTTAGGTTGTAGAAATACAAAACAGAGAATATAAATGTACAGTTTTTTCATTGCTATGTATTTCATATATATATATTTGTTTACATATGCACATTTCAGGGATTAAATCCTATAAATACTATATATGGGTAAAACAACAGTTTACTTATGTATTCTTACAGGGGGTTGCCAAACAGACTTTCTCCTAAATAAATCTCTCTCCCCAAAAACTATACATGTCCATCCTCATTCTAGGCTGTTTGTTTAGCAACATAAAATGCAATAGAAAAAGTAATATTCAAATCTGTCTGAGGTTTCATCTTTAAAAGACATTAAAAAGATCAAATCATTTAACCATGAAGTTATATAATCATAATATGTGAGATTTTTAGAGTGCAAAGTTTTCTAAATGTCATAACCGTTCTCATTTTCAAAGCCATTCATCAATCACTGGCAATCATTTCAGGGTCTGTAGTCTTCTAAAAACATTCTTAAAATATCATTTTACAAGAAATTCTTTTTTTCATAATATTTCTGTCACAGATATATCTAATTTTCATCTTTGCCTTCACCTTATCTTAAAGATAAACATTTCAAAACAAAAATTAAAATCTACTATGACACGCTGATGATTTCTGTGGAAAACTTAAAGAGAAGCACTTTCTCCAAGATTCTTGTCACTCGTGTAGAATTTACAACTTTTTATTTCAATTTAAGAGAACTTCCATCTACTGTACAAAAATTTAGCCTATCTTTGTGAAAGTTAACACTTTTAATAACACTGACATAACAAATTAACAGAAGAGTACTCAAGATGACATTCAATGATTATCTTCAGTTTGATAAAGACCCCACACCAGAATAAAGTTAAAAATAAACAAAAACAAGTTTTTAAATTTACTATATGAAATCTTATTTTCATGTGCTTTTTGCAGTTAGTAAAATGTTTCCTCTAATAACGGTCAGACTTTCATACACATTATATACCATGGATGCACGGACATTTGGATTGTTTAAAATGAAATATCAATTTACTGTTTTAATTTGTTTCAGTTGAAGCTATATGTGCCTTGTCTGAAGATGGCATCTAAAAAGCACCATATTCATCAAAAATGCACCGTGGGCATCCAATAAGCACCATGGGCATGTAATAATCACCATAGGCATCCATCAAGCACTGTGGGCATCCATCAAGCACCACAGGCATCTAACAAGCACCATGGGCATCCAATAAGCATCATGGGCACCTAACAAGCATCAAAGGCATCCAATAAGCACCAAAGGCATCCGATAAGCACCATGTTCATTCAACAAGCACCATATGTGAGCATTACACTTACATGGGCATCCAAATGTTGTGTTCAAATGGTTATCAGAGGAATCAGGTATACAATATGTTTAAAGCTTCCTCCAATAAGGAACCTGTACAGTGATACACTGATAGGTCTGTAATATAATGCATTTTTTTAAATATTTAAAAAATGTTTTAGTAAGATAGTGTTAGCAATGAATCAATGATTCTTTCTGAAACAAAGTTCATTGAAATAAAAGTAGAAAGGATTTTGATTACATTTCTAACTTAATTAGTTCTGAAACAAACTTGATCAACTTTTAAAATATTACACAAAATGTAAGAATCATTGTTGAATTTATTTAACATTTCAATAAATGTTCAAACTTTAACCTGCCTATACCACATACAAACTGATTTTTATATTTTATTATATATATTGCTTTGATAAATTAGGTCACCATGAAAGCACTTCTTTAGATGAAGAATAAAAACAAATTTATCCAGAAAATCTTGATTTTCTCAAAATATTCAGCATACAAAATAAATGCTTAAAATACAATTTACATTTTCTAATTGGAATTAGAGATTCTTAGCAAACAAACAAAATCTAACTTGTTGCTCATCCATTTGCAAACAAGAATTTAACACCCAAATTTATCAGTTTACCGCAAAGGCTGACACAATGATGTATTTTTCTACTTGGGGGACATAAGATTAATTTACACTCATTTCAGGAACTTTCCCATAATGCAACACTGTATACAGGAAAGACAAACAGACAATAATTTTCAACTGAACGGTTCCTCGACAAGAAGGTCTTATATAAATAAATGTTAACATTTTCCGCGTCTATATGAAGCGCCTAGGACAATATGCCAGCGAAATTGATTCCACAAACCATTTGTTTAAGTATTTTAGGTCGTCAATCTGGGGGTTTTTTTAACAAAGAGAATTTAACAATCACCCTTTTCATTTTTTATCAATTAAAAAGTATAATGTGACAAACATACTACTTAATTTTTTCTGTTCATGAAATAATGTTGAGAAAAGAAAACACTTTTTTATAGTTCTATGGTTAAAGTAAATAAACTTATTTCTTCTACAAACAACTTATTTCGAAATCATCACTGAAATGGTCTTTTCAGGAGTTTTTCTCTTTAGAAAGGTATTATTTATATGATTTAGGCTCAATTTGGTTAATATAGAACAAAACAATTGTCAGACTATTGAAAATCTAAACTACACATAATGCGTGATCATTATTCCAACTAAACCATACTGTTGGTCTTACTATTATGTTTATTACTTCCATTAACAGTTTGATCATTTAGTTGTATAAATTGTGAATATGTGATGTTCCATAATTTTCAATGATATCACAGTAAAACATATGTTTCAAAATCTGACTAAAGATCTTATTTGAGTATTTTATTACATACATGGGCAATCAAAGAGGTTTTCACATTTTTCATGTTGAAGAATAACATTGTTTATGTGATGCCATTAATAACAGGAGTTTGCATTCTAAATCTTTCTAGCATGATTAGCCAGCCTATGAGTGAATGTTCATTTTGTAAACATTTTAGTAGCATTTTCTTAATTAATTAATCATTTCTTCATTATATAGAACAATACACTCCTGTCCATAGTATCATTGTTAGAGTTGATAATTTTGGTTGAATATAATTATCATTATGACTTGTGAAATAGCATATATATTTATAAAGCCCCTATGTAAAATTCAGACCAAAATTAAGATCATTATGTGTACAAAATATGTGCTGGGTATGGTATGCCAGTGTGATTGTACGATATGTATATGGTATTTATATGTTTTTGTTTTGTGTACTATTTCTATTTTTTATATGTGTGTCATTGACGTTTTTGATGATTTTACAGTATCCAATAGGTAAAAAAAGGCCAAATTATATACTTTCAATATGTCAATTACTGATGTCTATCTATGCTTGTATGACAGTGAACACTTAAAAAAACATTTCTTTGTCTGTAAGCAACTAGGAACAAAATTCAGACCTAGATCATAATGTGTACAAAATTCTTGCTTCAAATAAGAGACATTGAATTGTTAAAATATATACTATATATCCTTATGAATGCACAAGATATGTAATTTGATAAATCAATAAAATAATGACTCAGTCTAAGCCATTTAGATTATTCTTTCACAAATTTCAACGGTTCAGCGAAAAATGGCAAACATTAAAGAGACAGACTCTTCAATGCAAAACATCTCAAGGGGGAGATTTGATAAATGCCTTTACACAGGGGGTGTTCTGATAGTGTCCCAACAGGTGACCATGTCTTGTGTCAATAATCGTGTACAGGAACCAACGAGAAAGCTTGACATCTATTTCACCAACAATGCGCTAAGATTGCAGTATCGCAGTTATCAGGGATTCACTTCCTGTAGGATCGCAGATAAGGGCAAGAAGTCTTGTCGGGTCATGAAAAACCCAGAAACATCAACAGAATTGGATTATGTTTTAAGATAATACTTTATCTATGATTTATTTTGTAGTAAATTTGTTTTTTTATAATGAGATCATTATATACAGGGATTATTTTAAAAGGAAATATGAAAACAGACAATAAATAGAAGTTATTTTCATATTTATTATCATTCAGAAGGTTAAATATGGAATAATAAATCTGCCTCTTCATCTCAAACTTGATCATGGCAATAAGATGTTGTCAATTAAATTTTCCATTGTTTTTTTCGTTTTTCCATTGTTTTGTAAGTTTATATTATTTGCAAAATGAAATAACTAAAAGAAATTTTTTTAAAAATATGAAATAAATTTTAACCCAAATATGCCAGTGCAGTAATGTGCCAGGTATACAGTTCATCAATCAAAATACCATTGTCAATTACAGATTGATGATTCTTGAAATCCGACAGTCAGGAACAGTTTGGCACTAATCACTTCAGCAGCAAAAGGGTTAAAAGATATAATTATACTGCAAGTAATTAGTCAAGCTTGAATATACAGAGAACAAGCAAATTGCCTAACCTGTGTCAACTTCCCAATGCAAGGCATAACTCTCGCCAGTCTCCATTACTGGCTGATTTAGTCCTTGCAGTATTTCCTTAAGAAATATGTGCTTAGAAATCCAGGGCCACTATGCATTTCTGGTGCAGCGATTCACTATCTCGGCACAACAAAGCGAGGGAAATACCACAAGGCTTAAATCAGTCAGTAATGCAGACTGGCAAGAGTAATGCCTTGCGTTTGAAAGTTGAACATGTGTCTGAAACAGATGCAGGTTGAAACAAAGGATGATAACAAACCAAGTACAATCATCACAAGAGAGTGAATCACACCTCATGGACAACACACTTTGTTTGTTTGTATATTTGCTAACCATCTTCGGAGGTACCAGGTAGGTAAAAGTGTTCTCACAGAAGGCCAATATTCTCTTAGACGCCCGATGTGTTTTCAAGGTTCTGGCAATGTTTCGTCACCTGTAGAATAGTGCGATGCTATCAAGCAGATGAGGCTATCTCATTTCATTTCATGTCTCCTACCTTGGAGAGCTGTGTTGATATCCACCAATGAGCTGTCAGGTTGAATGTTTCATGTAAACATTGGCTCCTCTTGACACATGCATAATGTTTGCCAGATTGCCAATATTTATTATGATAATATTCATTATTTTAACAGAATTAAGATGGTTCAAGTTTTCAGCTATCTTTTTGTTCACATTGACAACATTAAAAGAGGATTTCATAATGATGTCACATATATCCATGTATACATGCATCTGAATTTTATCATTTTTAGATACATATATATATGAATTTATAGCTCATATCACAAGGAAAACCCTTTGAGAAAAAAAAACATAACATAACATTTGTGTGGCAGGCTTATAGGATTACTTTGATGAACTGACTTCAAGACTAGAATTTCTGTAACAGTCATCTACAGAACCAAGACACTTGTAGATGATACATATTGAAAAATATTATGGGAACAGCTAATATAATATTTTCCTACAACTTATAACCATTGAAAAATCAAACCGAAGCTCAAACAAAAGATCAACCTGACAAAGGATAATTCCATTTCAAAGAAAAACTCACAAAAAATAACCACAAAATCGGATGGCAACTAGGAAATGGAAATAGGCAAGAAATGACTAATAAATTACCAATGTGAGAATCTTACCACACACAATGGCGGTGTTGTCTGACAGAGAAAACCCGTGGTAGACGTAAAGGGTCCGCCGTAAACACATAAATACACAATATAGGCTAGTAATGATGAGTTAGGAGATTAAAATGAGCCGTAGAAAGATGGGGCCTGTTTGAAGTATCTCGCTTATTGCACACTCTACTTTTCCACTCTATAGGAAAATAGTTTTTATTTTTTGTGGGCATATTTGATATTTTACAGGTTAAGCCAGTGTCATGAAGTTCACATTTCATGGAGTTGATTTGCTCCAGATATAGACCCCAATGTCAGGAAACATAGTCTTATGATTCTGTTTACGATGTGCAGATATATATATATATATATATATATATATATATATATCCTTTTCAAAACAAAACAAAAAGTCTCAAGAGAAAGTTTAGAAGGTTGTACTTTAATGTTATTTATTAAAATTTAACATAGTTTAATGAGACATTATTTTTAAAATCAATTTAAATAAATTTGTAATCTTTTGATTTACCAATTGATTTCATTGGAAATTGTTAACCTATTCTCATTATCCTTAAACCATGTCTTTCATATGAGATCATGGTCCTTAGTTTTGACTTAAATTGAGATTTAACAACCCGATTTTAAAGATTCTGATCTACAAACATAATAGTCCAACATTCAAATCATAAACAAAACTTCCCTTCTCATATTCTTGAATATCCAAATATTTATAAATTTTTCTAAATGACTCTAACTAGAGCCGTGCATTCTATACCTCTTCACCAGCTGGAATTCTTGAATATTAGTCCAAATTATATAATTAAATACATAACAAATATATTTATTAAACTTTTTAAAAAGAAGTTAAACTCTGATTTCCTTAAACCCTGCCCCTCCACCACGGCCCACCCACAGCAATGCATGCTGGGTAGTAAACACAACGCAGGATGATTTATACGGGGGCCTGCAATATCCCCCCATGTTCTCTCTGTGTGATCCAGCCCATAGGCTAGTCGTCCATCTGTAGTCAGTTTGGACGGGGAAGAAGACAATGAGATAAATAAACACCTATGATAAATAATATTTACCCCTAAGAAGCATAACTGAGTGGTTTCTAAGTGTGACATTTTACACCAGCACATCTGCTTGTTGCAAAGACTGATAAGCGTGTGAAATATGTCTCCCTTGGGTTTCCATACTCTGCCTTTAAGTGACCAGGCACAGAGAACATGGACCTTGGCTGCATAAAACAGATTAAATGTTTTAAAAATGATGAGGGCGGTAAGATGTTTATTTTGCATTTTGTTGAAAAAAAGGCATCAAGTGATGAACACAATCGCTTTTTTCATCAGAAATACTTTACAAATAGGAAGCATGTTCATTCTTGCAGCGACACATCATCCTTTGACATATGGACAATCGAAATAAGCAATAATGATACGGTTAATTGAAAATTAATTTTCGACATACAGGAATAGAAACTAGTTAACAAACAATATTTAAGTAAATATATGACTTATACTTCTTAAGATGAAATATAAATGGTAAGAAAAGAGATATGTCAAATGTACTTTTAATTTTATTTAATACATTATTCATAATTCATAAATGATGTTTTTACATGAGTGGAGCATCAAAGCATCGTAGATCGAGTGATTTTAAGGTCATCTAGTCACATCATCTTATTTTTATGATGATATCCTATGACAGAAATTGTTATTTCATGGAGTAGAATAATTTGTTGGCCAGTCTGTATGACTTTTTAAAGATTCTAGTACAAGTTTACACAGTTTATGTCTGAAATATCAAATAAACAAAATGTGTTAAACTGGAAAAAACAATAAAGTTAAGCAAATCACATCATGACCACAAACACGAAAATTCACCAAGTTGTCACTTTTAATGCTTTTATCATATTGTCATACTTCTAAGGATAAATTAAAATTAATTCTAAATCTGTCTTTATGACTTAAAACTTAAAATAAGTAATTCAACACATTCAGGATCATCAATATATCTTGCAAGAAATCAAAACATGAATGAAAACATTAATCTAACATAGCATGCTTCACTCCTGCACCTGAGGCCTACAGCTAAACGATGTAGCCAAGGACATCAAAGAAAAACAATTTAAAAGAGCACTTAATTTTAAAACACACATGGTGTCATCATGATCCACTATGATGACTCTCGACTCACGGCTCAATGAAAAAATTCGGCAATTCACTTATAGTGCTTGGTTTACCATCAAAACACTGACTTGAAGATGCTCGTAATTAGGGAAGCCTGGTTCTAATTAAATCGTTAACTCCTGTTAGAATTATTACTCCATTTGAGCGGGGCGTCTTACTCATATAACTCACCGCCCCCGAGGGTGATAGCGATGCCCCCTATTGGGCTGAAAAGTTTCCCACACTAACTGTGGCGACAGAGTGTGTTTACAAAGCAAGAAATGAGGGGGGTGGGGGCGTAATGTCTTAGATAATTCTGCCTAGAAGTCTCAGTGCCAAAAAAGAAAGCAAACTCTTTTGTAGTTTATCACAATATCAAACAAAACTGTGGAAACTGGGAGCATGTTTTATCAGATGATTCTCCAAGAACAAGTGAAATGACAGAAGACATAGGCACAACTGTTTTGAGTTAAGAATTAAGTTTTAAAGATATGTTTGAGTGCAAGTTTGTAAACTTCTCAAGAAGCAATTTCAAAGGATCAGAGACAACAATCATAAAACTTTTTAAATTAAATAATTAGCTTCATAATATATTGTGATTTCTAGAAAACAAAATCATTTATCAATCTTAATTATAAAATATTATTTGCCATGGAATACTGAATACAAATAAAGTGAAAGTGAAACTTTCTTCAATACAAAGGAGTTGTGTTTCTTATAATCAGAAACAAAAGCTTTCACTCCATCATTTGAGTGTATTTATTCAAAGTTAACAGTTTAATCAAAAGTGATGACATGATATTATTTTTCTAAAGTTCACAATGTTATCCCTCCTCCCTCTCCAAGTTCAACATGTCCAATGGTTTGTTAATCATTTTCACACATTTAAAAAAAATATATATATTTCAATGAAATTACAAAGTTAACAGAACAATTCCAAACTAAAAACACAAATGATTCAAATAGAATATCACTAAGCATGCACAGTACAATATCTTCTCACTCATTGATATTTAAACAATTACACTCCTTCAAAGTCATCTTTATATCATATTGAAATCTTCTATAAAACACTAAAAGTATAAACCCCAGGAAATATTCCACCTGGCGCCCTCTACTAGACTCTGCATGCATCATGAAAAATGTTCTCCTCTTCAACCTCTCCCTCTGTACACTTCTCCTTGAAGACATCAGTCCTCCTGCTCCATCAGTGTATCTGTGTTCACAAGGCTACTACATCCCCTGATTGTCTAACCAACATCTGCCTCGTATGTCTACAATTTTGAGTCAGTAAATGTCAATCAACAATCAATTGTATTTTAAGGTAATAAACAAATCTAAACATAATAACATGAAAATTGTAAACAGTTTATATTTGTAGTAATGGGGGGGTAGGTAACGGGAGAGGGGGAGAATTTCTTAAATTAACAGTTCTTACTTGTTACAATGATTTCTTTATTTTAATGAAACATAAGTTTTGAAGGGATTGTCAGGGTAGAAAGATTGGGGTGTGTTCAAATAACCATAAATTAGTTTTCCCCGTATTTTTGTCCATAGTTTTAATAAAACATAAGTATCAAGGGGTTGGTGAGGGGTGAAAGGGGTGGCGGAGGGTGTGTAATTAACAGTAATTAAGAGTAATTAGTTGGGAGGGGTGAAGGATGAAAGGATTACACTTGGTATGGATTGAGTTGACTGCACACAGACGAGACATCTTAGCTAACTACAGAATCTGGGGACGTTGAGGAGCAATTACCGCTGGTGATGGGGGGAGGTATTATTTTGAAAAGCCTGAAAAACAAACAGGAGGCCAGAGTAATGCTCACTTCAGTCGTAGATTAGCACATCGGCTGTAAATGCTTCTAACATAGTTTCTCTAAATTTCTCGCCTGAGTGGTTCTGTTAGAATAACAAATTTAAAGCTATTCAAGTATTAACAAGTACATTTGCAATGCCTTTACAGCTTTGATGCCAACAGCTGCAGATCTGGGACCTGCTGCGACGTCCTCACTGTACCAGGCATGGCGTCACTTACCGTAGTTCCTCTTACATACATGACATCAGACCTTTCTCCTTCAATGTCATCTTTGTCTTATTCAGTGAATAAGACATCTATATTCTGCCGACTGACATTTCATGATATAAGATATACATTGATAATCGACAAGAAGTGTCTGATATTCTATTTATTATTTCTAAAAGAATATGAAAAGGTTTGTCAATTTGTCAATACAATTTTCATGAATGAATAGTGAATGATATTCATATGCCTTAACTTGTATTATAAAAATAGTATTACACGTGACTCATTTAGTATTCATTTAGCTACTACGGTATTTTCTCTAAAAACGTTACCCTTACATTAAAACATGACTGTACATGTCTTAAGTATTTAATTATGGTTTATGGGTATAGAACTTGGTTTTTAAATTAAAGCATAAATTTGAAGTATTTTCAATTTTATTGTCAATTAGTGGAAAGATGCTGTCTTCTCGTGCAGCTGTTGGGTTAAAATCTTCCATAATGTGCTGGGGAGTTTGAAAATTGTCTTCATATCTACTTCATTATTTCATTTATCAAATTGATATTTGATGGGTTCAGTGAAGAAAGTTTTTCTTTGATATTCTTTTTTTCTGATGGGAAAGATTTGCACTGATATTTTACAAGGAATGCTTACCTTGGCCCCTGTTGTATAAAATAATTTTGACAAGAAAAACTTTTTTCTATTACTTTAATTACAGATCCTCTTGATCTAAATTTTGAGATATTAAAAACAAAATTTTATTAATGGAAATGGCAATTATCAATTATTACAATCTTTTCACAGTAAATCAACTGGACTGACAAGATTGCACATTAATTACAATCTTTTCAACACGTCTTATCGTCTCCTAGAAGAAAGGTGCATGAGACCTTCATCAAATCTAAAATACATACATGCATGATGCCTACTCAACGATTCCAATGTTCAAGAATCTTTGTACAAGAAATGGTCAAGGGGCAGTAACTCTTCCTCCATTCATGCCTCCTTTCACTAGAACTCGTAGAAAAGCTGGCAAAAGTCAGATTTTCATTTAGCCTCTGACAGAAATATTTTGTTAAATATCCCAAATTTCATAAAATGATTATTTAATTTAATCTAAAGTGTAAGAATATTAGTTCATGTAAATAATTTAAGAAGCTTTAAAAGAATTACTGTTTGTTGTCTTTATTACATTAAATGTGAATAACGTCAAACTTACTCAATATATAATTCAACAAGTTTCTGATAAATGAATTAAAAACAATTTGAGTAACAAGCAAGCTGTTTGTATTTCTTCCCTGTATGACTTGCAAGACATCCAGTGACCACTCAAATCAGCTGTTATCTACAACTATAGACATGTTTAGTATCTACTACAGACAACAATACTCATGGAGTCACTGTCATAAACAATAGATAGGTATATAACACTGTATAGAACAGGCTCTGTCAGTCTGACTGTTATCTGGTTACTTGAGCTTGGAGTAGCAAAATGTTTTCCCCCAATATTCAAAAACAAAATTTGGGGCTTGTAACTTGTCACACTAATTTCATGCACTTTTATTCTGTAAAATGATGTCATCACCTACTCATCCATCTTCCCTATTTGTAATCTCCTCCTCTCAAATCTTTCAAATCCCCCGGCCTCCCCTTCTCTCAAAGTGTCAGTCTACACTTCTTATCAACTAACTATCAGTCACAAAAATTAATTTCTCACCTCAGGAACTAAACTGCAAATTGAATGAAGAAATAACATGAAAATGAGCGTCTGAAATCTCTTCATTCAGATGAGATGGAACTTGGTACAGTCTCTCTCTCTCTTAGCCTTCAGCTACACATCTTCTTCAGGCCACAGATAATGATTTATTTTATCCATACAGTTAAATATATATAGTTAAATATATATATCAAGGGTCTTATCCACAGGTTTGTCTACAGTCTACCCATGCCCTTTCCTAATCTATACATGATCTTTCCAACCTCCCCCTCCCCCTCTTATCTTTAATTAGCCAGGTTTGCAGATTTTACAGACACTTTCACATGGAGATTCACCTGGATGGTGCCCTGAGGAGTGTGTGCAATCTCGTTGCGCACCTTGCGATGAGCCCGCACATTGCGTTGAGGGTCACTGCGATGTCAATCAGAAACAGACAGGTAATTGATGCTAATCGGAGATGCCTCCACACCTTAGGTGCAGATTTAACGCACGCATCATAAATATCAAGTAACTAACACAGGTCTATGAGAGGTGTTACCACGGATGAATACAGACATTTACAGAGACTTTGGTTCAATTAAACATCAAATCATGCTACCGCTGACAAGACTAGACACTAAAGGAGTAGAATCTAACGTGTGTATCATAAATATTAGTTTAAAAATTGGTTGCATGTATGCAGCTCTCTGAGAAGTGTTATCACAAATGAATACAGGTCTTTATGGAGAATTTACAGGTGTTTATGGACAGTTTGGGGTTGAACTAAACACTTCATTTTTAATTATACATCTAATTTGAATTAAACATCTGATTTGAAACTGCTCAGCTGGTTTATTTTATTCTATAACGTGTATATAGCTTCAAATTCTCAATTTAGCAATGCTATTCGACTTGGACAAGTAAAAAATCAAATGCTCAATGGCTGTGCTGCATAACTTTTTTCAAGCTACGACTACGATACCAACGGTGCCGATCGCGATTCTTTGTTTAAATGTTTTATTTACAGTAAAAACAAGACATATTTATATATAATGTAAGTTAAACACGAGTGAGTACATGATCAAAACTTACCACGGTCAATTGCCTCCTCTCATCTCGACTTCCGGTCATTGGCACTGAGATTAGTATTTTCACAAAATACTTTGATTTCTTATTTTTTCCAGTCATTGTCAGCATCACTAATGTCTTCTTTCTCACATGATATTAGAATTCATGGATAACTATTGTAATAGTTTAATAATACACAGGCCTTACGGGTGACACCGTTGGTTCTGAGTTTCCACCTTTTCCATTTTTGGCGCCAAGTTGAAGAGTCACGTGCTTCGTTTGTATGGAAGGAAACGAATAAGATACTAGATCTAGTCACATTAATGCTTTTAAATTTTTTAATGGAGCAAAAACGATTCAGGGTATTTATTTATAAGAAGAAGGGCCAAATGAAGGAGGAATTGCTTTTCAAATAAGACCTTTCTATAAGCGAAATTATTTTTAAAGGGAAACGGTTCTTTCGGCAGCATCCACCATTTTGCTTTCTTGGCATTACGTTGAATGAAACACGCTACATTTAAACACATTTTAATTGTTTCTAATAATAAAACATATACACTGATAGAATATTTACATAGTAATACATATCGTGTCATAAAATTAACAAACAATATAATGTTAGGCCGGAACAACGTTTTCCCCACTCGCAGTGCCGATGAATGGCTACAGGGAACTGGTCCAATTAGCCATACGAAAATTTAATATATGTATAGCATATATGTGTGTAAACGGGAATATCCTCTCGAATTACTTTTCCACAAAAATATGGCAACATTTACATAAATTCATCAAATTGTGGATGCGATAAATGGCATTTGTAATGGATGTAGTCACGTGCATGCTACTTTTGATGCCCATGTAACTCTTTTTAAACTGAAATAAAGTAAAACGATTGGAGAAAACTTATCATGGAGTTTGTCAAGCCAATCCGGAATATTTTAGACAATGTTATCAACCTAGACAAATAATGTTATTGGCTACCATTAAAAGTATACTTTCACCACAACAGTTTCAAGCTGTTATTATTCACTCCCACTTCCATAACTGTCTATCTCATATTTTAAGATAATGTATGTACCTAGTTGTTTTATGTATGTACACTTTATTTTAGTACTTAGTGCTTTTATCATATGCTGTAACCATCATTGCCTTTCGTGTCTAATATAGGCCAATTGTATGTTGTATAGACCTACATGTACGTGTTTATCAACTATATCTATAAACAGGAGCTTAAAGAATCATTTCATTATTTCTTCTTCTGTTATAAGTAGCAAAATAATTTTGAAATCAAATCTATGTTGCCATGGATTTAGTCAATAATATATATGCTTCGCCTAAGATGAAAATAAGTTGCTGATGTGGTTGAAACGTCGCTGAAAACATCAACTGAAAATCTGTACTTTTTAATATAGGTGAAATTCCTCTGAAGTTAGTTCACGAAGAAGACATTTTATTAATATACAACGTTTTGTACAACTGCCTTTTCTACATAGATTCTAGTCGTTCCTTGGTAACTATGTAGAATGTAAGTGGACACGTCATTCATAAGGAATGAAGAAGTGCATAATAACATTCATAATACTGTCTAATTATTGACCACTTCAAATTGTAGAGTGTCTATAAAAGAAGTCGTTTTTTTCCATCGAGATTTGTTTCCACATGAGAAATATAAAAACACCGTAACATATATTATTAACATGCATGGTTGACAATAGACTTAAATTTAGTCTATGGAATTTTTATAATTACTTTACCTTCATCCTTTTAATTATATATTGTTAATACTTGCAGTTCCATAGACTAAACATTTTCATGTGTATTCAGTTTATCTAGACTTGCTGAATAAAGATATAGACTGTATTAAAGGCTCTTAATCTTACACAGTCATGCGGCAGGACTAGGTCGACAATTGTTTTGTGTCGAAAGGGCTATTCAGTGGCTCCTGACAATTAATATGAAGACTGTGTATTTTCACATTAAATTTATTATCTAGAAAAAACTTCCTGTTCGTATGTATGTCACTTATAAATGCCCTTCAGAGACCTGAATATGAATTGAAAATGAAAATTAGTCAAATCAGTGATTTCGTTACTCGTTAGATTGGGATGCAGCGTTTTCGTAGACCAGACCGTTTCGACGATGCAGTGAATTCGCAGACGCGGTGGATTCGTAAACGGTGGATTCGTAGAAGGATTATTATAAAGTACTAAAGTAGTATTTAATGCATCTATGTCATGTTGTTCATCTGGTGCATGTTTGTTATATGCACTGTAACCATCCCAAACTGATTACCTGGTGCAAACAATAAGAAATAACACGTATAGAGAATGACTTTATTTATGATATTATTCAACATAAAAACAATAAATAATATTTTGAATCAAATATTGTCAGTACACTATACATCTTATTATGCAATATGTGTGAAACGATAAATGATCTTGTCTCAGTATCACATACTTTAATTTAATTTATATACAATGGATAAAATATCCCCATACTTTGTTCTTGCAGTCACTTTTAGCACCAACCTGATTTATTGTAAAGAAACGTTATTTGATGAATCTGCCTCCAAAACAATGTTATTTGACTTCAAAATTAATTTGAACTCACTGTTTCAAAATTATTTATCCTTCTATTTTAGGTAAATTGATAATACTTATAATTTTTGTGGCATTTACTTGTGAGTGTCCTGTTCAATAGAAAATAGCTTCATGGAACCTATTTTCATATCACAGTCACGTGATACAACCTCTCTGTTCTTACATGTGGACAAGCGTTATTCTGTGAATAACCAATTGATGTAAATATCTGCATGTTTGCCACACCGATTCACCATATTGAATACTGATAACTGGTATCAAGTTGATCTTCATTTTCAAATAGTGGTTATGATATTTGTTCTATCCCATCTTTGTGCTTGATTACAGAATATATGCATGCTTGCTGTCAGTGCTTTAGGGGAATGAACTTTTAGTCTAATGGTCGCTTTCCAATGTTGGTTCGATTCCCTGTCACTAACAAATAGAAACAAATTAAATAAGATAATTAAACATAATCAAACTCTTTGTATTGTACATGCTATATAATCTTTTTTCATGTATTTATTATTAATGAATGTATAATTTTGTCAATCTCGGTAGTCCATAATATAAATGGGTAACACTAGGTTGTAACCACAGTCACACCTGACTGATTCGTCCGAGTATTGGGACGTCTTTTTATGGGCCGTCTAAGTTTTGGGGGTAAACCCTTTGAATATGTCCATTTCTGCATTTATGATATAAATGTTTTGTCAAAATTACATTCAACGAAATGTGTTTCAAATGAACAAAATGGATGTTCCTTCTTAGGTCGTGTTCACTGACATTGCCACGATAGTACTGGTCCTTTAGTCATGAAGTTGAACAAGTTATTGTGTGTGTGTGTGTGTGTGTGTTTTCTTTCAAATATCACTTTATATTTACTTTGATATAGTTTAATATCGTCACCATCGCCTTGTATATGAATGACATTTCATGTAATCTTGTGTACAGTACTTTGCTGTTTGTGTCCTGTGTGACATCGGATTCGTGTTTATGTCACTTTTACACAAAAAAAACACGAATCCCACAAACCGTCACGAATGGATCAAATGAAGGATTCGTAATTTAATGATCGTAATCAGTTCAGTTAAATTCGTCACCAGTTTCATTAATTTATGGTCCAAGTTATTATCTGGTAAAGTATATTGATGAATTGATGACGAATTAATGATACAAATGTCATAATGTATGTTAAGGCATCGGAGATCAATATTTGAGTTTTTATTTAATTTGCAGATATTCTTAACTCATTGAGAACACATAAATTTGTGGCAGTGCCACGATTCAGCTTTACGTTTTTGAAGTGACTGCGACGTTATGGGAGACATAACTTATGGATGACAAATTCCTTATTCACAAAACGTCTCTTGACATCTCAAGTGGATACTGAACGCAGTGGTTGGTACATGATATATCCATATCTAGATGTAAATGAATCAGTCTTAGCCAATGATAGAAGATCGGAGAGTGGAACGGCCCGCAGGAATACACTTTCATTTTATACAAACAGAGAAGAAAATAAAGAAGTATAAAAAAAAACATGACGTTATTGAAATGAACAGGACGTTTGTGTGTTTACAACTCCATATTGAAGAAAATTATATACTTTAAACACAGAATATATTCATTTGAGGTTTACACATTTTAATTAATCAGTTTCATATATTATTTTGTGATGGGTAAGTTAAAGGTTTCTTTGTTATTTACATGTTGTGTCATGATGTATTTCCTACTTAATCATACTAATATTTTGTAATTAAAACCGTAAGCTTTAAAACGAACATGTGAAAGAAAGCATAATTTCTAGAAAGTATTTAACAGGAAGAACATGCCTGTAGTCTCATTTAGAGCAACCAATTGCACTATCTTTGGTTGGCCTAATATATATTTCAGTACTGTTGCTCTAATCTGTTATTTTCGGTTTACCGTTATACATTTATCCTAGACAACACGTGAAGCAGGGTATGCCGATCATTATATAGGGCTATCCTACATGAATCTATCCTAGACAACAGTGAAGCAGGGTAAGCCGATCATTATATAGGGCTATCATACAAGAATCTATCCTAGACAACAGTGAAGCAGGGTAAGCCGATCATTATATAGGCCTATCCTACATGAATCTATCCTAGACAACAGTGAAGCAGGGTAAGCCGATCATTATACAGGCCTATCCTACATGAATCTATCCTAGACAACACGTGGAGCAGGGTAAGCCGATCATTATATAGGCCTATCCTACATCAATCTATCCTAGACAACACGTGGAGCAGGGTAAGCCGATCATTATATAGGCCTATCCTACATGAATCTATCCTAGACAACAGTGAAGCAGGGTAAGCCGATCATTATACAGGCCTATCCTACATGAATCTATCCTAGACAACACGTGGAGCAGGGTAAGCCGATCATTATATAGGCCTATCCTACATGAATCTATCCTAGACAACAGTGAAGCAGGGTAAGTCGATCATTATATAGGGTTATCCTACATGAATCTATCCTAGACAACACGTGAAACAGGGTAAGCCGATCATTATACAGGCCTATCCTACATGAATCTATCCTAGACAACACGTGAAGCAGGGTAAGCCGATCATTATATAGGGCTATCCTACATGAATCAAGCAGCAACACCAACATGGGATACCAAGAAGGTGATTCTGTGATTCTACGATAGTACTTGAGAAGCATTTTGATGTTACAGATTACAACTTCTATATTCCCTACAGCCCCTCCAGGGGAATGTCAATACCTTTATTCACAAAAGGTTTCTTGTAGCACTTGAGTGTGTGAGTTATTGTTCAGCAGTAGCCCAGGCAGCCATTAGTGTTGAAGGATTCTTATATACCCTTGAGTATGGACTACTTGATCAACCAGAGTAACATTTCATCATTTTTGTGCAATAAAAAACCCAACACTTTCAGCCTAGCATTGTTATCAGATGATAACATACACTACATGGTCATGTGGTCAACTGGACAGCTGATGAGCCACACAGAGATTCTGATATGATGTAATTTGCCTTTTACAAAGCTAGAGTAAAATACCAGGATGGAAACATTTTTTATTTTACATATTGCGACTTCCCCCTTTTGATTCTTTGATGATGTCATCATTCAGTGCAGTAACTCCCCCCACTAGTCATATCTCCCCCCACTAGTCATGACTCCCCCACTAGTCATAACTCCCCCCAATAGTCATAACTCCCCCCCACTATAGTCATAACTTCCCCCACTAGTCATAACTCCCCACTAGTCATAACTCCCCACTAGTCATAATTCCCCCCACTAGTCATAACTCCCCACAAGTCATAACTCCCCCCACTAGTCATAACTTCCCCCACTAGTCATAACTCCCCACTAGTCATAACTCCCCCCACTAGTCATAACTCCCCACAAGTCATAACTCCCCCCACTAGTCATAACTCCCCCACAAGTCATAACTCGCACCAGTCTCTATCATTGGCCAATTTTTAATCTTGCAGCATTTCCTCAGTTTTTCTCTGGCAGAGATTTCCAATTAACTACCAAGTCCAGGTGCAGCTAGCATGCTGCTTTGCTGGCACAAAACAGTCGACTAAATGCAGCAAGACTTTATTCATCCAGTGATAAAGACTGGCGCCACTATCATGAGTATGTCTTACAGAGGAAGTTTGCAGTGCAGTTTCAGATCATACTCTCCAGACGTGAAAAAAATATACAAAGAAATAAAAGAACAACACATAATCACAGTTGTTTATTTCAACAAGTAACATACAAACACCCACACAATATATACTGGTAATACAATGTTATATTAATTGCACATTTCAAGAGTGAAATAAATTGATATCAACATTTTTCTTGTATGTTGTTTATCTCAATACATACAAACCTGACATCAAAGATTTCGAAAACATATCTTTGAAGGTCATTAAGAAGTGGAATACATGAACATAACACACACAACGTTTCAAAGTAAATACTTACTCCTTCATCAGTTGGAATGTGAATGGGATAGATATACACAATATTAACAATAAGGAAACAAGTAGATCAAGTGACAAACCAAGACTTTAATGAAACATAATTTATCACAAAAACTTGTCTCACTGGACACTTGTAGGATCCATACAATTTTGATTTGCATTTTCTACTGACAAATTCAGCAATATATACCCCTTCTTTATAACAGGTACGTGATGGCAATTCCGAAGTACCAGAACAAAGTATTTAGTAAGGTAAGTGTTATTTCTCTATTATGTTAACACAACATTTCTGTGAACTTCTGCCCATTTATACCCATGTAACTAATTAAAGGACACAGAATAAAAATAGATTTAAACAATTGAAAGGACTGGATAGATCTGTATTGATCATTGCCTACCAATAAAATTGTACAGAGTTTTTTATAATGAAGTTTGATCTTTGAAAACAATGTCTTTGGACATAAATCACTGCAGAAGATTGACCTTGAAACATGTCAAGTTAATTCTCAATACATCAGAGGTTATTTTTATTCCAAACACACCATAAAGGCTGGTCTAGTTCTTGGAGCACCTGGGACACAAGGATGAAAATAGCACCACCATTAGTTATTTGTCATTACAGATGGTTGACCTCAAGAGAAAGGCTGGGAGGCATGAGAACTGTGAAACCTGAACATCCAGACAGACTACAACCTGGTAGAAAATTTGCTTTCGGCTGGTTACTTTTTATGGTGTCTCTTCAATGTTGACATTTAAATTGATTAAAGAGTACTGTTTTAGTTGGCTAGTTCTCAAGTTTATTTTCAAAAACTGTTATACAGGTTGGGTTGTCCATCTTGAAATATATTTGACTTTCTCTAGTTAGGGTTATGATTCTTGACCTACATCAGAGCTGGGAGGCTTGTATTGGTAATGATGATCTGACTCTGATGTGCTGGAGACTGGGGTCTGTACCATGATAATGACCTGCACCATTGTCTGGAAAAAAACATGCTGGAAGTGAATTAACCACATACCAGTAAAGTTTTTCTCATATCACAGCTACCGCTAATACATATTGGCACAACTTTGATCATTGCCAAAATGCAAACCAAAAAACTGCAAAGATGTGAACATATGAAAGAGATAGACATGTACCTTTGCAACAAGGTTTCTTTACTTCTTCACAAGTCTTTCAAGACTATCAATTGTTGATTGCTTTCTATCGCTGTTACAACAGCTAAATACATACCCTGCTGGACAATGCCCTGGTCCTGGATGGTGTAGGTGAAGGTTGTGAAGGGAGCAACCGGAGACTTGGCTACCAGCACCTGGACATGGGAGATAACTTTCATGAATTTATTTATTGTCCTTGAAAATAGAGACCCAGAGGATGTAGTTGAATAACCATCTGGAAATTAAATGAAAATTATGTACTTAAGAGCTGAGACAATTTCAAACTGCATGATTCTACATAGTTTCACAAGGATTCACAAAAACTTGTTTCCTCAAACCTTTTTCCTGCACTAAATTAATATCTTTGTCTGTTGAAATGAATTCTGGTGACTGTAGAAACTTTACTTACACATGAAAGGTGCTCACTAGTATAAGAAGAGATAAGAACAAATATCGTTCAGTATATACAGTAAACTATGAATTGGACTTTTGAGATGGACAATGGGCAACTTGCAATCATAACTTAAGACAAAATGAGGAACATTATGATTTTAGAACTATTACTTAGAATGGACTTGATCTACCAACACTATGGAACCCACCTGTCTTGTGTCACCGTGGATATACTGCAGGATGAGTCTGGTGTTGACACTATAACTTAGAATTGTACTTCTACCAACACTATGGAACCCACCTGTCTTGTGTCACCATGGATATACTGCAGGATGAGTCTGATGTTGACACTATAACTTAGAATTGTACTTCTACCAACACTATGGAACCCACCTGTCTTGTGTCAGCGTGGATATACTGCAGGATGAGTCTGGTCTTGACACAATAACTTAAAATGGACTTGATCTACCAACACTATGGAACCCACCTGTCTTGTGTCACCGTGGATATACTGCAGGATGAGTCTGGTGTTGACACTATAACTTAGAATTGTACTTCTACCAACACTATGGAACCCACCTGTCTTGTGTCACCATGGATATACTGCAGGATGAGTCTGGTGTTGACACTATAACTTAGAATTGTACTTCTACCAACACTATGGAACCCACCTGTCTTGTGTCACCGTGGATATACTGCAGGATGAGTCTGATGTTGACACTATAACTTAGAATTGTACTTCTACCAACACTATGGAGCCCACCTGTCTTGTGTCAGCGTGGATATACTGCAGGATGAGTCTGGTGTTGACACAATAACTTAAAATGGACTTGATCTACCAACACTATGGAACCCACCTGTCTTGTGTCAACGTGGATATACTGCAGGATGAGTCTGGTGTTGACACTATAACTTAGAATTGTACTTCTACCAACACTATGGAACCCACCTGTCTTGTGTCAACGTGGATATACTGCAGGATGAGTCTGCTGTTGACACAATAACTTAAAATGGACTTGATCTACCAACACTATGGAACCCACCTGTCTTGTGTCAACGTGGATATACTGCAGGATGAGTCTGGTGTTGACACTATAACTTAGAATTGTACTTCTACCAACACTATGGAACCCACCTGCCTTGTGACAGCGTGGATATACTGCAGGATGAGTCTGGTGTTGACACAATAACTTAAAATGGACTTGATCTACCAACACTATGGAACCCACCTGTCTTGTGTCAACGTGGATATACTGCAGGATGAGTCTGGTGTTGACACTATAACTTAGAATTGTACTTCTACCAACACTATGGAACCCACCTGTCTTGTGTCAACGTGGATATACTGCAGGATGAGTCTGGTGTTGACACTATAACTTAGAATTGTACTTCTACCAACACTATGGAACCCACCTGTCTTGTGTCACCGTGGATATACTGCAGGATGAGTCTGGTGTTGACACTATAACTTAGAATTGTACTTCTACCAACACTATGGAACCCACCTGTCTTGTGTCACTGTGGATATACTGCAGGATGAGTCTGGTGTTGACACTATAACTTAGAATTGTACTTCTACCAACACTATGGAACCCACCTGTCTTGTGTCACCATGGATATACTGCAGGATGAGTCTGGTGTTGACACTATAACTTAGAATTGTACTTCTACCAACGCTATGGAACCCACCTGTCTTGTGTCACCGTGAAGATACTGCAGGATGAGTCTGGTGTTGACACTATAACTTAGAATTGTACTTCTACCAACACTATGGAACCCACCTGTCTTGTGTCACCGTGGATATACTGCAGGATGAGTCTGGTGTTGACACTATAACATAGAATGGACTTGATCTACCAACGCTATGGAACCCACCTGTCTTGTGTCACCATGGAGATACTGCAGGATGAGTCTGGTGTTGACACTATGACTCCATGTGTTGCCTAGCGCCGCTGTCACGTACCCTCCCTCCCCCTCCACACTCACTCCCTCCTCTGTAACATCAACATCATCACTGCTTCAGTTTTGACATTATCAGCACCCAATGTCTCCATGAACATCAAAATGATTTTATTGTTTAAATAAAGCTTAGTTTCTAAAATGCATATGCCAGTTCTTAAATGTTTTTTTTTAGTATACAATAATACAATGTAGTGTTCTGGCTAGCTATTCTTGAAACTTTCAAGCTTCCCTAACCAAAGTTGCCATAACTTTCAAAACTTAGATGTCAACAGGTACTATGTCAGTTCTTGAATGTGCTGAGTTTCATGAACATACAATAACTCAATTGCAGTGTTCTGCTCCAGTAACTAAATGTTTTCAGACCAAAGGATAAATAGATTTCTATATTGACCCTTTTACAATTCTGACATCCCTTTTATTGGCTCAAGGTGAAAATAAAGACTATATATCAATCAAACAATATATGCATAAAATGTTCCAGACATATTAAAACCGATGTATAATCAATAGTGATCATTGATTTGACTTTTATCAGAATCAAATATTGTGATGTAGAGATGTGTCTTACCATCCTGAATATCACTCACAGACTCTGGTTTCCCAAACCTTGTTGTTATCTGGTTGGTCACCACAATCTGAAACCAGATGGAAATAAATTGATTAATATCTTGCCATAAAGTTACCCGTCATCAGAGCATGTAACATATTTGAGAGTAATGAAAGCAAGGGACCAAAACCAAACTTGCTTAGCCTATATAATCTAATTCAAGCTAAAAAAAACTTGTCGAAAACATGACAAACTCTTCACAAAAAGTTTGTGAATGCTTCACAAACTGTTCACTAACAATATTCACGACAGAGTATTCACAAAGATTTTGTGAACTCTAAATGGCTCAAAGAAAGCAAACAAACTTCATGTAGATTTCAAGGACAAACTTCAAGAACAAAACACAAAGACTTCATGAAAAAAATCAAAATAAAAGACATTGATGTTTACTCAAACAAAAACCAAAAAAACAAAAATACAAACTTTTATTTATTTCAAATTCTCATTTAACAAGATTGGCTTGATGATAAGATTATTTGGATTAATTTTAGGTAAGAAAACACTTTTAGGAAAGGATAACAAAAAGAGTTTCCAGGATTTGTATTCAATGACACTCTTCCTGTAACACAACTTCACCCAAACTACACACAAGTCTAAGAGTTATTCTCTGGACATACAATGTTTGATATAAAGAACTTAAATATGCTTTTTATAAGGTAAATTTCAGCCTAACACCATCCTTAATAGTTGCATTTCACTTCAGAACATGCAAACCATCTACTACATGTTATGAGAAATCATCAGTTCTGTTTTCAAACTTAGATAATTATTATCCTAGTGAGAAGCGCTGACAGAACACAAACCCAACACCTTGTTCTATATCCCATCCCCGCAGCACCAGCTGGGCGATATCACTTCTCATAACCCTCGTATCTCTCCAATTGATGTTTATCAACCTCACAAGCTCCCTGATTCCATCATAAGTTTCACCTAAACCACGCAATCATTCTGTGATATTGTCATTCAATAAACAAAACTCCATACCAAAATCCCTCCAAGCTCAGACAAAATCTCCTGTGGCTGAGCAGCCAATTAAATCGGCAATGCGAGTCTACAAAAACTAACAAAAGTGCTTCAGGGAAAGCCATAAACATTTGATCTAGTCAATTTGACTGCTTTGTTCATATTAAAGTCTCTCTCCATTTCCTAGATCGCATTGAGCAACCATGACATAAATATTTATTTTACTGCTTTAAATTTCTAAGCTTTATTACAAACAGCTGCCCTTGTACAGCTAAGAATGCTCCGAGTCTTAATAAACTATGTTATCTCTGGGAGGGCATCAAATGGCAGGCAGTGATGCTTACGTTGATGTTTCTACTACTTTAATAGCTTCACGTCAAGGAAGACAAATAATACTTATGTCACTTTATGAAACATGGAATTTATCAACATCTCTTCTTCTTATGGTTTTGTGGTAATTAACTCATTGTGGGCGAGTACATTATGCTTGGTTGAAGTGAGCATCATGCTACGTTTACACTAGATTTTAATAAAGGTTAAATAAGAAAACTCATATATTCTCTTGTTTTTTATGGACTTAAAAATTAAAGATGATATATCATGCTTTGTTTACAAGGATTTTTGTGAAGGTCATTTATACAGTTCATGAAGTCTTACACAGCTAAAGTTAATTCTTTTGATTAAATGTTGATTTCAATTAACTATTTTGTAATAAATGACTGCGAAACTAAAAGAAACTTAAACCAAGGAAAGATATATGTGATAGATTAATAGTATGTCAAAATAAATAATTAATATTTCGTGTTTGATGATCTTTACCATGAGGCCAATCCCGGAGTATTCCCTTTATATTTCATTTAAGGAGGTTCCTTTATACCATTGTTTGTGAGCATCAACAGTTGTCAGATTCAGAAAGGCCTTGTAGCCACATAGCCTCTTTTCATGCATTTTCAGTAACAGTGTTCGTCGTGCACATTAGAAATGTTAAAAACAGTCTAGACATATGATAATAAAATCATTTTATTATAATTTGGAAATATAGTATTTGTTTTATGATAAAGAAATATATTTTGTTATTTTGCTCTTTAATCTGTTTTAAGGGGAAACGGTCATGCATATTGAGAAAGAGTTATCTCCCTTGCAACTGAAAACTGACAATTTCTCAAAGTTCTCTTTCAAATTATTATTCAAGTTAGCCTTGATACATATGATTTGTTTGGTTAATTTTGTTGTTGAATTGTATTTCTATCAACACAGTGATTTTTCCAGCAAATTTTGAGATAAATTGACATATATATTAATATTAAACAGAAAACAATACAAATTTGTATAATTTAAATTTAAGGTAAAAAACCCTCAAAATAACAATAAAATTGGATTTTCTTCCTGCATAAATGTGTAACCATAAACCTGTTATTAAAAATAACGCCATAAATTATGAACTATGTTTATTTTTTATTATGATGATAGTGTGAAATGATAATGAAATATACAAGATTTTCCCGCACCCCCACCTACATTGGACGCTCATATCTCAAAAATGAGCATGGTGACCCCTATTTTTTTTTATAACAGAAATGGATTTAGCATATGTTTTTCATGTATATGATGTAATATTAGCAATTTCTTCAGACTATTTAAATTGGTAAGGAACCTCCTTAATTTAAATTCCAGTATTAAAAATAGTCCCTTAAGAGTGACATAATGGTACCAAATGGTTTAGCATTAATTAACTCAGCAAAGTAGGTTTAAGAAATATAAATGTAACCACTGAGTAGCTACACTGTATATTGACAAATTTCACTGAAAGAAATATCAAGACATATACCTATAGTCGGTAAATTTTTATGGAGGGGGATTCTGACCATCATTTTTTCAAATTGCTAAAACCATGCTTAGGGATTCTGTAAAAAAAAAAAGTCCGTAATATTTGTTCATTTAACAATGGAAATCAATCTGTTAAAAACTTTTACTTTTACAGCCTGCCAATAAATTGACACAGTCAGTGTAACACAAAGTGGAAGAATCAGACTCTTGCTGGATGTAGATCTCAACTCGCATGTGCACAAACTGGTGTTCCTCTTCTTGATATCAGTGAATCATTGTCTCGAGGATATAAAACATGTGGTTGTCTCCTGCAGGGAAACTTTGTTCTCAACATTTCAACAGACCTACTTGAAAGCCTTTGAAACAGTAGCCAGGATCAGAGACTGTGGTATTACATACTAGCCACAGAACCATAGCCGTGCACCCACTGTTTATTTTAACACAAACCTTTACCCAGGAATGTACGAGTCCGTCATCAGCACTATCCACTTTCAAGCCAGCCAAGCGATGTCCATGGAGTGGCAATGTTGACAAGGTATCTAAAACACCCCGCCCCTGTTTCCTTTGGAATACGACATTGCCATATTTCATGTGGAATCGATTTCCCATTGAAAAACAGCCGGAAATCTGAAGTGTTTTATCTTTAAGATGCATTTTGTTACCAAATGCGAAGAACCCTTATATAATCTTGAGAGGTTCTTTTGAATTGTAAAAAAATACCCCTGATAGAGGAAATTGTTCAATTAAGATGGAGCCGTTATGACATTTGAAACATGAGATATTGTTTTTAACTCCTTGGTTATGGAAAGAGGCATTCTAGCTCATACCGTTTTGCATGGTTTTCATAATAAATACTGTTAAATGTGGTAGATACAGATTCTTGTCATTGTATGGTGTATTTCCTCTGTTATTAACACTGATTTTATATCAACTGGTGCCAAAAAAAATTTCAATTTTATTTGTTTGTTTGTCCCATTTTTAATAATTCTATTTGAAATATTCAGGTTTGTTTATAATAAAAGAATTCTCTCTTTGGAAATGAAATTATGTACATATACACAACAGAAAAATTAATAGAGCCATTGGCTCTGTAGCTTATTAAGTATTGCATTATTCATTATCTCTAAGCTAAAGATAACCTTATAATAAGTATAAGTACATTTCTTTTATGAAATGATAATGTTATGGTAAGCAATTAAATTTCTCTATTCAATGATTGATTTGAGTCAATAACTTAATACCCAATATAACTCAATAAAATGTAATTTATTCACCAAAAATGTCTTTAGATATTTATCTATTCACATGAAAATTTGAATTCATAGATAAATGTATCCTGTTAACATACAGTACAAGATTGGATGAATTTAAATATCTGATTTTAAAAAAAAATCCTATTTCACAGTACGGGTTCTGGGATGATTTCAGATAACTCTCTGAAGGCAGATGCCATCCCTGATTCCTGTAAACAGGACTCTCAGAATGTTTTAGCACTCATTACAGTGTTACAGCGTTCAGCAACAGTTTTGTTAAAAACAAACTTCAGAAACCAGGTTGCCAAACCTACATTGCCCTAGCTTGCAGTTAAAAAATGAATTCATTTTCCCTTCAAAAGAGAAAACCTCTTAAATAGAAAAAATATTTGAATAAGCAAAAAATAAACAAAATAGGCTTATTAGGCTTTATCCATGTGAGTAATTGAAGTGTTTACTCCCCATTACAGCCGAATGGTTATCAGTCAAAAACATTTCAAATCATCACAGCACAATAAACTTGTTTAAGACATTCACTGTATCAGTTCAGCCAACGCTAATAAACTTTTTAAGTGATGTGGTGAAAAAATCAAATGGGAGAAACTGTTGTAATTATGCAGAAATAATTAGCAGACAGATGTTAAGTGGATGTTTAACCCATCTCGGAGCAGGTGCTTGTTGAAGTTAAACGTGTAAACACGATTTGTAATCTACACAGTCGGAAAAAGAGATTATCTTCCTCATTAAGGGATCAAAGGACAGAATATAGAAACAGTTTATGACAGAAGTACAACATGTATGATCAGTGCATCTGATGGAATTTCAATTCATAATTGATTTTTCAATTTTCCTGTTTCATGCATTAAATTTGCTAATTACAACAATAGTAATAATAATATTGATAAATATTGAGTTGGTTTTTTTTTACAATGCACTGATTTAAGTTTAATTATCTACTAAGGGGGAACCTTTATTGTCATTTTTGCATGAGGACATCCATTATTGTTTTCATTCTCTTCTCCCTGAGAAGTATACAACCCAAGTCACTTATAAAGTCTCTCACGTTGTCTTTACTTCCAAGATACCTGTTTGTATTTTTCGATTAACAGTGACACATTTCGAAATATAATTCTTACCCATTGTGACACCAGAAGTCTTTCAACTCTCGTCTCAGTATGGGGCAAGGAATCAACTTTTTCAGATTATCCAGCCATGAAACAGCTCACCAATCCAGTGAATAACTTGCCCCATTATTGCTGAACTTCACTGTTAATGTTGAACTGAGATATGCACTGGACAATGTGCCAGTACTACGAAACTGCCTCTTCTTCAAAGGATTATGATTTGGCCTAGCAAGGTAAGATGTGTCAGATATTGACAGCTTCCTAAACTAACAGTAATAACAATGAAGATAAAACTATAAGGATATGAGAAAGAGCCAATTCAACAGACTGTTATCTATTTGATTTTTTTTTAGATTTGCCATTTTGATTGAGAAAACTACATCTTCGACACCTTACTACATATGCATACACTAAATAACAATAATTGGCTTCAATACGGAAATTTCGAGATCGCGCAGAGTTGCCTCCCCATGTTACTCTTTCGCGTTGAAGGTAGAGAAATGATCTTCGCAAACCGGAAGGTGGGACACTTTTTGGGTCGATTCAAGCTCCCAGTTTCCTCCGTTTTCCAGGTAATTATGACTTGAATACATCTTTTCTAAGGTATTCTTTCTTGTCAAATGTTGTGATAAACACAAATTTGTAAACGTTCAATCAAATGAAACTGTATTAGTCTAATCTGGTTATTTTTCTTTGCCGCTGTTTTTCGCCACGAAATTGCTAAAAGACTATCGCAGTAAATATGTTCTGTTAGGTAAATATAACATAATTATATCACGTAAATGTATTTGAAAGTTGTATTTTTACTTTTTTTTCGTGTGTAATACTGTGTTAGTGTTGGAATATTGATTTTGACCTTTTAACTGAACCTGAATAAGTTAGACACCATTCATAACGTAACTTTGCTGTGTCATTTTTGTATCAAAGGGAGATAATCGGTGTGTAATTGAATAAGATTACAATTTGAATTTCGCTAGAAGTCTCATTACCTGTTTCTGATAACAGATTTTAGCATTTAATGATTGTTGTAATTAATTATGAAAACATTTTACTATTCTTCAAAGGTTTTAGTATTCATAATCCATCATCGTTAAGTAATATTCCTAGAAGAAAAATTTAAGTTTACTGTATCTTCTGCTGTATATATGTAGAAACACTTATGCTGTAAAATATTTCCTTGTCACCCTGTAAAATCAAAAGTTATTCAATACTGTCTTCTGCCATGTTTAATATTTTTGCTATCCCGAATTTGATCAATTCAAGCTCAGTTTCCCTCTTTTATTTCAGGTTAGTCACATTTTCACTGGAGACAGCCGACAATGCCTGTGTATCACTGCTGTGTACCGGGCTGTACTTCCTCCTCGCGGAAAACGAGTGACCCAGTGAAGCATCCAGAGCACAGAAATATCAACTTCTTGTCTTTACCTAACAAGAAGACGGACAAAAGGAGAAGAAATGAGTGGATTAGGCTGATCAGACGGGAGCAGACTTGGGAGCCGAACAAGTACACTCGTATTTGCTCTCGGCATTTTGACACAGCTAGCATGAAGGTGCCAACTCTTTTCCCCTACAATAACTTCAAAGAAGCACTAAAGAAAAGGTAAAGTATATTTTCAGCTTTTCAAGATAACCGTTAATATTAATAATACCGTAATCGATGTATTAAGCGCCCTGGGCGGTAAAAAAATTGAAAGAAGGGACGCTTATTAGCCTAAACTATATTGACTATTTCCCATAAATAGGGCAATAGGTAGACTAACATATGGTCCCTGGAAAAAAAGATTTGTTACTGAAATTGTACTGTTTAATATTTACGAAATACAATAACAATTCTTAACAAATCTTAGCTTCAGACTTTGCCAGTATGGCTGAGGCAACTAGACTTGCCAATACTTTCTAGACTTAAGAAGGCTCCATTAATATTTTGCTATATTTGGCTGTTTGGCAGACTTATAATAGGTCTACTAGGTCCTGTTTAGGTCTACAGAATACTGTCATGCAGCTTATCAGATGTCAAATTCTATTCTTAAATATATAGAGGATATTATATGATTATCTATGTCATACTTTGTTTACAACACAAGTGTCTAATGAGGGAAATACCAATATTCAAGCATTAGTGTCGTCACAATGAGAAAGTGATATGTTGCCCTAGGGCACTGTATGAAAAATATGAACCCCTGTATGATCGCCTACGTAGGTTATAAAAGCAAAAAATATCATGAATATATTCTGTATTTCAGGCAAACCAAGACTTCAACAATTGCTTCTGAATGCCAAGTTGATCTTAGCTCTGTTACTGACGACGAGGCAGTCACATCCATCGAAGCTATGGATACAGATGAAGTTGTGCCGTACATTGTTGGGGAAGTTGACTGCACAACAGAGAGCAAGCATTCAACTGGTATAAACACTACTTTTATTATTGAAAGTATATTTTTAAGAATTAAGAATCATTCTTGAACTGGGAAGCTGAAATCATCAGACAATAGTGATTATAAATTGTCACTTTTCAACCTACATGTATGTATATAGAGGATATTATATGACTGACTCTTTGTCATACTATGTTAACAATACGGGTGCCTGAATAATGGGATTTCCCGAGCAGGAGCGACATAAACATGAATATAAATGTTCTATTTATTACTGAACTCCTGAAATCAACAAAAAAAACTCAAAAATCTACTTTAAAGCATAAGCTGGCTACCTGCTGAAATACTCAGAATAGTGACAAATGATTCAGGATTCATTGACCTTGTCGAAGAAGGAGATGACATTATGGCAGATAGAGGATTTACAATACGGGATCTGTTGACCATCAAGAGGGCTACTCTGAATATTCCTCCTTTCACCAGGAAATGTTCTTGGGGTAAAAACAAGAGACTGAATATTAGTGAAATAAGACAGACAAGGAGAATAGCAAAGCTACGTATTCACGTAGAGAGGGCCATTCAACGGTTAAAGCTGTTTAAGATGCTTGGGAACTACATTCCATGGTCTTTGAAACCACTGACAAATCAAATGGTAAAAGTTGCTGCATTTTTCTGCAATCTATTGCCAAGATTAGTGAGAAAGTGATTGTGATAGTTCTTTTAAAGCATCTTCAAGGCTCTGTATCACACATAAATGTGTAATTCACTTGGACGGTCTCCAGTAAAATATGCAACAATCAATTAAATGCAACTTTGAATTAATTCCTTCCAATTTTAAAAATTAACTTTATAATCTATATACATATATACATATACATTTTCCAAATACTGCATTTGATAGATTTCCCTATATGCAAATCGTTAGAAATATTTATATCCTACATCTGTGCATTACTTATATTTCGCAGTATTGGTATGATACAGAGCCTTTAAACCTCCATCAGTCAGTGTGTCCATCCGTCCAAGTCTTCATTATTATTATAGCGCTTGTAAAATATAGGCAGTGGTCATGGCTGCAATATGCTCAAAGATTTTCATATAGCTTGAAATGAAGGCAAAATATTGTTTTTGTAAAGGTGCAATATTTTTATTCAAATTGAATAACATCCATGATAGTTTTAACAAAATACTCAATGGACAATTTATTCTGCCTGAAACTGGATACATGAATATGTTTCTTTGATAATACAATGATTTGTGAAGATAATAAGTTGACAGAGGTGTTGTAACATAGAATATCAATATCAGAGATGAAAATATCAAGATGCATTATATGATGATTCCAAAGAAAATAAACTTTTTCTGCAAATTCATATTTCATGTCTACACTTTATGAAAACATGTAACAGCTCTTCAAGTTCAGATTCATAAAAGGAGCAGAGAATCTACAAATTAATGTTATTTTAAAAAACAACATTCCATAAAATATTTGAATTCAGTTCACTCTGCCAATTTTGACAAAATTGTAATGAAGTGTCATTAGTAATCAGTTTTTCATAGTAACATCTACATCTTTTATGTTAAGAAAGTAAATGTTGTAGAGCTTGGTTCATTTAGAGGGTTTTGGTGTGAGTTTGAGAAAATAAGGGGATCTATACTAAAGGACAGTTCCCTTGATGATATAAAGTTTATTAATTTCATTGAAACTCAAAATTGCTTCAACACCTCAAATACCTCAAATTGGATGAATAATACATTTATTAAACCAACTGTAACTTAAGAGATTAATATTTTTCAAAAATACCAATGTATTTGTTATATTCATCTGACAGATGTAATATTCATGTTAAACTGTTAATAAAGTATTTTCAGTATTTCAATCAAATATTGCTCTTGTTTGCTTTTCAAGGTAATAGTTTAGGCCATACAAAGTTTTGGAAAAACAGAATTGACTTTTTAAGTACAGATTGCCATAACAATTCATCAAAGGCAATTCTTTCCACATGAATCTGGTGTTTTCCATCATGGATGTTTCCTTCTAGATACAAGACAAAATCACACCACAGTACACTTGCTACAGCCATTTGTGTCTGTATTTGAATGTACCAGTCAGAAGTATGCTTCAGTACACAATGCCCATTTTCATCTTTTTGCACATGGTAATTTTCAGAACATATTTCATCAACAGTTAGGTTCTTGAATTTGTAGGGACACTTAATTTCAAGGACTCCCATACCACAACATGTACATTTGACAATGCCATCTGGTGAGGCTCCTACATGTGGCATATTCTTGTTAATGAACAGACCTGACATTGTCACTTTGCCACATTTGTGGGTGGTAGCATACTGAGATTCATACAGTTTCCTAGCTAGAGGCTCTCTGTCCTTGCCATACAGCATGGCAGCTGAGGGTCCATAATTAGTCAACCCGAGAACTTGACGAACAATGTAGTTGTCTTCATCGGTACCTCTGTATTTAAATACAGGGGCCATTACAGATGATGTAAGTCTGCCAGTTCTATGTTTAAACCACTCAGGATTGTCAGATTGTCCTTGTGTCATGATATTGATTTTATTGAAGTCATCTTCAGAGAAACAAGAAGATAGGTAATCAAGAACAGGTAAACTGTCATCATACCTATCAGCACAGTCTTGTAATGTTAACGCAGATTTCACATCATTTGGAACATTTAAAATTTCACAAATTTGAGCATCATGACCTCTGACTAAGTTTGACATCATATCATCAAGATCAACTGCTTCTAACAAGTTATCATGAACCATGGGTGTATACACATTAAGATATGGTTGCACTTTTGATGTATCCTTGATGTCATCTAATTTTCTTGGGTTGGAACTTTTTTTCGGCTCATCCCAAACACATTTTATGTCAGTGCATGTCTCTGTGTGTCGATCCTCGTGTCTGCTTGACCAGTTAGCGACAGACAACATGAGACAAAGGACATGCTTGCATCCACCATCATCCCTGAAGTGAAAAAAATATTTTAAATACCTTATTACTCGCCCGTGAAAGATACTCAGTAACATTTATGCGGCAATATTAAACTAGTGTAATCCCGCTGCATGTATGACGTCACAATATGTTTCAGTAATGACATCACAATGTTTGTATCGCCGTCACAGTGGTATCGGGCTTACAGACCTACATTAAGCTTTAAAAGGAACATATACCGTACATCCTTTAATTAACGTCAGGTTTCGAATTATTTCTGGGTGGTATGGCCGTTTGAAAAAATATATGCCAGGTGATAAAATTACTAATGGATTCTCATGTTAAGCATTGGTTTTCTCTTACCGTAAATAATAGCCACATGTTTAAATATGTTCCTCTTAAAAAATGAATAAATATACACCACCAAAATGACTGTTTAAGAGAAATGGTCATGGTTATATTCCTTTATTTATTTCATCAAGATTATTTATCTTGCCAAAACTAATAGACGCCGCCGGTCGGTGTCGTATTGACGCCGGTTCATGATTGACACCAGGGCTGAAGGTGGTCTAAAAAAAGGCCTAGGCTATTCAAGGAAATACGGTACTATGTATCTTGGATCAAAATTAACTTATTAAACTAGCATTTTTTTTTTATTTCGAAGATTTGCAAATGCTAAAGTTTGTTAAAATTGTTGAATCTTGATCCATTTAGGCGTACAAATACCTTTTTACATAATTTTAAAAAAATCTGTATAATATTTAATAAAAAATCAATTTACCCTGTACAGTCGCATCCACCGGACACACAGTTTCCAGACTCATTCATTAAAATCCAGGTGTTGTAGGGATGAGATGATTGAGAGGTTTCTCGTATACACTTTGATTTGATGTAAATATGAGAGTGTGAAAGTTGATGGCACAGTAATGAATGAACATGATGTGCTGTGTACAATCCATAACCCCTCTCAGATTTATATCTGGACAGACGATCGGGACTCCACTCGCACCTTGAAAGTAAATACACAAATACATCAGCTTCAGAAAAAGAAGGCACTGCTTTCAAATCTTCGTTCCATTTGTTCAACTCCGGTGATAATGCAAAAGGAAACTGTATAACCTCGCCATCGACAACAACACGAGTTCGCACCTGAATGGAGTTGGCAGTATCATCTGGGGTTTTGATTACTGGCAAATTCAACTCAACCGCTTTTCTGGCGATTTCCCGTAACTGTACAACATTATAATCACTTACAGTCATTCCTCTGTTACTTAAAAATGCCTTCAGCTGATCTTTTAACATTGATTCAATCGGGAAATCCATCGCTACAGTTACAATCCGTCGTCTGCTTTTGTTGACATTGACAACCGCGCCATGACAGCCGGAAGGAGCGGTGTCCCACCCTTCTCATTGGAAGAGCGCTTTTCGCACCTCCAACGCTAAAGAGCACGGAACTCGAAACTTCCGTATTGCACATTTAATCGGTCTATGGACAAATTACATTCAACTGCATTCACACTTCTCTGGGAGGTATACAAGCTGCCTTTAAGATTCTATCTTTCAATTCTTTTTCCTTCCAAATCATGTACGAAGATTTGAGATTAATAATTTAACTTTTATAAATTTCCTTGTCCAACTTTGGGAGATCAATTACCTTATTACTTTGAATGCAATTTTAATCAAGGCCTGGGTTCTGTTTGAGAAAATATGACTGGTCTTAAATTCATAATCGAGTCCCATGTTGTATTTACTACCTCAGTAACCCATGAGCCCCCGGGTTGTATCCGACACCAGGATTATATCCGAGATCCGGGATGTAAGTGGGGAAATACGGTAGTTTATCTGATACCAGGATTATATCCGAGATCCGGGATGTAAGTGGGGAAATACGGTAGTTTATCTGATACCACAATGGTTTCTCTGAGGTATGTGAATCCAAAAAACACCTGACATAACAGATAACAAAAGAATTAATTCTTTTCCATAACCCGTTTGAGCTAAAGAGACCCGTCTCTAACAGTGCTGAAACTAATGGCAGTATAAGCAAAATATCAAATTGCAGTAATGGTTGAATCTGAACAAAAAAGAACGTCTAATTGGTGAGACGGCAATTTGTGTAAAAAACAAGAAGGCACCTGACTCCCATGAACCCGTTGATGATTCAACACGAGATGAAACCGCCGCCAACTTAATGCACCGATCCTGGTAATACTTAATGCACCGATAGACATCTTGGGCTAGTCTGTCTCTGCGACAGTTGTTGCCGCGGCGATCGTGTAACTTGCTGCAAGAAGCGAAACAACAAGCACAAAGCAAATCAACAATGGCTAATGTTACCTTCAACATGCCCCTTGGTTTTTTTGGAACACATTTTAAGATTGAGTGATAAAAACAAAAACAGAGAAAGCTGATGAGTTTCAGCCAATGATGGTGGTTAAATGGATTCGATGAAGCAGAAGACAACGACGGCTGCTGGCACCGTCCACATGTTTGCAGACGTGATTACGATCTGATGTAAGAAACAGCCCTTTTGTCCATTTTTGGAATACTTTCATTAAAATTATTGTGCAATGATTGGTGAAATTAGCTCCAGAATGAAAAGACATTGACTGCTTATGACAATGATAAACACATGATGAAGAAGACAGACACAGAAAAAGTTCTGTAAACTTCCAGAGAGATCACTTTCAATTACGCTGACATTTTGGATCCACTTAACGCCTTACACATGACTTTAGCATGTCGTTTTTGTTCCAAATCACACAGAGAGACTGTTGTTGAGTACACACAGTGATAAACTGATCTTGAGATTACTGACATTTGATTCTGGTTTGGTAACAGGTGAATATATTGAGTTACCAATACAGGTTAGAGGAGCAGTTTTAGGTTTGAAACTTTACATTAACTTTAAAGGCGCTGTAGCACGTTTTTTGCAAATTTTATTTTTTCAAATTTCTCATTTATAATGATAGTTTATGTCATTTATATTTACTTTAGTGTGTCAAACATCTTATTACACAAACCAATTATCCCTAGTGGTAATAACGGTGTTGCGTATAAAGCCAAAATTGCATGGCGGCCATTTTATTGTGAACACATTTTATTATTTCGATTGACAAAAACTATTCCCATGGCTTTACGGAACTATGTACACTCATTTGTAACTTGATTTTCCGAAGAGAGAAGGGTGTTTTACTATTGATGACATTATTTTTCAAATACATTTCATCGACTTATTTGAGCGAAAAAACGTGCTACAGCGCCTTTAAGCAGAGCTTAATTTCATAGCAGAAAGAAAGCCTACACCGTCACCTATGCTATTCAACTAGTTTGTGAACTAAAACGAGCAATGAGGTGAATTAGTGCAAGAATTGTCTAGTATCATTGCAGGAGGAACGCCTGTATTAGTCCTGTAGTGTAGTCTAGTGAAGCACTGTTTACAACGAGAGCATTGACTTATGTACTGCATGATATCATGGCAGCAAGTCTTCTTGCTGGAAGAAAGTCTGCAACCCCAGTATGGCTCTGGATTGCAATAAAACTTTTAAACTTTGGTTAACATAATGTTTCATACACCAAAACCTTATAGCTTACAGAGTTATCTACTGTACTACAATGAAGCATTTTACACCTAAATTTTACAGCAAGTCTTACACTTCAACTCTGAAGAAGGTATTAATCAATGAAATATCACCATTTTATTAGATATCGAAAAGAAGCCTCCGAGAAAAGGGATTTTCATTGTCAAAGTGTTTCACTACTTTATAGGATACGGAACACTTCAACAGTGTTCTATTGTAGAATAAGTTACCAACAGCCTGACTGGATTCAAACCCCAGATCTTTGGAGGTGAAATCAAATGTAACAAAGTCCTAGCCACATGTGGTTCCAATTGTTGACACCTTGTTTCTTGAAACACAAATCTGGAGTTCATCATGAACATTTGTATGTCATTTGTGATTATCAATGTGGAATCAAAGCTTTACATTCAAAATGTGGCTCGTTAAAATGAAAAATGTCTGTTAATTAGCAAACAATATTAAAAAAAGTTTAATTTCCCACAAATATGTTTTAAAAGGTTTAGCTAACATAACATTGGTACAATTTAACACATTTCTTTAATATAACTCAGATGCATTACTTCATTACATCTTAAATGTTCTGACAGTGCACAAACATATGTTTAATTAGAGGACAAGGCAATTAACAGCTGGGTCAAACTACATTATTATGAATAATTCCATATGATACAGTGCCATCAAGTTTAATATTGAAACTGTTGGAGTTGAAAACACATGAGGTAAATATAAATGAGCAAAACAAGATTGGCCAATACCACCGGTTAACAAATTAACAAATGTGCATATTTCTTTTAAAACTGATTAAAACAATTCTCATAAAATGGGAAATCTGACTAATGTGACAGAAGACTGGGAGACAAAAGGTTCATTTGTTTTTAACTCTTCATTTCCAAATCTACAATTTATAATCCCCTTGAACTAAGTCTGCACATAAGATTTCTATGAAATAGATTTAGTTGCCCTTATTTGGAGCCACAGAAAGACCAAATATACAATTTGTAATCCTGATTTACTCCATTTATTCCACTTGTTGTGTATTTTCACATTAAAGAAATTGTTATCCAGAAAATCTTCCTGTTCTTATGTATGCCACTTTGAAATGCTCTTCAAAGACCTAATCCTTATTCAGTAATCTTTCACCGATCTTTGATTCTGGAGAAGATGAGGAATCACCAAGTCTACTATTTATAATCTCCACTGACCAAGGTGTCTGTACACAAGATTTCAGTTGTCCAGAGCCATTGATTGGTTACCAAAAGAAGTTGAAAAGCATTACCGGTAAGTTTACTGACGAATGACGGACGGTCATCATCTACAGACTTTAAATTATATCTTGAAATGTATTTTGAAAAGAAACATGTTTTCAAAACAGATATATTTAGGTATTCTCAACAAATTTCAACAAAAGTAAGTGAAAATTATAATAATCAAAACAAGTTACAACATGCCGTCGATAACAGAGTATGATAAGAAGACTGTTCATTATCAACTAACTTTTTATAGGTCTGTTTTTGCTCGTCCATGCCAAAAAATTCACTGGTCTTGATGACCAACTAGAGAGGCTAATAACACATATTTTCTGTCAAAGATCAAATTCGTCTCAACAAAATCTCTATAATTTAGTTAACAGTTGTGTATTTCCGCCAAAGAAAATTCTCACAAAATTCTCTACAATCACCTAATAGACATGTATTTTCAGTCTAGAATGAAATGCCATCAGAATTCTTCAACATCAGTAAATAGACATGTATTTTCAGCAGAAGATCAAATTCTGGCCTTAGAACTCCAAACATCAGATAACGGACATTAAATTGTAGTAAGGTAGCATTTGGAATAGCAAGGTGTTACATCAAGTCAATTCTCGTCTTACATCACGTCTTACATGCAGGGGCTAGATAAGTCCAACCAAAACACGCAACCGTTAAAAGCACTCAAGCTTTTCTATAAGTAGATGAACTTGGCAGACTTTAACAACCTTTCTTTTTTTCTCACACTATATGAGATTCTAATCTATTTACATTTATTCACCATTATACAACAACTCCCTTAAAGAAAACACAAACTGAAAAGCGATGAGGATGGTTTGAAGCTAGATTGGACAACCCCCGAGAGGTGATTGCCGCATGATAAGAGCAGTTTGAAGCCCTTATCATCGATTAGTGTTGAGATTATCCGGAAATAATAAACACCTCTGTTATCCATGATCCTGAGTTGCTTCTACAAGTGAGGACAATGAAGAGTGTTTTATGTCAGAGAGGATGTGTATGTTATTCACAGAGTGTAGTTTAATGTCATGCTGATGTTTGTTAAAGTTATAGGAATTCACTCCAATGGTGCAGACAGATCAACAGATTATTCAAATAATGTGTCATTATTACCACTTTTAAAGATATTTTGATTACTTTTATTAAAGCTTAATCATATTTTCAGGTGAAATAATATCAAAGAAAAAATCAAATTACCAAAATGGCATTAAAAAACTTCTTTTGTCAAACTTTTGAGATTTATCCAATGGTCTCCACAACAGAAAGAGTTACTTTCAGGTTTGGATCAGAGTGTAACTGTAAGCTGTACAGTGTACTACGTGATGACATCCATGAGAAGATGTTACATTCTGTGCATGGCCTCCTCTCCCCACTTGACTGCAGTATGCACTCACTGCCTGCTCCTCCTGTACGCCTCATTTAGCGCAGCTAGCAACTTCCTTCATACCCTGACTGAGATACTCCAGCTCCCTAGCGTCTAGCTCAGTGAGTGTTAATTATCTCATCAGGAACCTGAGCTCATCTACATCTTAGTGCCAGGTATACACTGGAATTCATGCACTTCAGATGTCACCTGATTCACCCTACCTCCTCACCACCCATCATCACACTTGTATACTGCCACTATCATCAACATCTTAGTGCTAGGTATACACTGGAATTCATGCACTTCAGGTGTCACCTGATCAACCCCACCTCCTTGCCACCCATCATCACACTTGTATACTACCACTGCCATCTACATCTTAGTGCCAGGTATACACTGGAATTCATGCACTTCAGGTGTCACCTGATCAACCCCACCTCCTCAATACCCATCATCACACTTGTATACTGCCACTGTCATCTACATCTTAGTGCTAGGTATACACTGGAATTCATGCACTACAGGTGTCACCTAATCAACCCCACCTCCTCACCACCCATCATCACACTTGTATACTGCCACTATCATCAACATCTTAGTGCTAGGTATACACTGGAATTCATGCACTTCAGGTGTCACCTGATCAACCCCACCTCCTTGCCACCCATCATCACACTTGTATACTGCCACTATCATCTACATCTTAGTGCTAGGTATACACTGGAATTCATGCACTTCAGGTGTCACCTGATCAACCCCACCTCCTTGCCACCCATCATCACACTTGTATACTGCCACTTTCATCAACATCTTAGTGCTAGGTATACACTGGAATTCATGCACTTCAGGTGTCACCTGATCAACCCCACCTCCTTGCCACCCATCATCACACTTGTATACTACCACTGTCATCTACATCTTAGTGCCAGGTATACACTGGAATTCATGCACTACAGGTGTCACCTAATCAACCCCACCTCCTCAATACCCATCATCACACTTGTATACTGCCACTGTCATCTACATCTTAGTGCTAGGTATACACTGAAATTCATGCACTACAGGTGTCACCTAATCAACCCCACCTCCTCACCACCCATCATCACACTTGTATACTGCCACTATCATCAACATCTTAGTGCTAGGTATACACTGGAATTCATGCACTTCAGGTGTCACCTGATCAACCCCACCTCCTTGCCACCCATCATCACACTTGTATACTGCCACTATCATCAACATCTTAGTGCTGGGTATACACTGGAATTCATGCACTTCAGGTGTCACCTGATTCACACCACCTCCTCACCACCCATCATCACACTTGTATACTGCCACTGTCATCTACATCTTAGTGCCAGGTATACACTGGAATTCATGCACTACAGGTGTCACCTATTCAACCCCACCTCCTCACCACCCATCATCACACTTGTATACTGCCACTGTCATCTACATCTTAGTGCCAGGTATACACTGGAATTCATGCACTTCATGTGTCACCTAATCAACCCTACCTCCTCACCACCCATCATCACACTTGTATACTGCCACTGTCATCTACATCTTAGTGCCAGGTATACACTGGAATTCATGCACTTCAGGTGTCACCTGATCAACCCTACCTCCTCGCCACCCATCATCACACTTGTATACTGCCACTGTCATCTACATCTTAGTGCTGGGTATACACTGGAATTCATGCACTTCAGGTGTCACCTGATCAACCCCACCTCCTCAACACCCATCATCACACTTGTATACTGCCACTATCATCAACATCTTAGTGCTGGGTATACACTGGAATTCATGCACTTCAGGTGTCACCTGATTCACCCCACCTCCTCAACACCCATCATCACACTTGTATACTGCCACTGTCATCTACATCTTAGTGCTGGGTATACACTGGAATTCATGCACTTCAGGTGTCACCTGATCAACCCCACCTCATCACCACCCATCATCACACTTGTATACTGCCACTATCATCAACATCTTAGTGCTGGGTATACACTGGAATTCATGCACTTCAGGTGTCACCTGATCAACCCCACCTCCTCAACACCCATCATCACACTTGTATACTGCCACTGTCATCTATATTATTGTGCCAAACAAACTGGAATTCATGCACTTCAGGTGTGTCCTGATCCTTCCCCCACAACACCCCACCCCTCCCTCCACAACCTTATCGCCTATCATTATCAGACTTATATACTGCCACATCTTAGTGGTAGGGATACACTGAAATTCTGAAGTAAACCTAAAATTTATCAATAAATGATAGTAGAATATAATTTCATTTAAGCCTTATGATAGAACATGAGGTTGGTTGTCATTTTGTAACATTTCCTTAACAAAAACCTCCCATTAGAGAAGGGGTAGTTTGTCAAGAGGCCCTTATGATAGAAATATAAGGTTTATTATAAGTTTGTAAACATAGATATACAACCCAATTCACTCCCTCACACACTATCTAATTAGCACTCGCTTTGAAAATGGTTTTAGATTGACACCTGTGACAGTTAATATTAACATCGTTTACAGTATACTTATATATAATTCAATAAATATGTACAAAATCATCTTTTTTTTTTAAGTTTCAGTTTATTAGAATTTTAACAAAGAACAAATTTGCACTGAAAATGAACTCAAACTTGATCTGTTTAAACAAGCCTGAAGACAGAAGACGCATGATGAAAAAACAATTCCATGTAAAATCTTTCAAGACAAAAAAACTTTAAAACGACTTCTTATATGAACTTCAATATCCTGAATGTAAAAAATTTGAAAAGAATGTTAATTATATTCAGGCATAAAAAAAACAAGGAACAATAGGAATCCGGCACACATTTCCTCACCTTTTTGTCACAGTTTTTTAAACAAATAATTTGTCATTGTCGCTTCTAATTCTTCAACTTCAAGATAAATAATTTGAAAACTGCACCATCCCACAACAGTTAACTATTCCTCTGTCTAACCAAACTTTCTTTTATTGGAGTGAGACTCTGACACAGAGCAACAGCTGAGAGAAACAATTAATATAAAGAAGAGAAACATTTAGGCATGTCGTATAACCAAGAAGGGTATACAGTAACTTCACCATTGTTAAAACCAAGCGTCAAAACAAATCATGGATAGCAAGGTGCACCAGATAACAGCGTGATGAGAAAAAGGTTGAATGTTCAAAGTGCTGAGAAAAGAGTTTTTATCATTGTGAGAATAGGATCTGTCAATTGCATCAAGTGGGTGTTCTGACTCACAATGTTGTAGTGGAATTAGAAATACATGTCATTCAGATAGTGAACAAATGTAACATTGTTATATTTAGGATTCTTGTATTTTGTTGTAAAGAGTCCCTACAGGATTCGAACACACACCCTCAGAGTCAGGCACCAACCGCCAGCACTGACTCTACCAACAACAAATCCATTTAGGGTTATTGTCCAACTCTGAGGGTGAGGGTTTACATCCCATAATGGACTCGTCAAGAAAAAAGTCCAATATATAAAATAGTTAATATTTTGAAATAATGAATTCCGGAAATTAGATCTATTTGACCAATGTATAAAAGTGCAATTTAAAATTGCTAAGAAATTGATAGTTTTGAAATATAGGCATTGATAAAATCTCCACATATAAAAGTCTACCGATAGACAAGCTAACAAGTTATACTGTCATCATCTTCTAACGTACAGGGGTGACTAGTGCAGTCGTTAGTGCGTTCGGCTTCGTAACAAGAGGTCTGGGATTCAAATCCTGCCATGGCCTCAGCAACTTTGTCTGCTGTGGAGAACTGTTCTACATACAGTAAGGTTTTGGTGCAATGCTACACTGAATTTCAGTGCAACACCACCCATGGTTTCGTTAGTTCCAGCCGATGCTTGCAGGTTTCACAGCAATACATAGCCACAATTGTGTTGCAGGCTGTCTCCCTGCCATAATACTGGCAGCCATGATATGAGTAAAATAATATTGAAAACGGTGTACACCACATCTGTTAGCGATCTCTTACAATCCGACCACAGTGAGTTTATGACACCGACCACAATGCATCCATGATATGAGTAAAATAATCTTGAAAGCGGCGTTAAACCTCAAATCACCTCACCTCATCTAAATGATTAATCAGACTTACACACCTGCATCTTCTAAAACACATTAAAAACTCCAAAGCAATGTCCATCACAGACAGGTATTTATATTCTGAGTTTCTCCAGTCAAAGGTAATCTGAAAAATATTAATATAAGGCATCCCCGAGGACCTCCTGAAAAGACGTCAAAATACTTCAACCAAATGCAATCAGTTTCTGAGCTGATGAAGCAAGACATGCTTGTTGAAAGTGACATTCACTGTTGAAATCAATCAAACAAAACAAACTGCAGGTAACATGTCATCTAAGATACATACCAAAGTAGTCCTAGGCATTCCAAAAATTCAAATTATTCATTAAAGAACCGTTCCCTTATGAATGTAATATGTGAGATGCATAACATTAAATATTTCAATAAACTATCAGAACTTCAGATTGCCCACAGAGATAGTTTTAAACATCATTTACCACACCGGGTACACCACATCTGTTAGGGATCTCTTACGCTCCGACCACAGTGAGTTTACGACACCGACCACAACGCATCTGTTGGTGATCGTAAGCTTCTGGTAGCGTTCTGGTAGCGCTCAGGAACATCAAGCTCCCACTGTAGTGTCTGTCAAGTCTCCCCGGGGCCACTAGGAGTTGGCAATTCACACGCATAAACAAGCCAGAGAAATTTAATCGTTAATTTTGAGGAGTCTTGGAGCGGTTGAAGGGAATTAGAAGATATGTGATACACTGTCATGTTGTGGGAATATCTTGCAGAAAGGAGTGAAGAGTTTGCTATTGAGAAAGAGGATTTAAATACAAATTTAACCTTAGGTTATTTTAGGGAAACAATAGTGAATATATCAAATATTCTCAAAATTAATTTTGAAATAATTTATGCCATCTTCTAAAAAGCCTTTAATTCATCTCCTTAAAATGGAGGGGGTTTAAAATAGACCAAATTCAATACATTACCAATATATTACAACAATCAATGTCTTTGCACGAGTTTGAAATAAATTTTTATTGATATTTCTTCCATGTCTTCATCTCCCATGACATCAGGAATGTTCTCAATACCGGTACTTTTCTTCACAATAAACAAAAGATGACCTTAAAAAATACCTTTCTTCACAGATATCAAATCCATGACTCTGTTTATCACGAGAAGGTATATAATACTGGCCTTGAGAATGTCATCAGTCCACTATGGCCAGTTAATGTGTCCCGCTATCTGCCGCTGATACAAGCAAAGAAAATACAATGTTGGACGATAATGATTCATATGTTCTTTGTGGCCTTACCTCTCCTTAATTAGCCATTAGCCAACATATGCTCATTGTTACATCGTAATTACTGTCGACTACATATCAGAAGCTCCGCTGTGTAAGAATCAGGGACAATCTCAAAACAGAGTTTTTGTTCAGAAACATTTCCTTAAATGATGTGAAATTTGTATTTGAATGTTGATAAGTTCATTAACTTTGCCACTTATTCGACCCTCCAATATTAAAAATGGATTAAGGAAATGTTCATGTCAAGCTATTTTCACTTACGTTTACTTGGTAGTAATTTTGGAAATGGTAATTTTTAAATTTCCCTGGGACATGTGTAATTTTACAGTATCGTTGTATAAATGACAATTTCTTTAAAGTATTTATGATTAGATAGTAATGAAGAACAAGAAGTGCGCTGAAATTAGGAAACCAGTATGTTATAAGTACCGGTAGATAGGTTATGATTTAGGATGTTGAGGGTTTAAGAAGGAAAATTTGTAGTATAATATATTCTGTAATAAATCAGAATAATGAAAAAACATTGACAAAACATTACCGGTAATCTTCAAAATTCTACTAATTTTTAAACACAATCAATTTCATGTTTCCAAAGAAAAGAGATCTTTGTAAACAACAACTTTTACAAATTGAGTAAGTCATCCAAAGATTGAATTTTTGAAAAATTATGTCATGAACTTTTGATTTTTTTTAATGAAAAAAACTTCCATTAGTTTTTTCACAGATGAAAATCCCAAAAAAATATGATATAAAAAATAACTTATATTTAATGTCACACACTCACTGGATTATTCATTGCATGTTTACTGTCAGATGCTTAGAGAATAATGTTGGGATTTGAGTTCAGGCAATGAATAAAAATTTTCGCTTATTAGAATCACAAACAGTCAAAAAGTAATTTGAAGGTAGGTTTTCATTCTTTAACATGTATAAATCACCTATATATGATTAAAAAATAAAGACGTAACTTTTAAAAGCAGCCAGGTTATTTCAACAATAAATTTGGAGATGATCCCTCCCACCACAAAATTATTTCTCTTAAACACAGCTACCCAAGTCACATCCATTTTAAACCATTTTCTAATTAGGGGTCTTTATCTTCTACCTTGAACACAATCAGAAGCAATTCAAGTAGGGGAGATAACTCTTGGTTGTCCTCAGCTTTGAAATCGGAGAGTCTTCAGCGACAACAGCGCAACTTTAACGTAATTGCCATTTCTCCCAGTGAGGCGAGTGATAAATGGGTTCTGTTGAGTGAGAAATGTGGTTATAATCTTCCCAAGCCCACTTGCTGAATTAGTGAGGGCTTCGCTAATTAGTTGGGAAACATTTAGTTCATTTGCTGAATAAACAAACTTCAATGCTTAAACAAACATACACTTTTGAATCCAAATAGAGCTGAAAATTAACACCTCACCATGTTTTTGTTATAATTTTCCTCATGAGAAACTCTCATCATTAATGTTTGACTATGAAAACCTCACCAATTCTTTTTCTTCACGTCAGTTTACATCCATCAACAATATTTAGAGAAAAGAAACTAGAGCCATATACTTCTCTCAATGTCAGGAAGGAAACCATGTACAAACATCGATCACCGAAGTGAAGAAGTTTTAGTTGTGTTGAAAAACTAAAATCGTGACTGGATGAAAGACATCAGTCAGAAACTGACTGGTGGATTGATGCAGTTATATACACAATAAAATTTAGAGCTATAATAATTCTCTTACGGTATATACCACTGATTTTCAACCACAGTTTGTTTATCTCCTAAGTATACTGCCCCTGCAAGTTATTTATTGTTTAGTCAGATTCCCATAGCTTTTCCATACTTCATTGAGTAACCTAATGTTTCTACAAACGTTTTTGTGAGTACATCAATCTAAGGGAGGCAACTCCAAATTACACGAAATGTGTCTGATGTAAGATAAACTATGAACCACCAAAGATGAAACAGCTTTATCAGTGCATTGTCAAAATGACAAAATGACATCAATATTACCCAGACAATGTATCAATGACACTACTTTTTAGAAATATTTAATATGGATTAAAATTGGGAACATCTCAAACTGGTACATTTGGGCTAAAATCTGAGCATTATCAGTTAGTATATTGGAAATTCTCGTTTTGCCCATGGCACCCGGCAGCCACAGTGCAGCGCCAGTTCAAGCGTTGTTCTATCCTTATAATGCTGAGTGCCAAGCAAGGAAGCAACAACTCCCATCTTTTACCAGCTTTCATTATCTAAATCTGCTCAACTACTACTATTTAAGTTTATTTAACACGCTGTGATCAAAGCGATTAAGATAAAGGTTTTGGTTTTTTTTTCATTTCAGATAGTCCAATGATTAGAATGACCCAATCACAAGTCACAGATGTACAATATTCAGTGAAGCAATACGTGACACTATGTAGTGTATATATCAGCCGGTATTATGACATGTACTATATCTACCTGCCGGCATTGTATCTGTCGTATCATCCATTGATTCACAATATAGGTCAAGGGTCATGAGATAATACATGCCTTCTGATAGGCTGAATCACAGACAGTCTAGAACATGGACATCACACCATGTCGTAGTCTGGTCATAGTAAATGTTTATCCAACACTGCGTATTAACAAAATATCAATTATTGTTCACACTGATAAACTTATCACGGAGAAGATAACGAGCAGTCATTGAGTTGGTTTCACTTCTTGACTGTCAGAAATATAAACCGCAAGAAAATAGAAACACAGACACAGTAGCCAATTCAGTAATTACAGGCTCAAACCAAATTTGTTTGTAGACAATAGAAATGTTACTTGAATTATCCATGTTAATGTATTGTAGAGTTAAAACTTACTTTTTCGAGGGGTTTATAATGCTTGTTGTGATATATCGATCAAAACAAAAAAACCCAATTCAAATATATAATTACTCTCTGGTACAAGATGTAAAAACTATATCTTAAGCAGGCCTACCAAAGAAAAACTTGAATTGCATTGAAAAGCAACAAAACGCATTCATTTTGAGACGAATTCATATCGCAATTTAGCAATATGGAATGAAAAGAAGCAAATCTGCACACAAATGCGACGATCAGCAATTTTAAACAAACAATGATGCAAATTGAAACACACAATGTGCAACACTGTGACTGCGCCAGTGGTTTGAGTGACCAATGATGTGAGTGACCAATGATGTGAGTGACCAATGATATTATTGACCAGTGATTTAAGCGACCAATAAATTAAGTGACTAATGATGCGAGTGACCAGTGGTTTGAGTGACCAATGATGCAAGTGACCAGTGGGTAATGGTGTGACCAATGACGTGAGTGACCAGTGGTCAGTGACCAATGATAAGTGGGTAATGGTGTGACCAATGACGTGAGTGACCAGTGGTGAGTGACCGGACACTACATAAACAGAGTACATAGATATGACAGTACAATTGACAGAACAATGTAACGCTGATAACAACTGTCATCAAGTTCATCAAGTTCATCAACGCTAATAGTCATGCTATGTTCAGTACAGAATCTCTTGAAATAGTTACCTTTTCACAGGCTTGGTAATATAAATAATTGTTGTTTGAGGGGACAAAGTATAAGTTTTACATTGGTTTTTTTGGTGACATGATGGGTGTATAATTTAAATTTGTATATATTTTATTTGATGAATTGATTGGATGTGCATACCGGTAATCTAATATATTTACATCATGTTACATTTTCAAAGTTGTAAAAATGTGGCTTTTTTTAAAAGAAAAGACAAAATGATGATATCAGTGAATGTTTGACATATTCACTGTGATAACATCTTCTCGTACTTGGTACCACATAATCATCATTGACCTCATAAATGGACTTACACTATCAAATCTATACATTTTTATTGGAAATAATTTGTGATATTTTATAGTATAGTATTTTATATTTTTCAGTGTCAAACTAATGCTTATAAATGGATTTACTGTAATGTGGTGTATCAGTCAATTACTGTTTATGAAGAGACATACATACGTTTTCGGCACTATTGTAGACGACATACCTACTTTCAATACAAGGAATGTTTCCATTACTTCAGTCAGCAGGAAGGGTTCACGCTTGTACCAGTTACATGAAGAATATTCAATGTCGTCATGCTCAACTTAAACACCCACTTGCTCAGTGAATTATGAAGAACTTAAGAAGACACAGGAATGGCATAGCAACAAAGCTTTCATTAACGAGAAATCTAAATCTTACTATTTTTCACTGTGAGTATGGTTGCAGAAAAGAAATTGACACAGCTAAAAAGAGCAGTAATGGATATTTGATTTTCGTTTCAAGGGAAGGGTGCATCTCACGAGACACGTTATATGGAGCTGATCTGGAGATGTGGTTTATTCATGTACTTCAACAGGTACACAGGGATGGACAAACAGGTTTTCCTCTATATAAATGTCTACCCCTGATATATGTGTGGAGATCTTTCTCAATAACGTTAAATATGTCCAGTAGTTCACTAGACAGGTTTCAAATTATTTCAATGTTAATTGTAAAATAATAAATGTTGTCAGAGAGATTGAGAAAGTAGACCTGTATGGATAAGAATGGGGTTATTTTGACATGTTTGCTACCCAAATTTATTGCCACGTAGAATGCCAGTTTTTAGTAGCCCAAAAAGTATTTCTTTTTGAATTGTGAAGTATATTGCAGAATAAGAAATGGACGTGGCAGTGCAGACAGACAGAGTATATATATACTGGTATATAGGTATATAGATATTGATATGGATGGGGTGATGTGGAGATGTCTGGACGATAGGGTCAAACTGATCCAGACTAATTGTGAGATTAACACCTATCTTATCTACCTGTTGATTGCAGATACACACAGGTAATGTCAACACTCACTTACCTGTCACTAATGTCAATCATACAAGTGGGCGGGGCTAGAGACAACAGACAGCTGTCAGTCACATGTTGTCATATTATGTAGATATTGTTGAAGTGGTACCTGAGACAAGACAACAATTGTACTTCTTTAACTCTTAGCTGCTGAATCAATTAGTGTTTAACATAATCACAAGTTCAGCAGCAATGAGTGTGGTTCACTGTACGGGTGACCATAGATGAACAATCTGAGAGTTTGAAGGGTTGATTCCTTATCCCACACAGTGACACAAGTTGTGTTCAGTATTTTACTGTATAAGTTTCCTCATTATCATTATCAACTTACAGAAATCACAACTCGTTTACAATTACCTAAATCTTCAAACAGTACAAGGTAAAGGTAGGCGATTTCAAACTATCCAGAGACCCAAAGGTACACGGCTAAAAGAAGATCTAGGTCTCTGATTTAGCCTCCAAACTAAAACAAAAAGTTATTAAATGTTCTGTTTTATTTTCTAATCTTGTTATCTGTTACTCTTGGATATTGTCTTCTCCAGAAGAGACATTCATAAAATCAAACAGCTCTGATAAATCTTTAACAAATTGATATATGATCCAATACATTTGCTGCTGAATCAATTAGTGTCAAACCATTCTGAGCATGCAATTTACAGGAATCTCAACACCTTAAAGATCCTGTGAAATGCATTTTTCTCAAAAATAACAGATTATTACCTCTACGTAGATTATATATCGGAATCAATTGAGCATAAAAAAGAGACAATATACACTTGCAATTGATTCTAAAGACGATTTTAATTTACCCAGTTAAACAATGCCGCAATAACCACTGCGATCCGTTTTGAAAAGAATCATTGAGACATGACTGATTAACCACAGACGACGGGTCGTCTGTGACCAGTGGACCGACATGCTCCGTGCAGCCTCGTTAATTAATTAATGATGATTATCACTGCTGCTAGAAGAATTTATAAGGTGTGTTAACTCGCCAAAAACACATGTTTATGAAATAATCATGTAATTGTCATCTGCAGAACAACCTAATTGGATATCTAAACATTCGATAAATGGAAAATTTAAGTTGTTTTATTGAAGATTTGTTAGTGAAATTAACAATCAAAATGTTGCAAATTTATTATTGAATTATGACTATCGCCAATAATGAGATTACTCCAGTGAGGTCACCGCAGATTTTCATTCTGGTTGACGGTGCTAAATTAGGCGCTTTTTTAAAAAGCTGTAAATAAGTAATTTATGGACCAATTTCAGAAATTTTAAATTGAGCAATTTTCAAATTGACATCCCATTATAATGAATCCGAATTTGACCATATGTCATTACATTTATCCTTTAACAAGAAGAATAATCTGTGATTGTTTACTGGCTAAAGATAACTAGACCAGCAATCTATTACTCGTTTGAAGAAAGTAAATGGAGATACAAACAAAAATATTTTTCAACACTTCAACACAAAAACTTGAAGGAAACTAAAACTCTCATGGCCTACCGGTATAGAGAAGGTCTCTGCAACATATTTCAAGATGGCCGCCTCCTGTGACAGAAAGTTGGTGCGTTCTGTTAGGTTCCTACCTATGGTGGTACTGAACTCTTTCCGGACGAGCGATGCGATGGAGTCGACTATAACTAACTTGACTTTCTTTGAAATGATGTCTTCCTCTAGGCTCTGTAATCTGTCGGAGAAACATGTTCAACTTACTGCATGGATTCAGAACATAAGAGAATTGCATGAATTCACTGCAGATCAAATCAACAAATCACAGTCACAAGATAAAAGGATAAAAAAAAAAAGTGAAGTGAACTATAACAAAGATCACTCTCTCAGGTTCTTGGGTTTTATGTCTTCAGCTGTACTTTTTGTCAGAGAAACATTTTTCATACATGGCATAATCAGTCAACCTGTTCTTAAAGGTACATCCATTGTGTTGTTGGGGGTCAAATATGACAAACGTTATAAATGGTCTTATTTTATCGAGAAGTACCAACTGTTACCGAAAACAATAATTTTCATCATACTCGACTTAGTATATTGACGATATGAAGATAAAAGTAGTGATTTCTGATCGAAAACCGGACAATGCACCGCGTGTGGCGCGCGCCAATGAATCAAACGTAATTTTGGAATCTTATTTACACCAGACAAAATAACAAATTTGGGTTGAAAATGTTCAATAGGTCATATAACTACTGTGCATGTAAATAGGACGTGCACTTTCGGTTTCTGCACATGCATAATGATGTTACTAGATTTTAATTGGAAACTAGTAATTATGATATGTTTGGCGATTGAGGATGAATATGCAAGCTAAGTGAATTTGTTTGTATTGTAAACAGCACATATGTTGTGTTGGAACGTATTAAAGCCAAATAAATTTTTTTGAAACACAATGGATGCACCTTTAAGATTTGAAGAAAACAATATAAATACACATATTATCAATTAAAAAATTTAAAGCGATATGGATGTCAACTATAACCAACTTACCGGTACTTTGACCCTAGAGGATTGATACTATAATGAGATCTGATCCATAGAGTTCAAACTATGTGAGAAAAATTAAAAAAAATATCCAAATATTCAAAATGCTCAGAAAATGGTCAAATTATCCATTACTATCATACTTTTTCTTGGCATATTTACCTGTTCAAATTTATTAGCAAGATTAAAACCAATATTTCATGTACAACCGTGCTAAAACTAGGGAGATAACTCAATTTCAGTGATAAATCAATTAAATAAACTTCAAGCCCTCTTCACACCTGAATTAGTTCCAGGTACTTCCTATAAATCATCCAGAGTGTAAGTAATTCCACATACTTAAAGGAGATAAAACTGTTTTCTGAAAGATAAGAACTCTTTCAGGTCATGGAACCAAAGATCAGTTTCAAGATGGCCGACGATGGTGCGTAAACTCCTCACATCACTTGTAGGTGGTCTAAGACTAGTTCTATACTTTGTACACCGCAGTGATACCTGAGTGATATGAGACCGATACCAGCGTGATACTAGGGTGATACCATTCCCTTGCAGACACTGGCACCTTTGTGGAGGGGGGTAAAATAGCCGGTTATCTGTCGACAGGTAGAGCTGGAAGGGTGGGGTATAAACAGAGGTAAGGGGAGTCTTTGAGCAGCTTCCATGCAAGGAGCACTTATCAGTGGGAGGAAGGCAAGAGATAACACTCATATACACTGCCCATAAAAACATTAATTTATCAGATATTTATTCTTGATGTGCGATGAAATATGATGCAAAATATTTTCAACATGAATTAGGGTAGTTAGATTGTGGTATGTAGATTAACATGTTATTTTTTGCTTAAGAGAATAAATATAAAAAAGATTTGTTATATAATGACACAAACATGTCTTTATTTCTGAGACGATCCTTTTTTCATATTTCCATTTTTAATTTGAGACTATTGGTACTATGATTTTCACACTTCTTCATTTGATTACCATGATAATCATCTTCTCAGAGGGAGATCGAGAGTTAATCATGAAACTTTAATAATTGAAGAACAAATCAGTAACTTGTAAAGGTAATGTATAAAGGTAAGGAATGTATCTGCATACTAAAATGTTATCACAGAAACTTCACACTGAAACTTAGAATTAATATCTTCAACACAGTGTGACCTTAGTGACAGAATGAGCTGTGCAAACCCAAAAGAATCAAGACGGTGAAAAGATAAAAAAAACATATAACTTACCACTAAAGAAATTAAAAACACCAGCAACTTAAATGCTGCACTAATTCACTTTACATATTAAACCTTCAACACTGCATCAGTGGCGGATTCAGAGGGGATTTCCCTCTCCCCACAACTTTCCAATATGTGAACTACCTCCCCCCACATCTTTCCAATATGTGAACTACCTCCCCCCACAACTTTCCAATATGTGAACTCCCTCCCCCCACAACTTTCCAATATGTGAACTACCTCCCCCCACAACTTTCCAATATGTGAACTACCTCCCCCCACAACTTTCCTATATGTGAACTACCTCCCCCCACAACTTTCCAATATGTGAACTCCCTCCCCCCACAACTTTCCAATATGTGAACTCCCTCCCCCCACAACTTTCCAATATGTGAACTACCTCCCCCCACAACTATCCAATATGTGAACTACCTCCCCCCACAACTTTCCTATATGTGAACTACCTCCCCCCACAACTATCCAATATGTGAACTACCTCCCCCCACAACTTTCCAATATGTGAACTACCTCCCCCCACAACTTTCCAATATGTGAACTACCTCCCCCCACAACTTTCCAATATGTGCACTACCTCCCCCCACAACTTTCCAATATGTGAACTACCTCCCCCCACAATTTTCCAATATACGAACTACCTCCCCCCACAACTTTCCAATATGTGAACTACCTCCCCCCACAACTATCCAATATGTGAACTCCCTCCCCCCACAACTTTCCAATATGTGAACTACCTCCCCCCACAACTTTCCAATATGTGCACTACCTCCCCCCACAACTATCCAATATGTGAACTCCCTCCCCCCACAACTTTCCAATATGTGAACTACCTCCCCCCACAACTTTCCAATATGTGAACTCCCTCCCCCCACAACTTTCCAATATGTGAACTACCTCCCCCCACAACTTTCCAATATGTGAACTACCTCCCCCCACAACTATCCAATATGTGAACTCCCTCCCCCCACAACTTTCCAATATGTGAACTACCTCCCCCCACAACTTTCCTATATGTGCACTACCTCCCCCCACAACTATCCAATATGTGGACTCCCTCCCCCCACAACTTTCCAATATGTGAACTCCCTCCCCCCACAACTTTCCAATATGTGAACTCCCTCCCCCCACAACTTTCCAATATGTGAACTACCTCCCCCCACAACTTTCCAATATGTGAACTACCTCCCCCCACAACTTTCCAATATGTGAACTACCTCCCCCCACAACTTTCCAATATGTGAACTCCCTCCCCCCACAACTTTCCAATATGTGAACTACCTCCCCCCACAACTTTCCAATATGTGAACTCCCTCCCCCCACAACTTTCCAATATGTGAACTCCCTCCCCCCCACAACTTTCCAATATGTGAACTACCTCCCCCCACAACTTTCCAATATGTGAACTACCTCCCCCCACAACTTTCCTATATGTGAACTACCTCCCCCCACAACTTTCCAATATGTGAACTACCTCCCCCCACAACTTTCCTATATGTGAACTACCTCCCCCCACAACTTTCCAATATGTGAACTACCTCCCCCCACAACTTTCCTACATGTGAACTCCCTCCCCCCACAACTTTCCAATATGTGAACTACCTCCCCCCACAACTTTCCAATATGTGAACTACCTCCCCCCACAACTTTCCTATATGTGAACTACCTCCCCCCACAACTTTCCAATATGTGAACTACCTCCCCCCACAACTTTCCAATATGTGAACTCCCTCCCCCAAAAACTTTCCAATATGTGAACTCCCTCCCCCCACAACTTTCCAATATGTGAACTCCCTCCCCCCCACAACTTTCCAATATGTGAACTACCTCCCCCCACAACTTTCCAATATGTGAACTACCTCCCCCCACAACTTTCCTATATGTGAACTACCTCCCCCCACAACTTTCCAATATGTGAACTACCTCCCCCCACAACTTTCCAATATGTGAACTCCCTCCCCCCACAACTATCCAATATGTGAACTCCCTCCCCCCACAACTTTCCAATATGTGAACTCCCTCCCCCCACAACTTTCCAATATGTGAACTACCTCCCCCCACAACTTTCCAATATGTGAACTACCTCCCCCCACAACTTTCCAATATACGAACTACCTCCCCCCACAACTTTCCAATATGTGAACTACCTCCCCCCACAACTTTCCTATATGTGCACTACCTCCCCCCACAACTATCCAATATGTGAACTCCCTCTCCCCACAACTTTCCAATATGTGAACTCCCTCCCCCCACAACTTTCCAATATGTGAACTACCTCCCCCCACAACTTTCCTACATGTGAACTCCCTCCCCCTACAACTTTCCAATATGTGAACTACCCCCCCCCCCACAACTTTCCAATATGTGAACTCCCTCTCCCCACAACTTTCCTATATGTGAACTACCTCCCCCCACAACTTTCCAATATGTGAACTCCCTCTCCCCACAACTTTCCAATATGTGAACTCCCTCTCCCCACAACTTTCCAATATGTGAACTCCCTCTCCCCACAACTTTCCAATATGTGAACTCCCTCTCCCCACAACTTTCCAATATGTGAACTACCTCCCCCCACAACTTTCCAATATGTGAACTACCTCCCCCCACAACTTTCCAATATGTGAACTCCCTCTCCCCACAACTTTCCTATATGTGAACTACCTCCCCCCACAACTTTCCAATATGTGAACTCCCTCTCCCCACAACTTTCCAATATGTGAACTCCCTCTCCCCACAACTTTCCAATATGTGAACTACCTCCCCCCACAACTTTCCAATATGTGAACTACCTCCCCCCACAACTTTCCTATATGTGAACTACCTCCCCCCACAACTTTCCAATATACGAACTACCTCCCCCCACAACTTTCCAATATGTGAACTACCTCCCCCCACAACTTTCCAATATGTGAACTACCTCCCCCCACAACTTTCCAATATGTGAACTACCTCCCCCCACAACTTTCCTATATGTGAACTACCTCCCCCCACAACTTTCCAATATGTGAACTACCTCCCCCCACAACTTTCCAATATGTGAACTCCCTCCCCCAAAAACTTTCCAATATGTGAACTCCCTCCCCCCACAACTTTCCAATATGTGAACTCCCTCCCCCCCACAACTTTCCAATATGTGAACTACCTCCCCCCACAACTTTCCAATATGTGAACTACCTCCCCCCACAACTTTCCTATATGTGAACTACCTCCCCCCACAACTTTCCAATATGTGAACTACCTCCCCCCACAACTTTCCTATATGTGAACTACCTCCCCCCACAACTTTCCAATATGTGAACTACCTCCCCCCACAACTTTCCTACATGTGAACTCCCTCCCCCCACAACTTTCCAATATGTGAACTACCTCCCCCCACAACTTTCCAATATGTGAACTACCTCCCCCCACAACTTTCCTATATGTGAACTACCTCCCCCCACAACTTTCCAATATGTGAACTACCTCCCCCCACAACTTTCCAATATGTGAACTCCCTCCCCCCCCAACTTTCCAATATGTGAACTCCCTCCCCCCACAACTTTCCAATATGTGAACTCCCTCCCCCCACAACTTTCCAATATGTGAACTACCTCCCCCCACAACTTTCCAATATGTGAACTACCTCCCCCCACAACTTTCCAATATACGAACTACCTCCCCCCACAACTTTCCAATATGTGAACTACCTCCCCCCACAACTTTCCTATATGTGCACTACCTCCCCCCACAACTATCCAATATGTGAACTACCTCCCCCCACAACTTTCCAATATGTGAACTCCCTCCCCCCACAACTTTCCAATATGTGAACTCCCTCCCCCCACAACTTTCCAATATACGAACTACCTCCCCCTACAACTTTCCAATATGTGAACTACCTCCCCCCACAACTTTCCAATATGTGAACTCCCTCTCCCCACAACTTTCCTATATGTGAACTACCTCCCCCCACAACTTTCCAATATGTGAACTCCCTCTCCCCACAACTTTCCAATATGTGAACTCCCTCTCCCCACAACTTTCCAATATGTGAACTACCTCCCCCCACAACTTTCCAATATGTGAACTACCTCCCCCCACAACTTTCCAATATACGAACTACCTCCCCCCACAACTTTCCAATATACGAACTACCTCCCCCCACAACTTTCCAATATGTGAACTACCTCCCCCCACAACTTTCCAATATGTGAACTACCTCCCCCCACAACTTTCCAATATGTGAACTACCTCCCCCCACAACTTTCCAATATGTGAACTACCTCCCCCCACAACTTTCCTATATGTGAACTACCTCCCCCCACAACTTTCCAATATGTGAACTACCTCCCCCCACAACTTTCCTACATGTGAACTCCCTCCCCCCACAACTTTCCAATATGTGAACTACCTCCCCCCACAACTTTCCAATATGTGAACTACCTCCCCCCACAACTTTCCTATATGTGAACTACCTCCCCCCACAACTTTCCAATATGTGAACTACCTCCCCCCACAACTTTCCAATATGTGAACTCCCTCCCCCCCCAACTTTCCAATATGTGAACTCCCTCCCCCCACAACTTTCCAATATGTGAACTCCCTCCCCCCACAACTTTCCAATATGTGAACTACCTCCCCCCACAACTTTCCAATATGTGAACTACCTCCCCCCACAACTTTCCAATATACGAACTACCTCCCCCCACAACTTTCCAATATGTGAACTACCTCCCCCCACAACTTTCCTATATGTGCACTACCTCCCCCCACAACTATCCAATATGTGAACTACCTCCCCCCACAACTTTCCAATATGTGAACTCCCTCCCCCCACAACTTTCCAATATGTGAACTACCTCCCCCCACAACTTTCCAATATGTGAACTCCCTCCCCCCACAACTTTCCAATATGTGAACTCCCTCCCCCCACAACTTTCCTACATGTGAACTCCCTCCCCCTACAACTTTCCTACATGTGAACTCCCTCCCCCTACAACTTTCCAATATGTGAACTACCTCCCCCCACAACTTTCCAATATGTGAACTCCCTCTCCCCACAACTTTCCTATATGTGAACTACCTCCCCCCACAACTTTCCAATATGTGAACTCCCTCTCCCCACAACTTTCCAATATGTGAACTCCCTCTCCCCACAACTTTCCAATATGTGAACTACCTCCCCCCACAACTTTCCAATATGTGAACTACCTCCCCCCACAACTTTCCAATATACGAACTACCTCCCCACACAACTTTCCAATATGTGAACTACCTCCCCCCACAACTTTCCAATATGTGAACTACCTCCCCCCACAACTTTCCTATATGTGAACTACCTCCCCCCACAACTTTCCAATATGTGAACTACCTCCCCCCACAACTTTCCAATATGTGAACTCCCTCTCCCCACAACTTTCCAATATGTGAACTACCTCCCCCCACAACTTTCCTACATGTGAACTCCCTCCCCCTACAACTTTCCAATATGTGAACTACCTCCCCCCACAACTTTCCAATATGTGAACTCCCTCTCCCCACAACTTTCCTATATGTGAACTACCTCCCCCCACAACTTTCCAATATGTGAACTCCCTCTCCCCACAACTTTCCAATATGTGAACTCCCTCTCCCCACAACTTTCCAATATGTGAACTACCTCCCCCCACAACTTTCCAATATGTGAACTACCTCCCCCCACAACTTTCCAATATACGAACTACCTCCCCCCACAACTTTCCAATATACGAACTACCTCCCCCCACAACTTTCCAATATGTGAACTACCTCCCCCCACAACTTTCCAATATGTGAACTACCTCCCCCCACAACTTTCCAATATGTGAACTACCTCCCCCCACAACTTTCCTATATGTGAACTACCTCCCCCCACAACTTTCCAATATGTGAACTCCCTCCCCCCACAACTTTCCAATATGTGAACTCCCTCCCCCAAAAACTTTCCAATATGTGAACTCCCTCCCCCCACAACTTTCCAATATGTGAACTCCCTCCCCCCCACAACTTTCCAATATGTGAACTACCTCCCCCCACAACTTTCCTATATGTGAACTACCTCCCCCCACAACTTTCCAATATGTGAACTACCTCCCCCCACAACTTTCCTACATGTGAACTCCCTCCCCCCACAACTTTCCAATATGTGAACTACCTCCCCCCACGACTTTCCAATATGTGAACTTCCTCCCCCCACAACTTTCCTATATGTGAACTACCTCCCCCCACAACTTTCCAATATGTGAACTACCTCCCCCCACAACTTTCCAATATGTGAACTCCCTCCCCCCCCAACTTTCCAATATGTGAACTCCCTCCCCCCACAACTTTCCAATATGTGAACTCCCTCCCCCCACAACTTTCCAATATGTGAACTACCTCCCCCCACAACTTTCCAATATGTGAACTACCTCCCCCCACAACTTTCCAATATACGAACTACCTCCCCCCCACAACTTTCCAATATGTGAACTACCTCCCCCCACAACTTTCCTATATGTGCACTACCTCCCCCCACAACTATCCAATATGTGAACTCCCTCTCCCCACAACTTTCCAATATGTGAACTACCTCCCCCCACAACTTTCCAATATGTGAACTCCCTCCCCCCACAACTTTCCAATATGTGAACTCCCTCCCCCCACAACTTTCCAATATACGAACTACCTCCCCCCACAACTTTCCTACATGTGAACTCCCTCCCCCTACAACTTTCCAATATGTGAACTACCTCCCCCCACAACTTTCCAATATGTGAACTCCCTCTCCCCACAACTTTCCTATATGTGAACTACCTCCCCCCACAACTTTCCAATATGTGAACTCCCTCTCCCCACAACTTTCCAATATGTGAACTCCCTCTCCCCACAACTTTCCAATATGTGAACTACCTCCCCCCACAACTTTCCAATATGTGAACTACCTCCCCCCACAACTTTCCAATATACGAACTACCTCCCCCCACAACTTTCCAATATACGAACTACCTCCCCCCACAACTTTCCAATATGTGAACTACCTCCCCCCACAACTTTCCAATATGTGAACTACCTCCCCCCACAACTTTCCAATATGTGAACTACCTCCCCCCACAACTTTCCTATATGTGAACTACCTCCCCCCACAACTTTCCAATATGTGAACTACCTCCCCCCACAACTTTCCAATATGTGAACTCCCTCTCCCCACAACTTTCCAATATGTGAACTACCTCCCCCCACAACTTTCCAATATGTGAACTACCTCCCCCCACAACTTTCCAATATGTGAACTACCTCCCCCCACAACTTTCCAATATGTGAACTCCCTCCCCCCACAACTTTCCAATATGTGAACTACCTCCCCCCACAACTTTCCAATATGTGAACTCCCTCCCCCCACAACTTTCCAATATGTGAACTCCCTCCCCCCACAACTTTCCAATATGTGAACTACCTCCCCCCACAACTTTCCAATATGTGAACTACCTCCCCCCACAACTTTCCTACATGTGAACTCCCTCCCCCCACAACTTTCCAATATGTGAACTACCTCCCCCCACAACTTTCCAATATGTGAACTCCCTCTCCCCACAACTTTCCAATATGTGAACTACCACCCCCCACAACTTTCCTATGTGTGAACTACCTCCCCCCACAACTTTCCAATATGTGAACTACCTCCCCCCACAACTTTCCAATATGTGAACTCCCTCCCCCCACAACTTTCCAATATGTGAACTCCCTCTCCCAAAAACTTTCCAATATGTGAACTCCCTCCCCCCACAACTTTCCAATATGTGAACTACCTCCCCCCACAACTTTCCAATATGTGAACTACCTCCCCCCACAACTTTCCAATATGTGAACTCCCTCCCCCCACAACTTTCCAATATGTGAACTACCTCCCCCCACAACTTTCCAATATGTGAACTACCTCCCCCCACAACTTTCCAATATGTGAACTACCTCCCCCCACAACTTTGCAATATGTGAACTCCCTCCCCCAAAAACTTTCCAATATGTTTACTCCCTCCCCCCACAACTTTCCAATATGTGAACTACCTCCCCCCACAACTTTCCAATATGTGAACTACCTCCCCCCACAACTTTCCAATATGTGAACTCCCTCCCCCCACAACTTTCCAATATGTGAACTACCTCCCCCCACAACTATCCAATATGTGAACTACCTCCCCCCACAACTTTCCTATATGTGAACTACCTCCCCCCACAACTTTCCTATATGTGAACTACCTCCCCCCACAACTTTCCAATATGTGAACTCCCTCCCCCCACAACTTTCCAATATGTGAACTACCTCCCCCCACAACTTTCCAATATGTGAACTCCCTCCCCCCACAACTTTCCAATATGTGAACTACCTCCCCCCACAACTTTCCAATATGTGAACTCCCTCCCCCCACAACTTTCCAATATGTGAACTACCTCCCCCCACAACTTTCCAATATAAGATAAGATAAGATAAGATAATGTCTTTATTGTCCCAAGGGAAATTTGTTTTACATCATATATACAGTTCTCCAGTTTCAAACACACATCGCAAACAAAATATACATGATAATATTATTTTGCATAATAGAATTTGACTAATTAACATGAACACATCCGAGTTAGTCACACTCACAATTCACTTGATCAAATAAAAATATGACATTATTCAATAAATAGGTCATTGTACGAACGAACACTGTTTGGTATAAAAGAGTAGCGAAACCTGTTTGTTCTCCCAGTCGGCATGCGCAGTCTGCGTCCTGAAGGTAGCCAAGAATATTCCAAAAAAAAAAGAATATGTGATTGGTCACTTAAAATTTTGTTTGTTTTTTGGGAAATTTGCTGCTCATAATATTCGCCGATACTTTCAATTGGAAGTCCAATAATTTTTGAAGCTGTTTTAACAATTTTTGAGAGTTTGTTTTTATTCCGAACAGACAGGTTTCCGTACCAGCTCAAGAATGTGAACTACCTCCCCCCACAACTTTCCAATATGTGAACTACCTCCCCCCACAACTTTCCTATATGTGAACTACCCCCCCCCCCCCCCCCCCCCCCCCTCCACAACTTTCCAATATGTGAACTACATCCCCCCACAACTATCCAATATGTGAACTACCTCCCCCCACAACTATCCAATATGTGAACTACCTCCCCCCACAACTATCCAATATGTGAACTACCTCCCCCCACAACTTTCCAATATGTGAACTACCTCCCCCCACAACTTTCCTATATGTGAACTACTTCCCCCCACAACTTTCCTATATGTGAACTACCTCCCCCCACAACTTTCCAATATGTGAACTACCTCCCCCCACAACTTTCCAATATGTGAACTACCTCCCCCCACAACTTTCCAATATGTGAACTACCTCCCCCCACAACTTTCCAATATGTGAACTACCTCCCCCCACAACTTTCCAATATACGAACTACCTCCCCCCACAACTTTCCTATATGTGAACTACCTCACCCCACAACTTTCCAATATGTGAACTACCTCCCCCCACAACTTTCCAATATGTGAACTACCTCCTCCCTTCTATGACAATACCTGGATCCACCTATGTACATCACTGTTATCATTCCTGTACACCGACTACTCAGACTGGCTCCTCAAAAGAACCCCACAAAACCTCACTGCGGTCTAATTGAGAACTTGCAACACTTCATTTCACCGCTATCATAACAAAAGATATCTCACATCTTTGTCTTCTACGCACTTTCCGCATGACAATATTCTCCCAATATGCAAAAATCATCAACTTCTCCGATGGGTGAAGCAGCAACGGTTAACATCTAATCCTAGTGTCTTATCGCGGCTCGGTGAGGTGGAAAATTAACGCTTGGTTCCAGATCACTGCCAAACGATTACACAGTTAAGGAAACACTTTTCTCGAGGGTCTGGATAGAGCAATAATGCTGACAACTATTTGAACAGCGACAACATCATGTCCCAGACTGTTTGTTCATCTGTGCTTTATGATATTCATATGATGGGCGTAAACTTTAAGGACTTGGACTTGTATGATTGTATCACTGATGAAATTATTTAAAATAGGGTTTTTTTAATAGAGATTTTAGTTATAATTTTAATTGCTTTGATTTTATGACTTCTTCATTTTTTTTAAAAAGATGTTTTTTATAAAGTAAGGCCAGGCAAAATTTATTTCTTGGTTTACGGCAACAACAAAAATTATAAAAAATATATATATACTGTACTCTAGTGGAAATGAAAGGCATTCAGGTAAGCAAAACAGGCAAAACATTGAATAAGAAAGTCATAAGTTTTCGCTTATTGTTTCAGTTTGTTGAAAATGCCTGGCAACATTTTGGATTGGGAGGAAAAACTTGGCAATTTTTTTTTTTCATGAGAGATTCTTAGTATTGTTTTGTCTGTCTATAAATTTGCCAAAATCTTGGTAGAAAACCAACCATAAATAAAATATTTCACCTTATCATAAAACATGAAAAGAATAGTTTGACAAAACATTTACATATGATGAGAATTAAGTTTAGTTTGGATCTTTTTTATTTTTTTAATTAGGAAAATATCTAAAAGGGATGTTTGAGTGAGTGAGTGAGTTATTGTTTAACGCCGCTTCGGCAGTATTGCAGCCATTAGCGGCGAAGGGATGTTTGAATTGAATATTCCCTTCAAGTCATATCTCTTGCTTGATTTACAGGTTTCACTACAATGTTGCAGGCTTTCTGCCGGCTTTGATGCTAACCACAATAGTAGTATAAGTGATAAAATAGCCAAAACAAAATGTTACTTCATTAATTAATGGGTTAATCGAAGATTTGATGACTGAAGAGAGCATTAGTTTCTTCAAGAACATTCATTAGCAAACAAGATAAAGGTTAGATTATTTCAAATACCTTCGGCAAATATGGACAGAATGAATGAAAAATTTAAACTTAAAATCAAAACCTTATTTAAATGAACTCATCTACGTGAAATAATAGCCTTTCTTATCTCTATTAAAAAAATCTTTAAATAAGAAAAAGGAGCCAAAAGGAACAAGTGAACTGTAAACAACAAATGATAAATATTTCACTCTTATTGTGCACACACACACACAAATGTGTCGACATATTTCATCCTGTACGTCATGTGCACTGTACCCACTGTCAAAATTACTGGTGATAAATTTAGCCTTTCTTTCAAGTTAGGGTCCATGTGCAAGAACATAAAGCAATTTCAAATTTTATCAGGTACAATAACTGCTGAGTTAGATCCTTTCTTCTGACAGAACACACAGAAAAACAGAAATCCTTCCATGCATCACAATATTATTATCTCTGAAAAAAACTTTGGCTATTAAGTTATCACAGATTTGTTTCTGGTGTCTTCTTGGCATTTCCAAAACAACAAATACAATGGAGTTGTAACTCTTCTGTGGTGAAAAAAGTATATTCTTGAATAGATGCCAGGGTCGTTACTTAATAGTTACACCTTTGCTCTTGCGTTATTTGGAGACCAACATTTATTGTTTTTAAAAAGATGCTGTTTTTTCATACGAACATACTCACATTAGAGAACAGCTAATATATTAAAGCAGATGTGATAAGTGACAAAAGTCGTAATTGTGTCTTTTCTTTCATATTTATGGCTTTAAGAAAGCTTTTCATTTTACGAGTTTAAACATTAAGCTCAAACCCGTTGCTACAAACATAGAAACTTCACTGTCAGGCAAGAACAGTTGTCATAATAATGACAATAAGAAAACAGTTCCTCCTTTGAGTTTCAGCTTCAAATGTTTCACTACAATCGTAATGTGCTCGGAGTAAATACAGTTGCAGGTTGAAAACAGTTGCCTTCTTCCACGTTTGTGAAATAGAAACGTTGAAAGCATGTGTAGTTTCAATAATCATCATAATTCCTACTAATATGAAAACCACAACATAAACTACTGTATGAAAGATCAGTTATGAAATGTTTTTTTATATTGCACATGTTATAGATAAATTTAAATATTCTGTATAATTTCAACATAACCATTTCAAGAAGAGAACATGCCATAGATGAAAATTTGAAAATCATGAAAATTAGATTACAATAAAGTTAATTGATTGTTTACTTCATTATACATATTCTTTAAGATATATCAAAGAGTCCTTTAAAAAAAGAACATATAAATGATTATGTTGTAAAAATTAAATGCAAAATTATTACATGATTTATAATTTTAATTGTTTTTCGTTAAACATATTCATTACGATATTTCAAATTATTATTTGAAAAGAGGAGAAATATAAAAGAGTAAATTATGACAATTGACTTATTACAACAAAATTGTTATTGATTATTAAGATTATTTTCAAATTACAATACCAGACTTTTAAATTTATTCCAAAGTAAAAAAACATCAACGAAACATTTGTGGTAGTGAATAAAATAATTATCAAAGAAATATACTTTAAGCCTTAAAATCATCAGCGGTAAGTTAAAAGCATCACAAGCCAACCTCATTGAACACAAACAAGTTCAAAGGCGCTATTAAACATGACACTGTACCCAAAAACTATAAAGAATATCAGAGCAATTACAGGCCAGTTTAGCAGTAAGCTTATACAGCATTTCCTGTGTGAGAACAGGTGTAAACCAAGCTCGTCCCTCAAACACTCCGCTCACCAGATGAACATAAATCTCTTCAGCCATAATTCCTTTTTTATAAACTAATGTACAAATGTCAAGGTGTTTTTTGGACCAGTAAGGAGGGGATGATTAAGATTGGATATTTAGAGAAACATTGCCCCCGTTCTCATCAGAAATTGAATATGTTGCTCTCCATTTTTTTCTCTATTATGAAAACGTTAGACAAGCAAGCTTGCTGTCGGTGACTATCAAATGACGACCATTTGGGTTACTTTACACACACGATTAATCCTGGCTTCAATAGCTTTATATTGAGTTCTTGCATTTATCCAATCTTTTTTTCATTTAAAAAAATAGTTGATTACCTATAAAGCATATCACCTGTTGTGTACTAAATTGTTTTTGAAATTCAATCAATCATTAATAATGTTTTAGGTGAGTAGAGAAAGTCTTCTTTTATTGTGAAATAGTCTAACATTTGGTTCTCACACAACAGATTAAAAATATAATAATGTAGCACTGATAATCTGAGTAAACAACATAATCATTAATATTTCTATAATTGACAAACATAAAATGTTCATCACCTGCCATAGCTAAATCCAAAATCTCAAAATCTCAAAATAAAACACAAAAGGGGTGAATTGAGCTCTTGACTTCAAGAATATTTATCCAGTTGCTTGATTAACTGTAGGAGAAACACCTGCAACATCCCTAGACATTATATCAATGAAACCTGCACACATCTGATGGATCCAGTACCTGCAGCAAGATGGGTGTGCTACTGCATTGAATTTCCTTGCTCCAATGAACAAGAATTCTCTACCAACAGTTAGAAGTTCCAAAATGGGAATCAAACTCCTGACCTGTAGATCCAAAGTAAACCATACTATCCACTGAGCTAACTAAGGCTGAGAAAAACCAATATGTTAGCTTGTACCAGTACACAGTTAGTAAAACAAACATTTTTTATTTATATAAAGGCACAAAAGATGTTATAAAATCTCTCTAACTTATATAGTAATGTTTTTCATTGTTAAAGGATGGATGAAATGACATATGGTCCAAATAAGATTCATTAAAATGGGATGTCAATTTGACAATTGCTCGATTTTAGATTTCTGAAATCGGTCCGTAAATTACTTATATACGGCTTTTTAAAAAACCGCCTGATTTAGCCCCGGCGACCAGAATAAAAGTCTGCGGGGGTGTGACCCGTGAAGGGATGACTTCTGTGACGTATGTGGAGGAATTTGATTTTCAGCGATAGTCACAATTCAACGTAATTTCGCAACATTTTGATTGTTAATTTCACAAAGATACCTTCAATAAACCAACTTAAATTTCCCATATATCGAATGTTTAGACATCCAACTAGGTAATTCCGCAGATGACAATTACACAATTATTACATAAACATGTCTTTTTGGCGATGTAATACACCTCATAAATTCATTTAGCGGCAGTGATAATTATCATTAATTAATTAACGAGACACCGGCGGAGAAGCTATCTAGCCGCCCCGCCTATCGCTTATCACAGTCACGCCTCAGTGAGCATTTTCAAAAGGATTCGCCGAACAAATTGCGATAGTGTTAAAATGGGTGAATTAAAATCGTCTTAATTATCAATTGCAAGTGTATATTGTCTCGATTTTATGCTCAATTGATTCCGATATACAATATACGTAGAGGTAATCATCTGTCATTCTTGAGAAAAATGCATTTCATCTATCCTTTAAAATATCACAAGGCATTTTATCCTATTTGTTGTTTTGAAAATATCACAAGGCATTTTATTCTATATGTTGTGCTGAGAATATAATTGCAAGGCATTTTATCCTATATGATATGACACACTTGAGCGTAATAATTTCTTTATTACCCGTTCTATTTCATTTGAACTTGTGAAAATAGTCATGAGACGTCCCATTTCTCTTGCAATGGCACCAGAGTGACGTCATGAATGATCGCTTTATGACGTCACAGATGACAAAATACTGGAAGTCGCTGTGAAACAATGATTGTTTGGCAAACGTGATGTGTGCACTTGTGCTTGCATAAAAATGTTCAACCATATAGGTAATAAATTATCATACTTTAGATATATAGCAATACAACAATGAGTGAAATATTACACTTCAGATGAGGCGAGTTGGTGTTTAACGCTGCATTTTAAAGTATTTCACAGCTGCTAGTATTATTGCAGGGTAATTTAGTCTAGCATTGCATCCAAACCTAACTGCATGTAAAACAATTTTCCACAACAGATCCTACATTTCAGCCGATCTGTCCTTCACTTGATATAATGGATACTTGAGTACACAAAAATGGTCCATAATATTCCATGGTAAGTAAAGTAGGACAGAAATTGAATATTTTCTGCATGAAAGTTATGATCAATGATGTTTTAAACATCAATATTCATTTCAAAAGATTAGACCAAATTTTCAAAAAATAATGCAGAATATACTCCAACAATTACTTCATTTAATTGAACAACAGCATATGTCTTCTTGAATTCTTCATCAAAGTTAATACTTCAACGTGGAGTAAGGGAGACAACTCTATAATTTATCAAACCATTTGTAATTCAACAAAATACTTCACACAGTGTTTTTAATAAAAACCACCCTGGTAAAGACATTGAAGAAAAACATCATAAATATTTAAATTCTTTAAATTAAATTTGAATACCAACCAATTTTGCTAATCTTTGAATTCTTCAGATTTTCTAAAGTAAGATTAATAACGTTTCCTTAATTATCAAGGCTCAAATTGCTTAACTTTTCTAACAAACATAAAGAAGTCAAATTGAAGAGAGTTTTTATGACAACAAGCAAATTAATTTTAATTAATAAGACTCTTCTGACAACCTGCAACCTGGAATCTATCTGTAAAGGTGACAAAATTTACACTTTCTGTATAAATAGCGTTCATGCTTATCTATGCACTAAATCTTGATGTAAACAAATAAATTGACAAAAATATCTTTTTAGATATTTTGAAAATGGCTGTCTCACCTCTTTATCAATGCTGCACAGGATTGTGGGACGTCGACATACACCTGACTTGCCAAGTTAACAATGGCCTCGTCAGTTGAATAGTGCTCCGGGAACTTAGAGCGAGCTACTTCTACCAATCTGCAAATATAAGTTGTGAATCTATATATGTTTTAAACCATATGAATTTATCCATTAACTCTTGTAGCAGTGATGTTTTAATTATACCAAATACTGGCTCCTGGCCTAACATGGATCACTGTGTTGTGAAGGAGATACAATTCCTTGAATAATTTACAAATGAAATGGAATGTTATTTTCTATCACTAGGAACAGTGGAAAAGGTCTTTCAATAACGGTAAACTTAACATTTCCTGCTAGGAACACAATCTTGATCATAACTGACGTGAATTGTACAAGCCAATTTTGGATTAATATATATACTGGTATATATATTTGAATGCATGTACCTTTGTTTTGTCATTTATGTTGCTATTTGTTTGGACAAGATATGGGTGGACAGAATAAAGATATGATTTCCTATTATTCATCAATTGATTAATGCAGTATGTAAGTTCATTCATTAGTAATAGAAAATGCATACACAAACTACTATACACATGTAAATTTTCTGCATCCTATATCATGAGAGTTTCAAGTGTACTGTGTGAAGCTCTCATAAAATATCCAGTAATTTCAAAAATTGAAACACAGCATCTTTGCATTAACATTCTAAGGATCATACAAAATAAACATAATCAAATAAGCAATATGATGACTACCTCTCAGCACTGAATGCTCCCTCTGTGTCAATATAAATGACTGCTCCCCCAAGCCCGCCTCTCTCCGAGGGAAGTGCTGCCATCACACTCAACATGATACTGAACTGTGTTTTCCCACATCCAGCTGGGCCTGCAATCTGAAAAAAACAATTCAACAATGGTCATCAACATAATTACTGTCTATGGATTTAGCAAAAATATTTCAGCTCTAGAGCCACTGGTTCTGGAGAAGAAGTCGAAAAAGCAAAATGTTTCCGGATGGACCGATGGACGGACGGCCGCCATACGCCATGCTTTGCGATAAGCCTTACATACCTTACATACCTTACAAATGTTTAAATTATTGCATCTTGATAAGTCAGTCACCAAAATGGCAACCAAGGCATTTATTATTTGAACTGAAATCAGCAGTATCAGTAGTATCATTAGTAGTATTTTGGAACGTATCAAAGCCACATAAAATATTATGAAAAGCATTGAATATCTCTTTCACCAAAATATGACTCGACAACCTTGAAGGTTAGCAAGAGACAGTTACCGGGTTGTTGTCACAGTACAGTGGGTGATAAGTATCAAATGGGCCTCATGATGCGACCTTGCTATGTTTGAATGTTAATAATAGGTAATTTGACAAATTAATGAAAACAATATCACCTCAGAGATGGTGGCCGACGGAAACCCTCCGTGTAACACTTTGTCTAGGTCGAGAAGCGACGTGGGCAGGAACGTTGTCTTGTTCTGTCGTCTCTCCATCCACAGATCAAGGGCCTTATAGAGAAACATTGTAGTGGTTTATGTAACTGGTTTATGATTCAAATATGAATGAAATGTGGTGTTGATTTCATCTTATGTTTTTAAATCAATATCGCTTTTAAAAAAATATAATCCAAAAATAATTTTAATTAATAATTTTACACAAATATTTTGTCTATAGATATCTTATAAAGATAACGGCTAAGTCATACCCATTGAATTGATGTCCCAAAGGAAATATGGTACACATATTAATACATAAACATTTTAACAGAATCCCTAGATAAAAAAAATTCCTTCAAGGACCAGTTTGAGCAGTATGAATATTTTCCCTGTATTACAAGAAATGTAAATATTATTCTGACTAATATTTATTACTCAACCGTGGTGAGATCACTCATTAGATAACAATGAGTTGGTTACACACAATTGTGAAACCACCGTGTGCTGCCGTAACGTCATAATCGGCGCGTTACGTAATAGACCTCACAATGTTAGCCGCGCAACTGCAGTAAGCGTCACTAAAAACGATTTTCTTGCAATTCAGCGCTATTTACATCATTGAGTAATAAATAAAATACTAAACTCGGTCCCGTTTGATAACATGTTATGAAACTCATGAATGGCATCGGTATTTAACTCGCTTTCGCTCGTTAAAATACCAAACCATTCGCTCATTTCATAAACATGTTATCAAATGGGACATTGCTTAGTATTCTATATATATTCTTTATAATAAACTGATGATTAAAATAACTCTGTTGTGTGAAAGTCCAACAACAAGTATCAAATAATTGATTATTTGGCTGATCAAGAGTGACTTAATCAAAACTCATGTTGTATTTTTAAATAAATATATGCAATTTCTAAACAAATTCCAGAAAAATATTGACCCCAATAACATTTTTTAAATGGATAGTTTTTTAATCAAATAAAGATAACACATAATACCAAACAGTTGTTCATCTACTATATACTTGTATACCTTTATATATGTAGCACTAGTGCGAAATTAAAGTCTAGTTATATGCTGGACTTAACACACAGGTGTATCCCATCAATTTAGTCTTCACTAAAATACCCCCTACAACTGTCCCTTTAACATACATACAGTCACTTTCCTGGGGCATGCTGCTTGGCTGCACTTGTTGATGACATCTGTCACAGTGTAGTAGCTGCACCCAGTCAGTTTCAACATCTCTAGCAGTGACCGCGACAACACATCCTACATAATTATCATAAGATTTTCAATAAGTAAGTATAGGCTTTTAGATTAAACATTAATTTAGACGTTTGAAGTATTGATGCTGATGACTACCCCATTATTTCCATTGGTCAACAACTGTAGGCAAAAGATACGCAGTCAGAGTTTGACTACACCATACATTTCCAATTTTACGATGTTCATAAATGTTAAAAGTATGACCAGAAGCTGATGAAGGGACTAGTATATGGTAATTGGATTGGTTTGGTTTCCATTGACATTTTTTATGTGAGAGAGCAAAATGTTTTGTGATGACTTCTCTGTTATGATTTTGTCACTATTTAATTTTGGTCAGTAAACATCATTCTAAAAGTTCCCCAAAAACTTTAATGAAGTCAATGCACTCTCCACATTTACTTATGGTGTATATTAAGATCCTCCTACCAATGCACCGAAAATGTTTTAAACACGATGATACTTGGGGAAGAGCTATACAAACTGTTTGAGAGGCATTCTAGAAGTTGTTGTGATGAAGAAGACAAATATTTTATGGATGATCAACTTCTTTATTAACAATAACGACGTTTCGGTATAGATCCTTATACCGTTATCAAGCATATGGAAGAGATGGTGAAACAGCAGGTTACAGCAGGTGACATAAATGGTTGAACAAGTGAAGTTGTGATAACAAGGAAACCAGAGAGTAGCTAGTAAGTTAATTAGCCAGGGGGCGGATGAGAGGACAAGGGCAGGGTGAGTACCAATTAGTGGTGGAGGTGGAAGCCAGAGTGAGTAGATTGGATTAATCATTTGTGCTAAGGGGATTCAATATCTATGCATGCATACGACCTATGACCTTCCCGAAACGAAAGCGAGGCTAAGGCCGCTTATTTCCTGGTTCGCGTAATGGCTGCACATCGGCAGTACGTGCCGCTGCATGTGTTTTTCGGTTTCTATCGACGGGAACTGACTGAATAGGTGTGGTTCTATCGAATTCCAGCAATGCAAGGTTTTATACAAGTGTTTTTGATAATAAAATCGACAAAATGAAGGGTAATTCATCCAGGTTTAGCGGTAAACAACGTTTGTTTTGGATAGTTTTCTTCGTGGTAAATTCAAGTTTTATTTCGGCCCATAAACGCAATGATCTGTATTTCTCATTTGGCTAATAATGTCAATTTTCCGTAATCATTTGGCAAAATATATCTCCATTAAAATAATAATAATTCCTAAGTTCTGAATCTGTGGCCGTCTGCAGTCACTAAACCTCTTGAAGGTGTTGTCCCATCCCTCAACTGCACACAATATTAATTGAAAGCTAAGTGCAACTATTTAAATTCGTATCGACCTAGATGGTCAGAATATTTTTCCAAATGACATTCAAATAAAACATAAATATTCATTATTGAAATCAAGAGCTAAATATATTGTATAAAAACTATGTATAGACATGAATAACTAAATTATTTACACCTGCACTACAGGTAACATTAAATTATAACAATCAGAATTGTACTCATGACCAGAAATATCTTAAACAAAAAATTATAAAGTTTATAAAAGTTAAATAAACATAAGTTTATCTTTATAATTCAGGTACTATTTGATATTATCTAGGACCATTGGAGTAAAATTTAAGGCAGGCCAAAACTTAAATAAGGAAAATAATTGTTTGTAAAATACTAATATTAAATCATTTACTTAGGTAAAGTCATCACCAAACAAAAATAACAAACATAAATAACAACAACAAAACAAGAAATTTAAATTGAATTAATTGAGGTTAATGTTTGAAAGTAACAAGTACATGTCATCCTTGATAATGATTGAAATATAATGTGCAATTTACATGTACATGCATGTTTCAATACACAATCATACATGATAGATTATGCTCAAGGAGGTGATGGTAATGTTTGAGAAATATATGTTTATCTTCTTTTTTTAACTACAAATAAATTTGAAATTAAATTAAAATGCACAATATTTTAAAATTATTTATGAATTATTGATAAGAGACACAATCCCACTGAATGCTTTCTATTGTGACTTAGATGATTATCTAGAATAATTCATAAAGTAAAAAAGGGACCCTGATTGCAAATAGGCAGGTGGGAACATACTAAATAGGGTATATAATATATCACATTAGCACTGGGAGATTGTAACATGTTACTTTATTTTGAAATGAATAGAATTCAGTAAATAAATTAAATTCATGTAATATAAAGTAGTCATGCAGTATTTAGAAAATTATTTTTCAACTTTGAAGTACAAGGAATAATTACATATCTCCTAACTTTTGAGTTAGTCTCACTCATTTTAGTTGTATATAAAGATGTATATTTGAATAAAAATAATGCTAAAATAACTTTAATAACAGATCATTAGCTACACATGTACATGCTTTTCAAATATTCCTCGGTTTTGTTCCACCATTCATTTAATTGATTTTGTGTACAGTTGTCAGCTTCTTACAAAAACTAAACTAAATGTTTCTTAGGTAGAAATCCTTTTCTTATGAAATATATATTTTTTAAACATCTGTTTAATTTTCAAAGCGTATTCACATATCTGCATGTGCTCATAAACTGGAATCTTCACCACATTGATGACATTGATTACTGACTGATTATTGATAACTTTCCTCAAACCATTAATTAAATAAAGCCACAATAGCTAGATTGCAAATAATTGCTAAAGATGTTTATGTATTTTATACATATAAATAAGAACGTTATTTTCATTGTTCAAAAATTATTTTGCTACTGCAGACATACAAATGACTTACTAAAAAAATAAAAAGTAGAACAGATTATATATATGTTTATTTGATTGAATAATATCTGCTTTACTGCTTCAACAGCAGAACGTAAAAAAAACTGAACTTATTGGACTATAATTGAAACTATATTCAAATGAACAATTTGAATCAATTTAGACTCCAAAATCAATTTTTTTTAAACAAGAATTTGGTTTGTTTACAGTGAGTTGCACTGAATGACCCTTTTGAAGCTCGTAGGCATGTCACAAGAGGCGACGGTTTAGCCGAATGATGGCTAAGATTTGAAAAGTTTCTTCCCACCCAGTGACCATATACAATGATTTCTTGGCATACATGGGTAGGGTGTAAATTTTCATTTGTATTTGTTCAAATTAGAGCACTGATAACAACGAGTTGGACAGATTTACAGTTCAAAATGACGGTAAACACAACGAGGAAGTCACACCGTAAATTAGTCGTAAAACATCGCCTTGCATGTAAAATAGTATCCTAAGCTGTGATAATTGAAGATAATCGACAGATACATCGATCTTGAACGTTTGCCAAGTGATTTTATCATAATATTTAATGAAAATAAGTGATTTTTGAAAGAGCTACTGACTAGTTAATGCCATGGTACTTACGGGTTTCGAAGCGGCCTTAGCCTCGTTTTCGATTTCGAGAGCTCGGTTTCTTACGCCTCATGAATATTCATGAGGTAATATTAAGAATCCCCTATTTGTGGATTTAATAATAAGTGGTTGTAAGCTGATGGGATGAAATAGCCTTGATCCCTATTCATAGAGGGTTTATGTCTAACAATATGCACGGCTTCAGCTAAACGCCGGTGAGTGTAGTCATGTTTGTTGTTTGTTGTTTAACCATTTATGTCATTATTACCTCATCTTGTTGTATTTGTTATCTCTTTATCATACCAACATGTATCCTGTATATAACCTGCTGTTTCACCATCTCTTCCATATGCTTGATAACGGTATAAGGATCTATACCGAAACGTCCCTATTGTTAATAAAGAAGTTGATTATCCATAAAATATTTGTCTTCTTCAGGTTATATACAGTTCTGCAGCTTATTCAGTCAACTGTAATCGAAACAGCACGTGAAAATGAACAGTGACAGTTAAAAATATCTACCCGACATGATGTAATGTTGTGCTTGGTCAATCTTTCAAGTACTTCTTTAGGCAAGTCAAGCCGTCTAATTCTACGCGACGACATATCTCTGATGGAAGAAAAAATCAGAGAATTTTGAAGATGCCGCCCATGTTGTAAACTTCCGCAAAGGGACATAACTCTAAGGTATCGAACGGAGTAATTGATAACGATGAAGTGAGTTCGAACCGTGATCGTCCTCATGTGATTTTTTTGTATCTAAATACAATTTTTAATCATGTAGGTATGCATGCCTTGCTTTCTCATATATATTTTTCAATTTATGCAAATTAAATTAGTTGTTTCCTTGGTTCGAATGCAATTCACTTGGGCTAATATTATGGATTCAAATGATTGAAGATAACATCATTTCAAGAACCAAAATGAGAAATATAAAAATTTTCAATATTTAACATTTTATGATAATTTGTATTGAATACGTCATTTCTCCACTTAATGTAAAACGCGAATATTAATGATAATCATATACGTTTCCCTATATAATTATCCAACACCAATGCACTTGAAAGATATATCAAAGATGCATAACGTTATCAAAATACATTTTGATTAAAATGATTCGTTATATCGTGTAATATATATGTATCTATAATTAATGCTTTATCAACCGAGGTTTTAGTAAGCTTAATGATCAATCGATATGAAAAATTAATTCAAATCATATCCACATCTATAAACATTGCTGAATTAAATGTTAAGTTTAATCTTAAATGTAGTAATTTAGATATCAATATCACAGAGTTCACTTATATTTCTTTTAGTCGTGTAAGGAAGACCGTTTCCAATTCCAACTGGAATATTTGCAAATATTGGCAATGGGTGTTTGTGTGTTGATAATCGTTTCTGGCATGTGCATCTGCGGAGTGTCTATGGACACATATTGGAAATGTGAACAAAGAACTGGTAATGTATCAGCAACATACCGGTGTTACTTCGCAAGAGAGACTGCCACCATGTGTTGGCATGGTGACCAATCAGACTCTGATGTCATGGAATGTGATTTCACTGGAAACCGAAACCGGGACAAAAAATCTTCAATAGAAAGTTCATCTGGTCAAGAAAAGATGGCATTAACTTCCGATGTTAATGAATCCTTAAAGTCTCGGCTACCCAGAGAAGAGGTGGGTGGTCACAATGCTGGTGGTGTTGGTGTTGGTAATGATGACGTTGATGGCGGTGTTGGTGGAGTTGGTGGTGGTAATGATGACGATGATGGTGGCGATAATCATGGGTCTCTTACAACAGAAAGTATGGATAGTTGCAAAATTCGTTACCGCATCTGCAAGGACATCAGTCCTATGTGCAAAGACCCGAACTCGGCGGTACAGGGGGATAAAGTGCCCACTGAGAAAGAAAGGAATCAAATGATGTTCCTACTTCACATGAAGTCAAATGAACTCTTCTTCAGTCAGAAGCCAGGTTGTCTGACGAAACTGGGCAGTTTCTCTAGTTATACCAATCTTCAGATTGATGTGGACTATTGTGCGGTATTTGGCTTGGCCCAACACAAGGGGACCTTCAAGCAGATTAGACATCTGTGTTTCAATGGAACTCTTATTGGTAATATAGATGCTGGAGGTATCGCAGGTTTTCACTTGGACAAACACTCCAGGAGAGTATTTTACTTGAAGATGTTCGGTAGGTCTCTGGATGTAGTTTCAATGGATTTAAAATATCATATCCTAAGGAGCGTTTATAACAGACAGCAAGGTTCAAACCCTGCTACCATGCTCACGGGAAATGGTGGAATTCGTTTATTAGCTTGGTGCATCCGAAACAAGCACAGTCAAACCAAATACGAAATACATTATGGCTTCCTGAATAAAAGAAATGAAATTAAAAAAGTGACAACTGTTCCGGTGGGAAACAATAAATTCAAAAGTTTCCAAATGGATCGGGATGCTATTTATTTGGCTAATGATGTCGGTGATCTTAAAAAAATGACATTTATAGGTCAACTGCAGACCTTCAACTTTGGGCTTTGTGACGATCTTGATGTGGCGACTTCATCTCTTTATAAGAATCAAGTCCACCTTACGTGTGGCCGAACATCGAAAAATGTCGCTCATGTTGAGTTTTTCGACAAAGAGACTGGGTCAAGCATGGGCGATAGATCACTTCCATGTGCATGCCATCCGATATTCATCTGAGACATTCGCGTAATGTTTCACGGCAAAGGGTTTCCAGTCGTGCTACCGGTTAACTCCGGTTATATCAACGGGTAACCAGGAAGTTTAGTTACTCGTTTTAAATAAACGGCAAAATATTCACATCAGTGCTGCCGTTGCAAGTAGAAGGAAAGGGTTATTACCCCCAGAATACAACGGGTAACCACTCCTAAGCTGATGCGGATATAGGCTGTTAGGTTAACAAAGGTATAAGATGGATATATTAGATAATTAGATGATATACGTCTTTGGGTTGACACGTGTGTTGCTGGACACACGTTTAAGTAGCAGGCATGGGTATCCTGGGTTGTGGTTCGGGTGTTCGATAGCTGGTATATTAGATGTCAAACCCAAGTCAATTTAAGACAACCATAACATGACCCAAAGAAAAAAATACTAAAAGTGCATAACATAACATAACCAAACTAACATTTATCTGCTTGATTCCATAAAGAAAAACACTTCATATTTCGAATCATTACTGTAAAAACACGTAGAGAGACGTAGCAAAATTGCTAGACATTTTAAATGTTTTACTCGTTATTTGGATAAAAGCAAACATATTAATATTTCATTTGAACTGCATGTTTTATCAACCAGTTTCTTATCAATACAAAACCCCAGTTGATATTGTGTTATCGAAGTCTTCTTTTGATAATTCACGCTGAAATGGCTTCTTATCGAACATCTAAAGTCTTCTTTTATTATTTGGGACTGATACCTTACTTTAAATTATTCATGAATATTCCACCTTGGAATGATTCTTACTTGGAGAGAAGATGAGCGCCAATCCAATATAACATACAAACATTTACATAATTTATTTCCTGAGATGCTCATTCTCTCCCAGTTCTTCGCACATAAGTCGTTTGCTCCGTCTGTGTGTCCGTCCGTCTGTCCGTAATCACACCGTTTCCGCAGCAAATCTCTAAGACTATACTAGGCCAATCCTTACCAAATTTGGTATACTGCCTCCAAATATCATGTAGATGCGCCTTTTCACAGGGGCTTGTATTGTCGAAACTAACGATTACAACGAATATGAAGTCGACGATCCAGCCCAATATACAATAATACTATTTTTTATAGTATATTGGGCTGGATCGTCGACTTCATATTCGTTGTAATCGTTAGTTTCGACAATACAAGCCCCTGTGCGCCTTTTGAGGGTTTCGACTTTTTAAAATGTTTATAATTTTTTTCTTCCATGGTAACAATTTTGACTTTGTCTATTTGAATGGTAGGGTTTGTTTCCGGAGCACCACTATTTGACCATATCTCACCAAAGTTGGTATACTGCCTCTCCATATAATGTAGATGTGCCTTTTGGGGGGGTTGAAATTATTTTTAAATATTTTTTTTGTATATTTCTATGGCAACACTTTTGATTTTGTTTATTTGAAGGGTAGAGTTTTATTCCGGAGCGGATTTTTAAAATAGACTGACCAATCCTCACCAAATTGTGTATACTACCTCCTCAGATCATGTAGATGTGCCTTTTGGGGTTTGAACTTTTTCAACTTTATTTTGTTCTCTTTCAATGGCAACATTTTGTACATGTGCCTTTAAGTATGGTAGTAAGTTGAAGTGAATTGGGGGAAGGAGGAGACATCTGTTTTTACGAGCAAGGACACCACGTGGTCCTGTGCATAGCTCAGTCGACCGCTATCAGTGAAGTTTAGCAACAATGGGCGCAGCCAACTTCCAAACGCAAGGCAGAACTCTTGCCAGTCTGCATTACTGGCTGATTTAACCCTTGCGGCATTTCCCTCGCTAAGTTGTGTCAAAATAGTGAATCGCTGCACTAGAAATGCATAGCGGGCCTGGATTTCTAAACACAGATTTCTTAAGGAAATACTGCAAGGCCTAAATCAGCCAGTAATGAAGACTGGCAAGAGTTATGCCTTGCATTGGGAAGTTGGGGCGCAGCTTGCCGCATGGGTGGGTTACCCGCTTCATTGCTGAATTAACTGAGAGTCATAAGGGCGATTCCCTGCCCCACACTGAGACATGAGTGGAAAGACTTATGGTGTCACCCTGGGTAAGTGACTTCATTCAACTTGTGTCTCTGTTTACCCAGCAGAAAGTGGGTACCTGGTGTAAGATGTGGAGGAGGTGACCTTTAAGCGCTTCGCGGCAGCTTAGGTTAGACCAGGGTAATAATGCGCCCTGAGTCCATAACGTGGAGATTTGTGCGCTATATAAAAACTATCCATTATTATTATTATTAAAACTGATGTTTCAAGTTATGTGGGGCCGGGGGGATAAGCCATCTCTTCTGATTGCTCTTGTTTTCAAACAAGTATAATAGCGAGAATCACACATCAAACGATAATCCAACGTTTCTGTTTCTAAAAAAGCATTATAACTTGTCATTGGCAAATGGTAATCTTTACAACGGCGTCTCTGATTCCACAACATTGATGCAGCCAATCAGAATTCTCGATGTCCTGAAAGAACGTTCAATACGCAACATATTGACTTGAGTAACATATGTGGGGAGAACATGCAGGTGCGGATAGAATATATTATTATTATAATGATGGTGGGGTTTGAACGTGAAACCCTATACCTCAACAATATGAAGCTGAAAGAATGAGCTTTGAAAACTATTTCTCCGTTGCCTCAATGTAACACTACCGAGTTAGACATACTCATTTTAAAGCAGGATTTTGGAGAGAAACATGTTAAATAAAAATGTGAACTTTTAACGTTCTATAAATAGGAGAAAACACTACTCGTTGGTCGGCTGTGTATTTATAAAACAAAAATCGAAGTCGGGAAAACTGCTCAGGATAAATTCCTCCTTTTTGGTTTTTCTCATACACAGAAGACATCGGAGCCGTGATTCTACCTTCACACAGACCACTTCATTTTCAAATAGGACCTGCTGAAGGCCTTCATAGATCCTGTCGGTTTTGACCAGCTGTTTCTTCCTCGGCCTGCTTTTATGTTCTAACCTCCTTTTGATTTGACTTAACTATCTACCCCATCCAATCATTGAAGTCCGCTACACAGTAGTGTTGATTCTTTAAAAGAAGATAAATATGCTTTGTGTTGTCAGTACCAAATTTACATGTGTATGTCTGATACAAGTCGTCAGTATATCCAATACATGAAATTCTTGACTTGACTTGAGTATTTGTATACTCGTCATCATTACAACTCAACTACTAATTTATATGATATTTATGACAACGATGTTTTTGAGCGTTTCCCCCTGAAGGCACATACAAATAAATGTTCTGCGTCTGTGACAACCGCTGCGTCGCATCAGACTTCAACACCTGCGGAACAAGTTCCAGACAGCAGTAGATACTGCAAGCTATGGGGACAGATGCATGAGACATGACAACGTCAAATCAGCCAACAAACAGTCCGAAGACGTCTGGCTGTTTCTGGTATACACTGTCGTCGACCTTACTGAGGTCAGATTCTACTGCATTGTGGTCGACTTGCCAGACAGTGTTGCTCAACAAACCAGGGTAATCTGCGTACGGCACAATAGCTTCCCTTCTTCAATGAATCCCGATTCAACTTCAGTTTTCCATTCTCTTCCCATAGAGATTATTCTCTATAGATTTCCAATCCTAACCTCTGTTGTTTTAGGCTTGAAATCGAGGGCAGAAAGGGAGTGTCCGGATTGGTTGCAATTGAATCGAGTTGTGCAATCAGCGACGCCGTTGTAAAAGTGACATTTGCCAATGACACGTCATAACGATAAAATAAACGTAAGACAAACGTTTTCTGCTATTTGATTTTTGTAATATTGATCAGAAACATGCTTATAAATAAAGAAGACCAAATCAGAGACAAATACCAAAAATAGTTCATTTGTGTTATTTACGTCAGACATATTCGAAGGACATATGCTAATGAGCAAGACCCTTAATTAAGAGTTAAATGCCTAGATTGTTTTCGGTCGACATGGCCACTGAAAGATGAGTTTTCTTTGGTTAAGAAGCAGGGATACAGTAGAAGATTCCGCTTCCTCCCGCTAGGGGAGTTTGCTTCTGCTCTCGAATTCAAGCAATATAGAACAAAGGTAAGGATCGGAAATCTGAAGGAAGTACCTCTGTGGGAAGAGAATGCAGTTTCCATGATGGAGATCACCTCAATTACCGATGTAGACTTGTTGCCCGTAACTGCGTTCAGACCAGAGGTCATTGTGGTGTTGGGAGTCATGATATGGGGTGCTGTCAATGTCAACTTCCGGTCCCAGTTGGTGGCAACTTTAACACTCAACGTTATGTTGACAACATCCTTCGTCCAGTTTTACTCTCATTTCTGGTTCCAGGTGCCTTTGTGGATGGCTTGGTTATCAGAATGACAATACTTGTCAACGCGAGACTTCCTGTGTATCAATCATGTTACGGATTTATAGAGCTAGGTCTACAGACAAGAACTCGATCGAACACCTGTGGGATGAACTTGGACAACGGGTTTGAACTGAAGTCCTGCCACCACATATTGTTGCAGAGTTGACAGTTTTTAAATACCTTGGCTGTTTTTGTTGAGTCTTCAGTTCTCCAATTATCATTGTTTTTGTGCACTTAGTTCTCAAATATTGTGACCTCAGTTATCAAATACATTGGCTGTTCTTCTGACCCCAGTTCTCAAATATTGTGGCTGTTTGTTTTCAAATAATTTGTTTGTTAAGGTTACTGGTTTTCACATAGTGCATAATATTCGTGACATCAATACTGGAGGAGGTATCTCTGTGTGATGATGATGATGACATATTTAGTATGACCTCAATACTTAAGCAACTATTTTCATGATCTGGGACCTCAAACACTCAAGACCAAAGGTCTTTGATCAATCTATATGTGCAAGGTACTTCCCCACAAAAGTAAGCATTGGGGGTACAACGGTTCTGAAGAGTTTCCAGGAGGTGCCTGAAGGAGGCAATTAAATCAAGCCTTGTAGCTAAATATACAACATTAATCTGATATTGGTCAACTTTCATTTTAATACATTATTTGTTTTATATCTTCTATCAAATATTTGGTAATATTTTTACATGTAAGCAGACAGTTCTTTTCAAGGTAAAAGACATCATATGTAATGGATACTTGATTGACACAAGTGGTGTATACAAAATTTCAGAAAGCTATCACCAACGATGGGAGTGATTTGATAGCAAGTTGATATTTTGTATACAATCCTTCTGTTAATCATGTATCTGTTTGATCCATGGGACATCAATGTTTGGCACCGATCTGTTGACATAAAACAAGTCTTCTCTTTTTGTAGCAACATTGTCACATGCATCCACTTTGGCCTCTTACTCTGCCTGAGAAAACAAGTATTTTTAGTGGCATCATTGTGAAAAGATCCAAGGAAAATAAACCGCCCACTGGATACTTTATTGGTATCAATATATCTAACTTGCTGATGCCATTTTTTTCTTTCATTTTCCTGCTCTTGGCAAAGGTTAATTTAATATCACATTACCTACAATGAGCCATAGCCTATAATAATAACCAGGAGTAAACAAGAAGACATAGTCATCAAAATTGGAACAAGGGCAATAATTCAAGAAGAAATAAGTGTGCGCTTCTCTTTTTCATTCCATCAAGGTACCCTCAATCCACATAACTGATTTGATCTTAAACTTAAACTTAAAAGCTATCCCCTCAGACGATACCTGGAGTTGAATGGACAAGGACAATAACAAGGGCAACAATGGCAATAACTCTCAAAAAACTGATTACACAATCTTATTTTCTTCAAGATATCGATACCCTCAAGCCACACAACACATTTGGTTATCCTATCTTGTACAGTTTTTGAGAAAAGCTATCCCTTTTGGGGGACCATGAACAGAGTCCAAAAGTACAGTACAAGGGCAATAACTCCGCAAAAAATAACTGCACACTTTTCAGTTTCCAACTCCATCAAGGAATTAATGCCCTCAAGCCACACAACAAATTTGGTTGTCCAATCTTAAATAGTTTCTGCGAAAAGCTGTCCCCTTTTATGTCTTACCAGGTAGTTAGATTCAGGACACATTTTGCTACTAAACAATACCAAATTTAGCAATTCTTTTTAAAGTTTGGTATTTGCATCCTACCTCTTTAAAACAATGAATTACTAATATTAGCTTGGCTTTCAGACAGAGATTAGCAGACTGGGGTAAACAACTGTAACTCCATGATGTTTTAACTTTTAACCCTGGGAGTGTGAGACGAAAATTCAAACAACAAGTATACATCAATACAATCTTTAGTTTAATTTCATTGCATGTCTTATTATAAGAAGTGTATCATTGTTTACACCTGTTGTACTTAAATCATATGGAAGACAAAAAAAACACATCTACTTTTAACCATTAAGCAAAATGTTCCTTATTAATTTTCCAATAATTCTTATAAATAGTTTGTGCTGAACATATTGAAAATGAGTATGTTAAAAGTGTCACCAACTTCATCTGCAAGTCATAACTCCAAATTTCCACCGCTGGCTGATTTAAGCCTATTGCATTTTGTCAACATTTAGCTGCTACACTAGCACGGAAAAGGACGTAACATTTTTTTTATTAAGTTATATATATATATCAATCAAGCATATCTGAAACACTTAATATCTAATACACTTTGTTTATTGTCAAGAATATGAAAACTTCAAAATGCAATCCATGACATTAATAATATATCGATAATCGGTCATTTGGTAAAGCACCTTAATTTAAATAAATTCTCTCCATAATGCTGTACAGATATAAATAGTGTTATCATAAATGAAAAGGTATCAGTTTAATCCTCTGATCATCATCCGGATGTCGAAGCACAATCTGACACCGCAGCAAGAGTTCAATATAAGGCGGCCAGAACCTGTCCGTGACAATAATATAAGGGTCATGTGGCTCGTCAATGCACTTATTCATCAGCTCTTGGAGCACAACCTTGAAAGGAAGAAGATTGTCTGTTGACGTCTTTCTATCACTGGATCGTAACTTCTTCTTCCCTGCTTTGATATCCTCAGCTGAAGGAAGTGGGAAATGATTATACACAAAATGTACAAGTCTTTTGGTGAGAGTTTTTTTCATAGCCTCGGCTTTACGAATCTTATCGTCAAGTTCCTGCATGACCCGCGGCATTGTGACCTCCTCCTCATCATTGTTCCCGATTCCCTCCAGCTTCAGTTCAAGACATCCACCTACAGACTGAAGCTGTTGGGCCGTTTCCTCTTCTTGAGTTATCTGGTCGCGGATATCCTTCTCCTGCCCTTGGACCAAGGTCAACACTTCCTTCAGCTGAGAGATACTACTTTGGAGATCTTTCACAAGCACTTGTCTCAAAATGTCAGGATTGTCAGGTAAGATGTGTGGTTGAGAATTCTTCACAAGTTCAATCTCACTTTGAATTCTCTTCTCCTTTTCATGTAGAATATGGGCAAGACCTAGGCTTTCATCTACTGCTACATTAGAGTTTTGTTTATGTATTTCCTCATGGTTCTGTTTCACTGCATCCCACTTCTCCTTACAAATCTGTTTGAGTTCCAACACTCCTTGCTGCGATTCCTCGATGTTTGTTGGATCTTCATCCACCTCTACATCATCTTGTGAGGACGCCATCTTGTTGGAGTGCCATTGATTCCCTCTGCAAATAAGACCAAAACACTGTTAAAATAAAGCTTCATCAAAATATCACATACTGAGAAGATTTTCAAAAGATCAATTGTGATTTTGGATATCTGATTGACATTCTCATTATCATATATAAATAGCGGAGTTGCCTACCCTCCTTTCAGGTTAAGTGTAGATATACAGCAATTTGGGAGTAATTTGTAATTCTTAGGCGTACAACTCGACAACATTACTATGATACTATTAGTTCCAAGATATCATGCTCTGGTTTGACAACAATAATGTCTGACTTTGTTTACTTGGGTTAATTCTGGAACTTAGTTATAATTTAACTCTGGAACAGTTCAGAACTCCATTACTCTATACAGAAATTTATGAAATTAACTTTTTATAAATTTCCAGAGAAGAGGTGTACAATTATATTTTAAGACTGTGTACAAAAAGTAACAAAATACTCCAAAAGTGTACAATTAGGCAGCCCTGAAATAGAGCCATTGTCTCTGTAGCTCATGAGGTTTTAATAATAGGTCTTGTAATGATTACTAATGAAATTTACAAATCTTAGTCTCCATCCAACAAAGATCATATTCTCAAAATTTGTATTTCCTAGCAAGACTGGTTCTTTGGGTGAAGTTGTTAAAAGATTTTTGAGGGTGGATACCCTGTGACCCCATTGTTTGAAGGGGGGTTAAAACCATATGAGTTAACTTTTTCAGCTCCTTATCTCAACTGGCAAGGATTGGGAAAGGTAGGGGCCATGGGCCATTTTGGACATCGGTTAAAAAGATGGCCCATTAAAATTAAAAATGTTACTATTGCTAGGAAGAGGAATGACCCATTTAAAATTCAGAAAATGACTAAAAGTCATAGAAATGGTCCATTGTCAAAGGTGTCTTTCCCAATCCCTGCAACTGGTTTCATAAAAGTCATTTAAAGGTTTTACTGATAATGCCTGTCACACCCAAAATTTCAGCTTTTGGGGTACAGCAGTTCCAGAGAAGAAGTCAAAAATGATAAAAGATTATAAAGACAGATCATGCCTGGCATGCCATTAGACCATCTCGCCTTTCAGCCTGATGAGCTAAAAATGGCATTTGTGTCTACACTAACAGTCACTTTAAAATCTGTCAATCTGAGAATGTGTTGTGTCAAGCTTCCTGAGGATCATTAAAGTCACCATGCTATTCGTATCTTGGTGTTTTGTATGGTGTGAAATCATGTATTTTTACTTATTTAAAAAAAATTTAACAATGAAACACAAACTGAAATCATATTATATTTCGCGCTGAATTAATTTTCAGGCAAAATAATTTTATAGAGATTCAGACAAATAAGACAAAGACAAATAACAACTAACCATTTAGTTTATATTGACAACAACATTACAATTAGACCAATTATCAGGTGGGTTTAGAAGTCAAGTGTCATTTGAGATTAGCTAGCAGTTGGAACAGGGATTGGGAAAGACCCCTTTGACAATGGGCCATTTTAAGGGCTTTTAGTCATTTTCAGAAATTTGAATGGGCCATTCCCCTTTGTAGCAATAGTAAAATATCAAATTTTAATGGGCCATTTTTTCATCCTATGTGCAAAATTGCCCATGGCCCCTACCTTTCCGAATCCCTGTTGGAATATCAACAATTTCTGAGAAAAACTAACACATGTTCATAAACAAAATCAGAGAAGCGGTATTATGATTATTGTGTTTAACCATGTTGATTGAAGTAAGTGAACATGTCTTATTGACCATATTGTCTGACATGATCACTAATGGGTCACGTGATATGTTGACACAGCTGAAGATTCAGTTAGAGTTGCCGCTTTTGATGATTACATTTCTGTCCTGTGTTGTGAATATCAGTTAAGATTATTTTTTTTGTAATGTGGAATGCTAAAAAATCAACTATGCGAAAAAATTTTATTTTCACCTGTGTATGAAAATTGCACTGCATGAAATAATATGATTATAGTACTAGTCCTTATCAAATTTACATCAAAATATTGTCCTGAGTAAAATATATCTACTGGACTACGTTATTTTTAATAACAAATGTGTATTACAGTAAACAGGAATATCTTCTGGAATTTCATACCCACAAATATTACACGGTAGAACACTCTTTAAAACAGAAATCGAATCATCACTGTGTGCTCAGAACAGAACAAGAATATACTATGATGTATAGAATTATATATGGTTTATCCATATTCATCTTCACAAATTTAAAAATAGTTTCAAAACTGATCAATCGACAAAATTAAACTGAAAATGAGAAGTCGAGATTTCAGCTGTTGTAACTTTCAAACTTACACTCTTTCGGTGGATGTTCAAGGGTAATTGCATATTCCATGACTTCACGGTAATAAAGGTGAACTATTGTTTTGCAAAATCTATGAACAATATTAGTTATTTAAGAAATTTTTACACAATTTAATGTTGTTGATTCGACATTCCCGCCACCGGAACCGACTTTCAATGTGTCAAAAGTGGTAATGCATAATTGTAAACTCCTTGCCGAGCAGAGGCGAGTCCTCTTACTACAAGACACAGTATGAACCGCGCTGCGATAAGTTTGAGCGTTTATTGCCTAAAACGAAAAGGGAATAGTTTCAGGTCGCTCAGTCGACAACATGGCCTTTAGATAAAAAAATTTATAATATATTTTTTGTAATTAACTTTTTATTACAGAGAACATTGTTACATGAAAACGATTCCTCAGCAGAGAAGCAGGTGTCCTGTTGATTAAAAGAAATAAATAAGATGGATTTCTGTGTTGATTTTTTTTTTACACAAAACAAAGCGCATCACATTTACTCACACATTCACCCATTATGTAGACATGAGATTATTGTTTTCTTTTTATCACTCATTTAGATACTTTGACAAGAATCAGAATGTATTACATTGAGAAACAATATCTTTAATAGGCAAGAAACAATCATGAAAGATTTACAACATCATGGTATAACATCCATTTTGCATAGAACTGGATAGACTGATAGACCGGTGAAAGATGATGAAATTGATTTATGAGTAATGTCAGAGACGGCATTACGTTGTGTATGGTTAATTGGCATGGTCTTTGTTCGTATTTGCAGAGACCGTATGTTGTCTCAATATATGGTCTCTGGTATTTGCAAGTGTTTATTTGGTGGTATATACAGGCACTTACACTCACTGTCATAATACAGCAAGCGGTCGAGTGGACTCATTGTACATATATGATATAGGCCCAACAGAGTAAATAATGTATGACATAATTACATTATTAAACATTAAGTTTGGGTCATAATAGTTTAATAAAATAGTTTTCTATAAATTGTCTCACCATTCTATCGTTTGTTTCCATTTTGTAAAAAGGAAATATTTTAAATTTAAAATTTGTTATTTTTGCACAGGTGTCCAAGTGTGCACTGAGTGGTATACAACGAGTCTCTGGACATTTTATTTGTTGTTTATGTACCTGGACTCTGTCTCTGAGACACTCAGTTTGTCCTATATATTCACAAGAACACCCTTGACAAACGATGACATTTGCTTTTGCTGAACACTCAGTATTGAAGCGCACATAAAATCTCTCTGTTTTGTTCTTCAATTTCACACTCGAATCTTCTTGTAAATATGGACATGTTCCACAATTGCCTCTGTTACATATTGAAACTTCGTACTCCGGAGGAGTACTGTTTATCTCAAATTTAGCCTTAGTTAATAGTTGCTTTAAATTTTTGCCCTGTCGTTTACTTTTGATAAACTTTACATTATCAACAATCTTACACATGTTTTTCATCACACATTAAAAAGGTGTATTTTGTTTTATATTGTGGAACATATCCGGATTGAGTGGATTATGAGTTGAGACATATGCAATGTCGATTGTTTCGGATTTTTGTTGTTGTTGTTGTTGTTGTTGTTGTTGTTGTTTTCCTTCTTCTTTACTTGTAAGCGTTCTTTTCTATCGATGGATAATGCCTTATTAATTCCATCCTCGACGAGAAATGGTGGGTATCCTCTTTTATGTAGTAACACTTTGAGTTCTCCGAGTCTGATGTTCCTTGTATCTTCATTTGAACAGATCATGCAGATACGTCTGGATAAGTTGTAGGGGATACTTCTCTTAGTATGTGATGGGTGACATGATGAAAAGTCCAAATATTGCTTAGTATCGATAGGTTTATAATATAATTTATAAACATCCCTCCGATATCTTCACAACAGTACCCAAGAAAGAAAGTTCACTGTCACTTGTTTCCATTGAAAATACAATGTGTTCATTCATGCTATTCAATGTCTTGTGGAATGTAACCAGATGGGTCCACAGGCCCTCGTGTCATTGCTTTTCACACTATTAAAAAAAAAAAAAAATTTTTTTGAGATGACCCCCCGATTTTTACGCCCTCAGAATGTATTAGCAATGACACGAGGGCCTGTGGATGGGTCTTACTAAATGGCCATAATATAAAACAGTCATCTAAAAATCTGCGCCAATTTTCAATGAAGTAATTACAAATTTCACTTCCTATTTTTTCCTCTAACTTATCAACTAAGTTATTTTCAATATATCCTAGTACAAAGGTTGCGTATGTTGGCGCCATTTTTGTTCCCATAGCTGTACCTTTAATTTGTCTGTAATGTACACCATCAAAGAAAAAAACATTGTTGTTCAATATGAAGTTTACACTTTTAAGTATAAAAGATTTGCTAAATCTATCAGATAATATCTCTGGATGTTTATCGATCCAATATTCTATTGCTTCCAGTCCCAGTTTATGAGGAATATTAGAATATAAACTTTTAACGTCAAAAGTAACTAAATATGTATGATCAGGTATAGTTTCAGGTAGAAAGTTTAGGAAATCCATTGCATCTCTTGTATAACTTTTAACTTTCGTCAGAAAGGGTTTTAAAAGAATATCAATGAAGTTACTCAAACGGTGGGTACCACAGCTTGGACCGGCAATGATAGGTCTTAAAGTAAGATCTCGAGGATGTTCACACTTGATATAGATTTCTGAAGAGATGGCACATTTTTTAGTTTCATCTTTGCATTTATATTTAACCATAAAAATTACTTTCCTTACAAGAAAAATTTGTCAGATCGAATTCCTTGTCGCTCATTTCATCCGTAAAGGTTTTTAGAAATTTACTAAGTCTTTTCAATACATATATGTCCTCTGTTTCCTCATAACTCTCAATATCATCCAACATATCTAAGGACATTTTAGCATAATTTTCAACATCCATTATCACAATGGCGCTGCCTTTGTCTGTCTCTTTGATAACAATACTTTTATCATAACATAAATTGTTAATAGCATTTCTTTTTGATAATGAAATGTTAGCTTTATTCTTATTTACAGCATGAACGTTAGGACTATGAGACATAGTGTCAATCTATCTATCTAAATTAACATTCCTACCTTTTCGAGGGATCCAGTTACTTTTGTTTTTAACAATGAAAGGGTCTTGAATATTATCTTTATCATAAAAATACTCAGCATTGCGTACATATACTAAGTTCTAATGGTTCCGGGTCAGTTCGTACCAAAACCAGTTCGTCCCAGGATCGGTTCGCACCAAAACCAGTTCACCCCAGGTCGGTTCGCCCAGATTATAAAATATATGTTATAGATATCTATTTTCTATTTCCTTGTAGACTATTATGTATTGGTTTATATATGTTGTTGAATAGTGAAATATCAGCATGTTATATTTACTACTTTTGATAATTATTAAAATCAATTAAATTAATTAAAATGCCCCCTCGTGTGACAAAAATGTTAAAAGAATATCCATTATTGACAATTACAAAAATATCTGCCGTTCCATAAACTGTTGTCAGCTGGCCAGTTTCCGATCATAACATCGCATTTTTGTAGCTGTTAGATGTTGTCCGTTGGTTTCACAATATTTTCGATGTACGATCACACAGTGCTTTTGCAATATAAACTATTTAATGATTCCTGTAGACTTTATCATGCAATGACCAGTTATACACTCGTTTTGAGAGGAAAGTTCTAATATACTCAATTTCACTGCATAAAAAATATGTAGATGTGATAGCGTTGTCTTCATCATAGACATCGTTTCAATGGGCCAAATGTAAAGGTCGAGTATTAGTATACTTATATATGCCTACTCAATTTCAATATACGTAATTCTATATACACTTATTCTCAAGTGCACCCTTTCAAATACGCATTTCACAAACAATCGAGAGTGTATATTAGATGTCCTGATTAGTGGTGCCCGATAATTATCTGTTCATGAAATAAGATCATGCAGTTTTAGCAAATAATTCCTTCCAGATGTCCTATACTTGCTGTCCGAACATGAAATGTCAATATGTCTCAATTCTTTAACGTTACATACGTTATTTGTAACAATCGAAGAACCATATAAATCAGTTATATATTATCGACTAGTAAACATGTCACAAGTTTCAGTAAGGTTCAAATCGGTGAAAATGGTTTGTTTTTATTGTCACTGAAATGTGCAACACGATATTACGTCTCATGCAATGTACAGAGAATCTCACCCTCGTGTTTCCTGATATCAAATATATCAACACGAGTTGATATAGAGAATCTCACCCTCGTGTCTTCTGATATCAAATATATCAACACGAGTTGATATAGAGAATCTCACCCTGGTGTATCCTGATATCAAATATATCAGCATGAGTTGATATAGAGAATCTCACCCTCGTGTATCCTGATATCAAATATATCAACACGAGTTGATATATAAATAGAGAATCTCACCCTCGTGTATCCTGATATCAAATATATCAACACGAGTTGATATATAATTACAATATAGTTGATATAGTTAAAATTATCCGAGGCTTGCCGAGCATATTTTTACTTTAATCAACGAGTGTTGATATATTTGATATCAGAAGACGCGAGGGTGAGATTTTATTTATCATTCAAAATCATTCTTCAACAATTATTAGCCTAAGAATAACATATCTGAAACACAAATTTTGCTTCTTCAGCAGTGATCTCAGTGAGGTCATAGCATTGTGACGTCATAAGCATTATGACATCATAGCATTGTAACGTCATCACCATTGTGACGTCATAGCATTCATTGTCAGCAGTGTTCTCAGTGATGTCAAAGCTTTGTGATGTCATTAACTGATGATGTAATAGGATTGTGACGATGTGATTGTTGCGATATCTACAATGTAGATATCGCTTGTTGATATCGCCTGATCTCACACAAGCGATATCTACTGTTGAAGCCAGTTTTGGATGATAAAAGACCATAATCAAATTTATTATTACTTCACAGAAACGTTTTCCCACTATTGCATATCAATATATCCGTGAACACAAAAAAAAACCACAACAAAAACAACGATGGTCATAATGTAAAATACAATTCATCATATTACATATCCAAAACAGTAGTTTGTCATTTGGCAATTTAGCTAAAAGTAGCTGTAATGTCTGTAAAGTCTTTTTAGGGGACGTATAACATTACAGCTTCTTTTAACTAGATTGGTCATTTAGGGAACATGAGTTATTGTCTAAAATAAAACAATCTAAAATTAAAAATTAAACAATTATAGACTGGTGATGAGGTCAATACCTGTTTTTATGGACCCGAGAAAACAATATTGACTAAGGACGAAGTCCGCGGTCAATATTGTTTTCTCGGGTCCATAAAATCAGGTAGGCTATTGACCGAATCACCCGTCCATAATTGTTTTATTATGTATTTGACACAGGAACGAAAAGAAAACAATAAAATACAGTCAAACATGTAATTTGGTTTGAACAGCTGGGACTACGGTCAGATGACGTCATGGTTACAATAGCATGACGTCATGCTCACATAATAAATTGTTTTGGTTTCATGTGCCTTTTTCGCATGTATTTAGACAATAACTAACGAGTGACGGGGAATGACAGATTATCTTTCCCGAGTTATATCATTTGAGTAATTCTCGAGCCTTGGCGAGAGAATTACACACAATTGATATAACGAGGGAAAGATAACCTGCCATTCCCCGTCACGAGTTGGTTATTGTTTATATTACCCATATGACAAATTAAAGTAAAAACGCGAATATTAAAAGGCAATAGCTTCTCTAAAAGGACCCGAGAAGGAGATGAATCTCCATATCCATACGCGTGTGACGTGGATTCACTTCTTACGTACCTATCCTTGTTTACTCCGCACGATTAAAATGTCCCCTGCGAAAATGTCTTTCACAATAAAAGAAAGATGTGGCTTTAGTTGAAAGTTTTGTATTCCTGCCAATTACTATCAATCCATGATTATACATATAAGTTACTGCAACATCCATATCAAGAGGTGTGCGAAGCTCAAAAACAAGTCGGCTCAAACCGAAAAGCCCTGTGACGTTACAATCGACACTGTGACGTCATAACCGCTCGCGCCTATGACGTCATTACATTCGAACGATCGCCGTCGCTCTTGAAGCTTTCCGTGGTTATACAGTCAAGCAGTAATCGCTAGTTTCTTTAAATTTCGGACAATTTAAATGCTTCCTCCGACATTTGATGCGTCGGCACATGTACGAAAACGCTAATTTCAACTGCGGGAAACAAATAAAACATGTTAAAGTGCAGAAGACAGTTTCTAAAGTTACTAGTCGGGAAAAGTAAGAAAGATGAATGAAGTAGTTCCGGCAACCAATGAAATTCTTATTTTTCTGTAACAGCCAATCAAAAGCCAGAAAAAGGTGTAACTCCCATGTGACTTACAGGAAAAATACTACCCTGTGTCCGTCTTCCCATATGGGTAATATAACATTATATCCGATAGATAAAATAAACCTTCCAAAAAATGTGTTATCTCCAATTTAAATTTTTAATTTTTTTTAGAACAGAACAGAGTTTATTTCGTATGTGTGGCCATGAGACCAATAGCACAGTGGTCGTACTGTTTATGATGTCAAGTAAATGAGAGCGCTTATCGCTTTTCAGAGTTTCTTAATCTGAACATTTTTTCACAGAAAATTTAATATTAATTGAGCTTTATATAGCATCAAAAGATATAACACAATCTAAGAATCGAATAACATTTGGCTCACCTGATGCTGAACATTTTCCCGATGTAGCATTTATATTTCATACGTTGAAATGTTAGTGTACATTAATTATTAAACTACGATTCATAATCATAGATAATGATGCTTTCGGAGCTTGGTAAAGGTTCAAGTATTTTGATCAATATATAAGGTGTTGATTTCAACAGGTCTGCTTTTTAAATTCTTTCTTACAATTGTACTTATATCCATCAACCACGACTTAATCACATAAATGGACATTCTGTTATTTTCGTAGATTTCGTATGGAGCTCATGTTCAGTGTTGTAGAAGGATCAAGTCTTTCACGAAAACCATTTTTTTTGGAATAAATATGGACTCGTATCTTAGATGATTTCCGAAGCTGCAAGATAAAACAATAAAATGACTTTTACTAAATTTAGAAAAAAAATGTTCCAATGTTTATATTTTCACACATTTATAGTTTTATTTTCATTGTCGAACCAAATAATATAACAATGAAATTATTAAAATGAATTTAGAGGAATTTCATTTTATCGTTTATTTACATGTTAACTCAATGATCTGGTAAAAATGTCCTAGATTTTTTCGAGACACGCATTACTCGAAGAACGTTAGGGTTATCTCCCTTTGACTTTGTGGTCAAATCAAAGTCCACATGTTTGCATGGTTCATGTTTGAATGCACTGATAATCATGTCACAACAAGTGAATCAAAGAGTGTTTTTGAAAAGTCGGCCAGGTAAAAGTGTTATATATAAAACGTGAACAAACTGTCATTTTTTAAACCTTTTAAAATTTAGAAATTAGAGTGTCCCTGATACAATAAATAAGTTTTTAAAAAGAATTGTTTATATTGTATTGTTTTCAAGTGACTAGATAGCTAACCTACACATTTTTGGCATTTTGTTTAGCTTAGCAAACCGACAGTGTAAATTCAGCATGGGGTTGAAGGGTACGGGTAGAAGGCTTTTGGGGGTAAGGTACTAAGGTTGGTTTAGGTTGGGGGAGGGGGAGGGGGAGTATAAAAAAGTATTTAAAGTAGTGTAAAATATCTTAAATATATTTTTATAATGTCTTGACAGTTGCCAAGTTTTGCAACATTATCATTTTATAATTTTCCCAGTCTAAAAGTAGAACAAATTGTTGCAAATTGCGATTTTTGACAAAGTGGAACCTTTTTTTTCTCTTTCTTATCTCTTTCTTATGAAGTCATAACAAGCTCAGTTACATTCTCCATTACTGCATATTTGCAGGAGGAATTCTGTATGTTCTTTATGTCACAAAATTTGCGAATTGACACAGGGAGGCAGATGAAACAAAAGTGGATAGGAGTACTGTTGTTTGAGATTCAATATTAAGGTTTATGCAACATAAACGTTATAAAAAATAATCGCAATGTAAGAGGAATTTTTTTTTGTTTATGATGAAATTTTTGCCTGGCATTTATATACCGTATATTTGTCTTTACCAACATGAGACAATCACTTTAAGCTTTGAACATTTATTTTAACAACAACACATGAAGTTATCCACAACAGGAGTCAGACTTTTTGTAGTTACATGTTTAGAGGGTTAGACCTTCTAACCCAATATATGTTGGCTCCATCATTGTATCTTTTCTTTATCTTTTCTCTGTCTAATGTACATGATGTACATCACCGATTTTTCAATTTATCAGGTGTAAATGGCGAACCTACTGATGATAACTTTGGTGTTGATGAGTGCCCAGTACCAAATGCGGACACCTTGAAACAGGGGGAAGTAATCGTCAAATCTCTATTCCTTTCTGTTGATCCAGCATTTGTAAGTATCTTGATACTTTAAATTTCTCTTTAACAATAATTGTGTTTTGTCAAATGAAACACATGCACGTAATTTTGTAAGTGGAGATATGATTTGTTCATGTATTATTAGGAAACACCCTGTTGTAGCAGCGTTTGAAATAAGCTTGAAAAGCAGTCATTCCTAAAGTGTTATATTGCAAATTTAATAGGAATATTAAAGAAAAACATCTAATATCTACCAGACTAGACAAAAAATTCCAAGGTTCAAGGCTGGTGTCGGACCTTATATCATGCAATGGTTATACAGAGAAGATCCTGTAAAATTCTAATACATAATGGACAGACAAGGTGTTGCAATTTTTCAGGGGAGGTAACTTTCACATTATGTTGTTTAGAACTAAGCAATGATGAATACCACCCACAGGAATCAGACCTGAGTTATATACAGAGGAATATTAACCTATTAATATTACAAGATCTAAAAAGGGAAGACCTCTTGCCATCCTTGATTCTTCAACATGACCTGAGTACGTTGAATTGAGGTGCTTCATAAGTCACAAAAGGTTGACTCGTAGACAAGTCTGTTGAGGGGGGTGTATGTGGCAGGGTGAGATGAAAGTGTTTCTACTGGCTTTGGCTTGTTGGATATCCCTTTGGCTAAACTCACACCAGAGATCCCAGGTTCAAATCTTTACTGGAGGTGATCTCACAATCACTTCCGTTATGCAACAAAAAGGAATATGAATGTATGCTCTAGTGATTTATATCAGGAACTTGAGTCCAACGATTTATGCTATCTGAGGAATTTTATAGAAGCAATATTTATCTTATAAATAGTTACACTAAAAAGTGGACATTTTAATATTTATAATAGCCATGCCCATATAAACTTGCTATTATTTGTAAGTAGTATTATGTAATTTTACCATTCCTCTCTCGCAGCGCTGTGCTCTCAATGAAGATACAGGAGTGGAATATCTCCGTCCCTGTCAGATAGGGGAGACAATTCACTGGCTCGGTGTGGGTGTAGTGACACACAGTAATGACGAGACTCTACAAGCTGGAGATTATGTCGTGGCCAACTTCACCTTTCCATGGACAAATTTCTTTTCATCACCAGCAGCAAATTTCAGAAAGGTAGACATGATTTGAAATTGTTTGCTTTATCACTGAATAAATGAGGACAAAGCATTCTTACTGGCCAATTTACAGGAATCACGCCTCCTTAACAAAGGGAAAAATAAGATTTTGGCCACTGAGTGAAGTGAATCTGTCCTAGAATATTACTTTTTAGAAGTAATGTAAAACATGTATGTATCTCATTTTATTTTTTATGTCACTTGAATCAAAGATTCAGGTCATATTGTCTGTTATTGTCCCCCGCCGCAACGCGGAACGGGGGACTATGTATTCAGCGGCGTCCGTACGTACGTCCGTACGTCCGTACGTCACATTTCTTGTTTACGCGATATCTTATGAAGCGTTGCATCCAAAGTCTTCAAATTTCATGTCTGCCTACATTGTGGGAAGATGCAGACACCAGTTAATTTTGGTGACCTTGGTCTTATTTTCAAGGTCACCACGACACTTTGACCACTTTTTGAACTCTTGTTTACGCGATATCTCATGAAGCGTTGCATCCAAAGTCTTCAAATTTGGTTTCTGCCTACATTGTAGGAAGAAGCAGACACCAGTCACTTTTGGTGACCTTGGCCTTATTTTCAAGGTCACCATGACACTTTGACCACTTTTTAAACTCTTTTTTCCGCGATATCTCATGAAGAGTTGCATCCAAAGTCTTCAAATTTGGTTTCTGCCTACATTGTGGAAAGACGCAGACACCAGTCACTTTTGGTGACCTTGGCCTTATTTTCAAGGTCACCACGACACTTTGACCACTTTTTGAACTCTTGTTTACGTGATATCTCATGAAGAGTTGCATCCAAAGTCTTCAAATTTGGTTTCTGCCTACATTGTGGGAAGACGCAGACACCAGTCACTTTTGGTGACCTTGGCCTTATTTTCAAGGTCACCACGACACTTTGACCACTTTTTGAACTCTTGTTTACGTGATATCTCATGAAGCGTTGCATCCAAAGTCTTCAAATTTGGTTTCTGCCTACATTGGGGAAAGACACACACACCAGTTTATTTTGGTGACCTTGACCTTATTTTCAAGGTCACCGCAACACTTTGAGCACTTTTCTAACTCTTGTTAACGCGATATATATCTTTACCAGTTGGACTCAAAGTCTTCAAATTTGGTGTCAGTCTACACTGGGGGATGACGCAGATACCAGGGGATTTTGGTGACCGTGACCTTATTTTCAAAGTCACTACAACACTTTGACCACTTTTCGAACTCTTGTTATCACCATTTATTATGACCGGTTGGACCAAATGTTTTCAAATTTGGTGTCAGTCTACATTGGAGGATGATGCAGACGCCAGTCGATTTGGTGACCTTGACCTTATTTTCAAGGTCACCACAACACTTTGACCACTTTTAGAACTCTTATTAACACGATATATCATGAACCAAAGTAGCTCCAATGATGTGTCTTACTAGGTCAATGTCACCGGCGGGGGACATTGCCATGTTAGTGGCAAACACTTGTTTGTCTTTGAAATAAAGCACATGATATTTTGGATATTAGGCACAATAGAAAATGAAGCTAATGCATAGGTGGATTCAGAAATTTTCAAGGGCGGTGTCACCTTTGGGGTCACCAACCACCATCCCCCCTGTGACAGGGGCCCTGTCACTGTAATTTTATATTTGAGTAAAGAGAATTCCTGTTTGGATTTCATGTCAAGAAAGTGTCAGCCAGTTTTAATTATTTCCTAATTTCTGAATGTATACAGTTAATTTTAAATTTTCTTCGTACAGCTTCCAAAAGAACTAGTTCAGCTACGACCTTCTCTCGCTCTGAGCGCACTCGGTGTCACAGGACTGTCTGCATATCTGGGAATAAAGGAGAAAGGTCACGTGACTCCAGGAGCCAATCAGACGATAGTCATCAGCGCTGCTGCAGGATCAACTGGTTCATTGGCTGGACAGGTGAGAAACTGTTACATGTACAGTTGTCTTGTTTTTGTGCCCAACTGTTTGCTTCAGTTTCAGTCAGACATTAATGTCTGAACTAACGGGGACATGTCATGTCATGATGTGTTACAGCTCCCTGTTGTATACACCTCTTGTGCCATGCTTCTATATATAAGATAAGATAAGATAAGATAAGATAAGATAAGATAATTCTTTATTATCCCGAGGGAAATTTACATTACATTATAAAGTTCATAGGTTATTCAAATGTTAGTTACTATGATTAGATGCTAATGCAAAATATGTGCAGTGCGGTAGATAGAATGTCATAGTTTGTACATACATTTATTGTTCTTTTCGTCTTCTCCTACTTTACATACTTTCACTTCTCAGTTTTACTTGCATGTGGATAACTTTCAGCCTCAACAATTAAAATAGGACTATCCTAAGATTAAAGGGCAATTATCTCTTACACTAGACCAATTGAAAATTATCTCTTACACTTGATCAATCGATAATTATCTCTCACACTAGACCATTTGAAAATTATCTCTTACACTAGATCATTCGAAAATTATCTCTTACACTTGACCAATTAAAATTATCTCTTACACTAGATCATTCGAAAATTATCTCTTACACTTGACCAATTGAAAATTATCTCTTACACTAGATCATTCAAAAATTATCTCTTATTACACTAGACCATTTGAAAATTATCTCTTACACTAGATCATTCGATAATTATCTCTTACACTATATCATTCAAAAATTATCTCTTACACTAGACCATTTTAAATATTGTCTCTTATACTGGATTAACCGAAAATTATCTCTTACATTAAATGAAATTAAAGTGAAGAATGAATTCTTTGTTTGCAGATAGCTCGAAATGAAGGTTGTAAGCGTGTTGTAGGAATTTGTGGAAGTGAGGAGAAATGCACTTTCCTCGTGTCAGAGCTAGGGTTTGACTCTGCCATCAACTACAAGACACAGGACGTTTGTGAGAGACTGAAAGAGACATGCCCAGATGGGGTTGATGTGTATTTCGACAATGTTGGAGGAGAGATTAGTGACAAGGTCATAGAACAGGTATTGGTTTGTCAACTGTTGAGTTCAATTTCCTTGTTTTCTTTTTAGATCATTTGGCCTTTATAAACTGGACAGGCTTTTGTCACAGCATTCATTGCGTTCAGTCCTGACACCTTATGGCATGGCGTCTGTCCATCCATCCATAAACCTTTTGCTTTTTCGACTTCTTCTCCAGAACCAGTGAAATTCTATGTGCAGACTCCTTGGCCATTTTGGATTCTAAACTATAGATTTGGTGACACTGTGACCTACAAAACTGTATTCATCTTCTTCTCCATTACATAGTACTTGAAATTTTGTATGCCTCTGATAAATAATTCTGGAAAATTTACATTTTGAAACTTATTTAGTTTTTTGTTTTAAGCCAGATGAGCAGCAGAGCCAATGGCACTATTTTTTGCTTTGATGAGCTAAAAATCTTATGTTTGCAGATGACATCCACCTCATATGTCTTTCTGGGTGGCCACATATCAATGTACAATAAGGATGTCTTCCTGTTTTTCAATCAATGACATTTTAAATTTATTTTACGTCCATCATCTTAATATTGAATGTTTAATCAAATGAATACTTGATAAATACTAACGTGCCCCGTTCACCTCCAGATGACGCCCAACTCACATGTGGTACTGTGCGGGCAGATATCAGTGTACAACAAGGACGTACCTTACCCCCCTCCCATTCCTGAATCGACACAGAATATTCTCAAGTCAAGGAATATTACAAGGTACTTTATCATTTAAAGGAATTTATAATTTATAATTTAGATTTATTTTCACAATAATTCAACATATGAGATATAAGTCATACTTCTGAACGTCTACAAGAACTGTTTTTTTTCAAACTTTACAAAGGATAATTGAAGCATGTTGTTTGATACATTCATACTATATTTGATTATTATAGATTATTGCATTGATAATTGCAAAAGATTTTCAGAACAACCAAAATTTGAGCATATAGATTAACACTTGCTTATGCAAGAAATAGTGCCAACTTTTCTGTGTGGCCAATTTACAAGAATTACACTCGTTAAAAAATAACCCACGTAGTTATCCCGGAACATTACCAGACTCAAACAAGGGATAAGGAGGGTATTTACTTACTAACTAGATTCTGACTTAGTGACTTCATTACAGAGAGCGATTCTTGGTGTTAAACTACTCCGACAAGTTTGATGCTTCAATAATGGTTCTGGCTACCATGGTACAACAAGGCCATCTCAAGGTACAGCAATTGAGTTTGATAAAAGCTCTAATAATCTAATAATCAATAGTCAAATTTCTAGCAGTTCTCATTTTGAGGTTTAATATGTTGTAATTAAAATAAATGAACATGAACATATTCTCAACTCAAAAAGTCCAACATAACCTAAGTAATAACCACGTAATTTAATTGCATCCAGTCAGGTACCGGGTCAGTTGTTTTAAACTGAGCACTCAAGTCTTTTCCTGAAGACTTTGGCATGTTCCCTTCAGAGACGTGCACTTTTCTTAATAGACAAATATTATCTTGTTAATACCTTATAAAAGTCATGTTTTGACTATATAAAATCAAAGTTTGGCAATTCTTGCTGTGTTACTTTCCTCTGAGAAAACCTCAATCATGAAGCAACTTTTAACAAATGTTTGCTGAGCACAAATACTGATTATACCATTTTTAAGTTTGATTAAATTCATTTTGGAACTACCGGTATGAAAATGTATTTTGCATCAAATGATTCCATTTTCCAATTTCAAATTCGCAATGAGTGCAATGTTACCATAAAAGAAAGGTGCTTGGCTTAGATGTTTTGATAATATTGGGGCCAGGAATATTGTAACACAGGCTCGTATCGACTCAACTAAGTGAGAAGATAATGATTCTGACTCCTAAATTTCCTCTTCCAGGTTAAAGAAACTGTGACAGAAGGGATAGAGAATGCTGGGAAAGCCTTTGTGTCCATGATGAAGGGAGGAAATATTGGGAAACAGCTGGTCAAGGTGGCAGAGGCATGATCCCAAACATTACTTGTTCACTGGAACTTCAAAAGCAATAGCCATATCTACTAAAATCATACAAGATGAAACTGAAAATTAAACTGTTAATGATGATAATTATCTAGTCACAATGAATGTCTGGATGTATTAAACATAATAAACTATGAGTTTATCAACCATGACTCATATTTTCGAAGCTCTCTTAGCGCTAAGATAGTCGTAAGGGGCAGTAGCACATTTTTTCGCTCAAATAAGTTGATGAAATGTATTTGAATAATTTCACCAATAGTAAAACATCCTTCTTTCTTCGGAAAATAAAGTTTAAAATGAGTTTACATGTTTCGGTAAAGCCATGGGAATCGTTTTTGTAATACAAAATAATAAATTGTGTTCACAATAAAATGTCCGCCATGCAATTTTTGCTTTATACGCAACATAGTTTTTACCACTACAGATAATTGGTTTGTGTAATAAGATGTTTTACCCTCTAAAGTTAGTTAAAATGACATAAACTATCATTATAAATGGGAAATTTGAAAAAATAAATTTTGCAAAAAACGTGCTACTGCCCCTTTAACATTGGCTTACGACTATCTTAGCACTAACACAGCTTTGAAAATATGGCCCCGTATCTATATAATCACTATTTAATAAAAACATATCAAAGATTCAGATTTTAGATTGCAGAGTTGCGATCCCAACAAATCTTGAATCAACCAAACAGCCATGGAGTCCTACAAATGAAGGAAAATGTGAATACTTCCTCACCAGGCTTGAAGACAAAGACTTTATAATATCTAGTCATGTATGTCAGGATGTGCTGATGATACAGTGTATTAGCCATATCTCTATAATTACATCCTGATCCATCACAGTATTTGTATCCGGAACGCTCCTAAAATCCCTTGATTGTCTGAGCAGCTGTTATAGATAACCAGCCAGTAAATGACTGTAAATCAAACAATATTAGCAGTGCCTGGATGAGAAGGCAAGAAAATTATCAAATAATGCAGCGATGAGTAACTTTCTTTTAGCAAGGCTAAAGCTGCAAATACTATCAGGTTATTGTCGGAGCCTTGCAAATACAATTACTCTAATGGGGCTGGATGGCATAATTGATACTTACCAATGCTACGTTACAGCAATTAAATATTGAATTGAATAAAAAAACAAAAAGAGATGCTTATGTATAAAATCTTTTACTGCATAGAACACATGTTTATGTAAACTGTACATTGGACCATTAGAAGAAATGTTTTTCACTTAGACTACATAGAGTTACAAAATGCCTGGATAATTTGACATAAGTTAATAGAACATTCATGAAAAAAACTCTTCAGTTTTAGAAACTGTTGACTACCTGTTCTGTAACAACCAGGAAGCGATTAGGCTAACGGATCTTAAACTCACGATCAATCATACTCTTGTTTTTTGGTTAGAACTATATGATGGCCGCATTTTCTTTACATAATGTATCTGAAGGATATTACATTACTTATTATTATTTTTTTTCATCAGGGTTTGATCTCATTCTAATAAACTAATAAGAAAATTATGAAGATGAATAACATTTATTTTACATACGATATTACATTTATTTTGTAGTGGTTAGCCACTGCAGTGTCTGGTTCCTTCAGAAAATTATTTACATGAATATTATCAGAATAACATTTCTTTTACATTACATATCCATTTTAGGGGTTAGCCATTACAGTGAGTCTTTCTTTTCATGAAGATGAAAAACATTTCTTTTTTCCGGTCCTACAATGAGATCCATTCAGGGAGTAATATCCAGATCAGAGCGAGTTCAAACCGAAAATAACTGCCAGTAGCCTTGATGGACCCCCTGGGTAGAACCCCCCACCTTTGATAATTCCTGGATCTGCCTATGATATCGGACATTAAGATTCATTTTCAATATATACGACACTTGCTTTATGAAATTGGCCAGAGAATGTCAGTTATGAAATAGAAATCAGAGGCGACGTGACACAGGTGAAACAACATGAAATGTAACAACCCCAACGAAAAATTTATCAAATCAACAAACATTTCTTTATTTTTATAAACAAAAAGATGAAATAATGTACATAATTACAAATTGTATAATTTACATTAAAATGCATCAATTTCTCCCATGTCTTCCTAGCAATACACAGATTGAAAACTTTAAATGAAGTTTTATTTAATGGAAGAACAGTATAACATACATGTGTTAGCAGCCCTAAACCTTGTTCAGGCTAGTATCTGTTTTGGCTTTTGTTTACTAAATGTAATTTAGATAGTGAACAAGTGTAACATTGCTACACTATCTGTTGAAGTACAAACTCTTGAAATTGTTTGGAACAAGTTCATTGCAGGGTTCAAACCGCTCGCCACATATGAATGCTAATTGATGCTGAACTCTTGCAGTGTGGGTTTGTATCCTAAAATGGACTGATCCCAAGAAGCATTTATACTACATACAGATAGTGTATCCCAAATTTATGTTACAATACTGATACTATCAAAAACATTACAACAAAGAATACGTCCTCAATACGTTAAGGTTATTTCTGTTCAACTCCTGGATTATCATTACTGGAAGACATTTTCTCCTTCCTGACTTTATTTCTCAGTCTCTATTATAAACCAATCAGATTTTACAACAGCTCTGAGCATCCAATAAAATTGCATTGTTTCAAATGGACTAGGCTTTCTGGTGTCTCTTTCAAATGAAGCCGTTTGGCTTGTTATTAGTCAAACCTTTATCTCTTTGTAGAAAGAACATACACTATATGGTCATCAAGAATAGTTAAACAATTAAGTATGGATGTGCTGCACTTAAAACTTATACATCCAATAATAATAATGAACTTATTAACAAAAGTACTTAACATATAAATTAAGGATCTTTATCTATAAAATAGTGAATTCTTCAATGAAGTATGTTTCACATACGAGTATGTACAGTTTAATCTCCACTGATATCTCAGATGAATAATTTCATCAAAAAAGATAACATTCTCTGTGTCAATGATTTTTCATACACTTTGCTGACACTGCAAACACTCCAACTTACATCATTACAATGTGTCAGTGTTAACATACACTTTCATACCAACATTAATATGAATACAGCCATAATGTCAGTCATCACCACACACAAACAAATCATTCATTACTCTTTATATGCATCACACTAGCTATCGGTTTGGCTGTTATAGAATTATATTGGTAATGTTACATATTGTTATCATTAATAAATTCATTACATCAATGGTTAGAAAGTATAGTCAATAACATATTATAATGCATCTGTATATGTTACATAATATTCCAAGGAGAATCTACTCACTTTCCCCCAACACATTCTACGAGTACCGGTAATAATCATTTGGCCTTTACTTGTATTACATATGGAAACAAAATCCTACATAGCGCCACTTAACTTTACTAAAACTTGATCAAATACTTTCTAGATTCAGTTACGGAACTTAAACTATTCAGTAAAACTTAATTAAAACACCATCTTTTTCAGATGTTGATTGCACGGTTGTTAATTTGAGCGATGTGATGATTCGATGTCAGTTACTTCAAATTTGTATGTTCTTTAGTATTCCATTATCATCAGCCTTATCAAGTAAAGAACAGAAAATATTCGACTCAATCTGAAAGTGAAACAACAGCCATTTATTAACAGCAAATTCAGTCATTTATTAAGTTGCATTGTTGATGTGGTCTCATTAGCTGCAATATATTAAATTGCCTCAACATACATTAAGGACGATCATGAGTTTCATTTGTTGAGTTTTTCTGCAAATTTCAAAGGTCGAAAGTATATTTGTAACCACCCAGTGAACAACCACAACAATACCATGCAAAAACGTTTAAATAGTTCACCCAATATCAGAATAAGAGACTGAATAGATATCATGTGAATACTTTAGTTAAGTTTACTTTACTCATTTATGTTTCATATCATTTTAATATCAAACAGTCAAAACATCAAATATTTTACTCGCAAATATAGGTTTAACAGATTTATGAGAAAAAAAGCAATTGTTACACCCAAACATTTATATAGAAGATGTAGAAGAAATATCTACAGCAAAGTGAGTTACAAGTGCTGTTGAACGCCCAATATTCCCTTAGCGTGACCAAAGTGAGAATCTATGGAAGCAGTTGGATACTTACACCCAGTATGTATGAACACGATGTAGGCTCCATCAGATAGATGCCGACAGAATGGGGGTGGTTTGTGTTTACAACACATCTGCAACGCAAGTAAAACGACAAGTGAACATCTTTTTTCTATTGTCATAAGTTACTTAGTATCATACAGTACTATAGAACTGGTCTGGGGTGGAGCTTTAAACGTTGGTTGCATCCTGTCTCATCCCGGGTGCAAAGGCCGCTTATACCTTCGCGAGGTGACATATGATCGAGGATCAATTTAAATAAAGACAACCAATGATATCACTTGAAAGGTGAGTCGGCTTCCGTCTGCGTTCTTCGTGGTTTATCACAGCGGAAATCATAAAGATCTCTCAAAACCGAGTCATTAAACGTTTACCCCACCTTCCTCGATGAACTGCGTGTCCCATTCCATGGTCTGCGTCTGAGACAATTTGACGGGAGAAAAACTCTTCGATTTCAGCTCGCTTATCAAAGTTGCTATTTTGCGGAAGTGCAAAAGCCAACTTCATTTTGAAAAGCTCTCTGTGATTGGCTAAATGTTTTTATCACCAACATGGCGAGAAAACTATTTGATTGACTGGAACATACGTCACCTCGCGAAGATATAATCTGCCTTTGCACTCAGGGTATGAAAGTTGCATTAGCATACGTTATACCCCGAGACAGGATGTCGGTGGTCGTAGCATTCATTAACGCAAGACGTGGCTTCAGGATCCATTGAATGATGCGGGATGGCAGGCGCTAATGTTGAAATGTAAGTTAAGTAGAAAGGGGGTTACCATTCAAATATAATGTATGACTCTGACATAGCTAAGAGTCATTTATTCCAGTGGATGGTAACCCTACCAACTCTCTTTTATACTTTATTACATTCAGGGTGAGAGTTGAAATATTACACCTGAACTTCAGAGACGTATGATGTAGGACCTCAGTTTGGTACATTTACCAATCAGTACAGAAGAAATCAACACAAACATAACGGGGGTAAATGCTGTAAATATAAAATCTGGAAATGTCATTACATTTAAGGAATAAATAAATAACATAAATTATTAAAAGGTTAAATGGAACTAACATTATATAGGATTCATGTACTGAAAATACACTTTGATTAAAGTACACTGTGCCAAAGGCAAAGTAATATGGTTAAACTTAAAAGTAGTGGTGAACGCTTGCAACCTTATTTAGTAAATGGGTTTGTTCCAGGTGATTTAAATCATCTACCGTAAGTATAATTTGAGATGATCAGCTGGATAAATGATAAAAAATAAAACTTTAATAAAATTACTATGAATAAAGTAGTTGACTTGTACTCACTTTAATTTGACTTCAACGTTTCTGGGCTTCATTGTTAAATCACATACGTCTCCATTGCTATAGTACAGGGATATAAATCTGAATAAGAAGACAAATTATAGATAAATTGAATTTTTCTTGACTGAAATTGAGTCTATAATAAATCTTTCATTTTCTTAAAAACACTTTTTGTTAAATTCAATACTAAGGGCTTGCAATTTCATATATATACCTATAGACCCTCTAAAGGGAATTGTAGACTATAAATTGCTCCTTTATAATACGTTCAGTCATGGTGTAAAACAGAAATTTACAGAAAATATTACCAACTTTATATATGGATGATTTCATGAAACATTTTCAAAGATGTGATGCTGGACATTATAGAAGACTTTATCTGCAGACAATTTTCTGATAAAAACTTGTTTCTAAGCCTACTTTCTCTTTCCTATTTCTTTTGGCTTTTTTTGAGAATACTGCTGTAACCAGGACATATGGTTGGCTTCGTTCCACTGGCCGAGGTTGATGATAATCCTGCCTTGTGGGTCCTGCAATAGATGGGAGATAATCTTTAGTTCCAGTTGTTATATAACAGAAGTGAGAGAGAAATCACCTGAGGATTTGCTGCACTTCCAATAGAGACTTGACACAATATCCACAGAATCACTTACAGCAGAATGACTTCAGTAGTCAGTCGCCACTCATTTATCAATAAATATGGTTTATCTTTCAGTAAAGAAACGAAGAGAACTTTGTTTGTAGTAACAATTATGAACCTATGACTTGCTAAGTACATTGGCAATAACTCTGCATTGTTTATCATCAAATATTGAAGGCATCTTTATTCAATAACAGGTTTTATAGCATTGCCAATGAGTTAAATCTTTACCAATTTTACAATTTATAATCTGCATTGGTCAAACGTCAAGTATGATTTTACAAGATTTGAGCATTCTAGTGTGTTCAGTTCTTTTATTTGGAGGTGAAATAAACCTGCTCAAACAATTTCAGTTTAGGGGTGCAGTAAGATAGGATAAGATAAGATAAGATAAGATAGATAAGATAAGATAAGAGAAGTTTATCTCGAAAGAAATTTTGGTTACATCGTAAAACACATAAGAACAGAACAGAAACATTTAATCACAACATATCACATTTCAACGAGCACTAAGATCATAAAACAGAAATAAATAAGTTGAAAAAGAGACAAGTTTTCATACGTCAGGTCCTGCAATAAGCTCGTCTGATTTCTGCTATCAGTGAAGTAGCTGAAGATTTTATGTGTGCTTCAATTTCAAAGAATCACTTACTGAACAAATTTGCACCCCTTCCCTAATAAGCTCCCAAAAAGAGGTAGAGCACATTTCCTTCTAAACACCCAATCAAGGTCATGTCTTATCTATTCATCCATTTACTTCTTTCAATATGATATACATACACAGGTTTAGGCTAGCAAACCTATTTCAATCACTCACATCATGATACTGTCTTGCAAATTTTCCATAGCAGAATTCATATTTCCACCAACCTTGTCCCTGCAAACAAAGAAAAATAAAACTGACTGGCACAAAATAAATGTTCAAAATATCTACTTTTTCAATCAAAGTGTCCTTAACTTTTTCCATTCAAACTGCACTGAAAACGTAAATATTATTTTCAAAATAAACGGTCTTCCCTTCCGTTAAAATTTCACTAATTTAAAATGCATGGGATACAAAGACATAGAAAATCAAGGCAACAAAAACATTTCATGCATAAATTGAATTACACATTCAAGAATCTAGACAGTACAAGCAGTGATGTAAAACATGAGGAGGCAATTGATCTTGGCACTAATAAACCCAGTGATCAGGAGATACTTGTTAATTTAATAAGTGCTAAACCATTCCTTAGCTGCTGAATTACATACAAATGAAACCAACTAGTAAGTGTCAGAGTGAACACATATCATTACTGTGTCAGCAGGTAATTGTTAAGATTCTGCAAACTCTAAATTAGAGATGTAGAAACTTATAAAGAGCTACATAATCAAATCACTGAGCGATTTCTCTGGGCACTAGATTACAACTCTACAAGTATATCAGAGATGTGGAACTTAACATGTAGAATGTATATATAAATGTGATAGACTCACTCCCTTGAGACAGTAGTCGCCCGCGAGGAACTCCCTGAGTAACTGTTTGTCTGTTGTAGTACCGAGGGTCTGTTGTTCTACATACTGTACTGGCAGTTTGGTGACCGTAGTTTCTGTAGTTGGCGCTGGGGCAGGAGTTGTTTGTTGTGGAGGTGGTTGGGCCTAGGAAAATAAATACCGGTAACAAATTTGAATCCAATTCACTAATATTCACAGAAATCTTAAATTATATAGAAATCATTGGTAATGACAGTAACTATGGCTACAAATGTCGAGTTTGCAAATCAAACGGTTGTTCTTGGCCAGTTCGACTCAAGAGTTGAGCTAAATGTATTCCCTGATTTTGCGAGAACAACTCGAGTTGTGCTATCACATTTATTATGGGTATTACAGATTCTTCTCCAATTTTAATGAATAGATACATGTTTATATTTATTTTAGATAAGTTATATTATTCTCAACGGAAAACTAAATTGCTTTTGTTGATAGCATAGGGGAATATTTATAAGAAATGTCAAAGTGCATGTGTCAACTCGACCCTTTGTGGTTGATTCAAACACATTCCTAGTCTATGGAATGGCACTTTCTGAACTACAATGAGTGCAACGTTTGGATGTAGATACTAAAACTGACCTGTTTCTGTGGTGTAACATATGTTGCTTCTCTCTCCAGTTTCTTCAACTGTGTAGGTTTCACTGGGGACCCGTCCATAGAGTGGCACTGTATCTCTCCTACTGGTGGGTTCTTTGGTCTGGGAACAATCATTCAACATGAACATAAACATTAAATAGAAGAGACAATATCAGAATATGCACAAATGTTTCATAGTTCTTCAATTTAAAAATTTGCAGGCTTGTTATGTTTCGACAACTTCCATTTGAGAGTGACCACAGCCTTCAAAAGCCAATTAACATGTATCCTCAAGATTTCAAATTATCAAAGTACTTGTAACCATTGGTTTACCAAGCCAATATATGGAATGAAGACAGTCTTATGGATATTTTAAATCTTTATTCTGTAAAGGCGAGATTCCAACATTAATGTCATTGTCAAGCATGTGGTGTGGAAAAGAATCTATAATACTCAAGTAATGAGATTAAAAACTTATATACAACATAACAGGGTTATAACAGCTCATGTTGTCTATTATGGGCTGGATTGTCATCAAATTTACAACTCATAATAAATATTGGACAAGTAAAATGTATAAAAGACATCAGCATTTAAGTGCTTTTGGTTGTTACGAAGAAATTAAACATAGCTTATCTATGACCCCTATTTGAGGTGACAATTCATAATTTTCATTGGCCAAAATACATGAGTATTCTAGAGATTTTCATTCAAAAGAAGGATTCAAAATAGGTTTTAATATTCGGAATGATCTGATGCTGCTCACCTGAAATCAGGATGTCCACAAAGTACTGACGTGAGAACCATCACTTCATATTCACAGGTGGACATCTCCTTGAACTCGTATATCTCTCCGTGTCCTTCGGGTTGACAAACGTACAATATCCGTGTCCTCCGAGGTGTTTGGGTCAGATCGCAGGTCGTACCATCCGTCATGTTGACTTCGTAGTAGGGCAATGATATACCTTCAACTTTACGTATTTTTACCTGAAACCAAGGATCAACCTTTGATTTATTCATCATAATTTGTGCACTACTGAATTCATCAAAACAAGAATGTGCGTGATAATCAAGAATGAATCCTAATGCATATTATCAAAGACAACTGAATGAAATACAATAATTATTTCAGTAATGATTAATTTCATCATAGTTTTAGTGTTCTTTTAATTCCATTTTTACATTTGAAAGGATCAATATTTGAGGAATATACCATCTTGAAACATGTTGCACAAGAGAATATGGGATGATGTATAAGTGTAAAACCTCCAGTTTGAATTTACTTGTAACAATGTAATTCGAGGAAAACAGACAAAAACATATTTACTTACATGATTTGAAGCTTCTTCTGCAACACAAACAAAGGATGGGTATAAGTAAAACATTGGAGACTGGGTTTCAGTTTAGATAATAGCATATCAAAACATTCATTTTTATTTCAAACTAAACAATGTCCACTCACCTTCTTCTTTCTGAGTTTCTGTCTTCCCATATCCAAGAAAATACTGCTGAAGTTTGGGTTTCTGAAAGCAGTAACAAAATGTGAAAAGTAAGACATTATCTTTGCAACACCATTCACTCATCAATGTTTAACTGAAATACATAAGGTATTGTTTACTTTTAAGGTATCAAAAGTAATCAAAGAATAGGTTCTCTAAGCTACCTCCTTGGTACAAAAGCATCCTAATAACTTTTAAACATAGATTCACTTTTTCTATTTATGAAATTATGTTAATATAATGTTTTCAATTATTTTCTGACTCATTAGACTATTAAGATACACTGTACTTACAATTCCAACTTCTTTTGTTTCATGATATTGTCGAAGATGTTTCCCATGACATAATTCATAGGTCCAGTAACTTTCTATCTGTGAAATCCAAATGTTAACAATATGAAACATTGTAATCTTGGTAAAAATAGAGCATACAGCCTTATTGTGTGGAGATCTGTTACTGTAGATCTGTGATCTAAAATGTTGACCAGATATTATGTGCCACAAGAGTATCTTACATTGGTGTTGAATTTCAACCAAAGATGTTAAACATTTTGAGTTTTTAAGCTGTATCCTTTCATTAGCATTTCATTCATAACTGCGGAGAATTTCATTAATAGTCAATGGTTTCATTGTTTATCCTCACCCTGTATGAACAGCTGGTCTGAGAAAATAGAAGCTGCATCAGTTCATCTGCTGTCTGGCCAGAGTACTCTCCCTTGCCGGCCTACAGACAGAGAGGTCATACTGAAAGATCATACTGAAAGGCATCATGGATGCGCATGTGAAGTATCAATGGCATATCACTGACCAATCAAAAGTTATGAGTAAGGTTAAAGTTTCCGTACAATGCTTCCTATGCCATGGTTAAGGTAAAAAAGTAAATAATAACGACTGTAACTGAAGGTCTCATTACAATGGATACACACGTGAATTATCAGAGGCCTAGACCAATCAAAAGTTATGAAAAAGGTTAAAGTTCTTCAGGCATCAGAGGACAGGTGAAAAACAATATACCACGCCAGGTGCATACAAATCTAACCTCCTTCTTATCTGCCGACTCAGGGAGAATACATTTGTATTTTTCTTTGTTGGCAGTCATCATAACCACTCGACTTTCATCTATGAGCTGAAATAAAAGACAAGTAATATAATATAATATAATATAATATAATATAATATAATATAATATAATATAATATAATATAATATACCGGTAATATAATATAATATAATATAATATAATATAATATAATATAATATAATAATATAATATAATATAATATAATATAATATAATATAATATAATATAATATAATAATTCAGGGATCGACACTTGCACTAGTCCGCTGGCCTGAGGCCAGTGAAAATTCAGAAGGGCTAGTGAAATTTGTTTGAAACACTACAGATTAAGATATGTCACTAGCCCGAAGAGTACTTCGGGGTAGTAAAGATTTCTAACAAGCGTCTACCCCTGATAATAAAATATAATATAATTATCCCTTTGAAGATATCAAAGTTTATTAAATCCACCATGTTATATGTTGTGTAGACAACAACTTATGCTGTCGATTGACTTGACATTATAATGTTTAGCTATGACGTCACAATGTTTAAAGACTTCTCATAGTAAGGATCACTTTATTAAACATTAATCTTGCAATTTAGCTTATTTACAGTTGTAAGTAAAACATAATATATATATTTAACATAGGACATGGTGCAAAAAGGTCCTTTATGGCTTTATCTTGATCATAAATATCATTCAATTATATGTCAATTATTGGCAGTGGCGGATCCAGATGCAAATATGATGGATCCCCAAGATGCCCCCCTCCCCCCTCCCCTTTCAATGGGTGTGAATCTCTCGCCCCCCCCCACCCACAACCCCTTCAAAATCATGTCTGGATCCACCGGTGATTGGATAGATGCTGATTTTGAGCATTCGTGTTCATTTTAAAGAACTAAGAATATTCCCCTTTGCTATTTTAAAAAATTGAAATACAACAAGTTAAATTCATTAATCGTTTGACCTCACCTGATCGACGTCAATACTTGCGGGACCCGGCCAAGTTATTTTGAACATGTCAGCATCCATAAATGGGTCGAAATCGCCACTTGTCAAAATAAGAGCAGTTGAGAAATATAGCAAAACATGTGCACTGAATGAAAACATTTTCCCTCGAAATCGATTTAATGACTGACGGCTGGTTTAACAAGATTAGATGTTTTGATGACGCGTAATGTTGTCATTTGCTTCATCCAGACGCCATACTTGTAGTTCAGCAGTGAAAGTAGGCCCGGACAAACATTGAAAAACAAAAGTTATGAGAGAAAAACCTGTATTTGCCTTATAATTTATTTGATATCCTAACGCATTAACATATGGAGTGAATTATTATTTTGTACCCTTGTTCTAATTTAATTGATAAATTAAATCCAAATCCAATATGGCCGCCATGCAGAAGGGGAGCGTATATAAACTTTTATAATAATAATAATAAATAATAACTCTTTATTGTCCGCAATACATACATACATACATACATGGGAAATTCATTGTGTGCAAATAGCACCCGGCAGCCGCAGTGCAGCGCCATTTCAAGCGTTGTTCTGTCCTCATAATGCTGAGTATCAAGCAAGGAAGCAACTTCCAAACGCAAGGCATAACTCTTGCCAGTCTGCATTACTGGCTGATTTAACCCTTGCGGTATTTTCCTTGCTTTCTTGTGTCGAGGCAGTGAATCGCTGCACCAGAAATGCTTTGCGGGCCTAGATTTCTAAACACAGATTTCTTAAGGAAATACTGCAAGGCCTAAATCAGCCAGTAATGGAGACTGGCAAGAGTTATGCCTTGCATTGGGAAGTTGGCAAGGAAGCAACATCTTTTAACGTCTTTTGGTATGGAATCGAACCCCGGTCTTCCGGCTGATGAGTGGACACTCTACCAACTGAGCTACATCCCCTACATGTTTTCAATATGGTATTTAACACGTGTTTCAACACACACCATCATCATTAATATGCGTATTAATTCGGATGCGTAGTTTCCGTTAGCTTAAAACTGGTTCGCAGAAGAAATAGTGATAGAGAGACTACAGACAAAACGCACCAGTCAAAAGGTCTACAGGGTCACAAACCCTTGTCAATAGAAAAAGTGCAATACTCAACAAAAACACTCAAAAGGGGGACACACCAAAATATAACCTTTTAATCGTATTCTAAAAAAAACCTGGCTGTATCCTACGATCTTTTCAACTTTTAGTGTAGGTCATTAGTAGGATACAATCGTAAATGTGTAGACTGGACTGGTTCATAGACGAATAATGGATTATGAAATACTCTATGAATACCAGATCCATTGTTTATTGTATTGTTTAAAGGTAAAAGTAAAGTAAAAAGAAAAACAGATTTAAAAACAACACAGAACACAGAACACACAAGATTACGTCACTATTGATTTTATTCATGATGGGTCATTATCAGAAAATGGAGCAATTTCGTGGATGTGATAACAAAAATAATATCATTCTCCGTTTCAATTAAATTTTTTACAGTTTGAACAAGACACCCATTGGAAATTAAATACAGATTATGCAATCTTAATCTCTTTCGACAAACAAATAATTTACTTTTAAACATACTGAGTTGAGAATTTATGTCAGTGATGTTACCAATGCATTTTTAAGTTTTTCTTAATAACTGATCAATTATTTTAGTACATTATTCTGCTTGAACAAAACATGTATGGTGTATTGGGAGTTTTCAGAAGAAAATTAATAATAAAGTAATTATTTAATTTCTAATTTCAAGAAGGTACTTATGAATTGTGGAACTCGAAATTTAACAGGGTACAACAATATTTGTACAGACAGCAAATTAAGTTCAATAAATACTAACTACACTTTAGGGGGTTGACAAGGTCCACTTGTAATACAGTAAAAGGTGACTTGTGTCTCTCCCTATTGTTTCTTTCAAAATAAGGGATTTTGTTGGTGGTAACGTCACTGATAACTGGTAACATCACTGACAGGAAAGGTAACATTACTGACATCATAAGCATTAAAACTGATTATCATTAAATGTACTGTAGAAATTAAGTATTGTTGGAACAGTTTATTATCTAGTGTTAAAAGTCAGGCTGTCTGAAGTCCCAACATTGTCAAATATGCTAGAAATCATAATTTTGCACATAATAAGGTAACATCACTGACAAATAAGTAACATCACTGACATTACATTGCAATAAATGTTTTTAAAATAAAAATGATACTGTGAAAGACTGGGTATTGCCAATTTTCCGTATGTTAATGTTATGTTCAGATTGTCAAATGTTAATTGATGAACTTTTAATGGGTTCTTAATAATAATTTCATACATCATTAATAAAGGGTAACATCACTGACAGGATTGGTAACAGTCAACACTGTTAAGAATTCTGTTAAAGATAAGGCAGTGTTGAAACCATTCATATAAAAGGTGGATGGTCAGGTGCTCAAAGATGGTTTTATATTGGTATTTTACTAGAAATTATAACTTTATCACAAAAGATATCATCACAGATTTGAAAGGTAACATCACTGACATTAAATGATAATAAATAACAGAACACATCATCCCAGCACAGATAATGTGTTTGTTTACTTTCTATTCATTAGTATAAAGGACAGATTATCTGATGTTTAAAGATACACACTTCCTGCTTTAAAAAGAACCAATCAAGTATGCTGTGCAAACAAGAATTACCTGCACCATATGGTAGATCATAAAAACTGAAATGATTTAATCAACAACAGGACAGACGGTTAATGACCTATGCAACTTGTGGACTAAAAATACAAGTTCTCATTGATGTGTCACAAAATAAATTTATATTAATAGTAACTGATATACAGTACATTGTCAAGTTGTATCTCTCAATGATAGAATATTGGCAAACTTCTTACTAACAGTCTATATGACTGAATTAATAGGTAACTTTAATTTGAAACTTTCAATAAAGAATGAACTATGTATATCAGTGAAGCTAATCTGAAATACTTTCCCAGCTTTCCACACAACACACTGATCCACTAGTGATGAAGTATCATCGTTCTTACACGCTGATTCCTGTATTATTTGGGTGTTCATATTTCATACTAACTTAAGTTGTCCACTGAAATGCAGTGCCAGAGGTGTCTATCGCACAAATCAGGTGTTCATCATTAACACGTGGTATAGCCGTGAACACCTGATATGAATATACCTATTGTTTGTAAATCTACTTTTGTTTATATTCTATCTTTCAAATCAACGTGATGATAATTCATAGAATAGCATTTTTCAACATAAGCAAATCGCAAATACTATTGACAAAATGTGAGATCGAACCTGCAACCCAATGGTTTCTGGTCAAGTGATCTAACCATTACACCATGGAAACCATATGAGTTAAGAAAGGCTTTTTCATTACCAAATGAATAGTGTTCTTTGATTTGCTTGGATGAAAACTGTCATAAGTTTATGTACAAGTTATCGATTTTAATCTTCACCTGAAATGCAAAATGTTTAAAATAAAATGAAAGTGTGTGTATGTGTAAACTGGACATATTGACAATGACCATTTCATCCTTTCGTTTTTTGTCCATGCTAATGTTTACACATAATCGCAGTAACAGTCCAGCAGTTTGGGTAGGGGCTGTAGAAATCAACCCACGTATATTAAAGAGGGCATATTTTAACATTTTATCAGTGAATATTGCTGTAGTTTGCCAAATGACTTTAAATCAAGTTCATATTTTTGTGTCCTGAACAATGTTATTTCCTCACAAAGACTGACCCAGCCCTTGGCTGCAGCATAATCATACTACACAAGTGTAGGTTTTCTACATTTGATCTTGGATATCTGGAGATATAAAGAAACTAAGTTACTGTCATTTTCTATCAACAATCATATTGTTAGTTATTACAAATAAAAATTTTAGATGAAAAATGTTGGATCAATCAATTTATCGAATTTGATTTTTAATCTCAATTTTGGTCCCCCAAAAATAATTGCCAGCTTGAAAAAATATTGGTGTAGTTGGAGGCGTGTCCTGTTTTACCTTCATCTTCTCTATCCAGTCTCAGACATTGCATATCATTTGCTTCATACAGTGTTCAACACCTCTATAGCTTAGTTAGGTTTTGGAGATTTTATTAAATAAATATTTATCGTATGAATACTATCAATCACTCTAACAGGAAGTACAACTTGTTCCTAACATTAGATAGCATGCCATTTGTATATCTAAAGTAATATTTGTTCATTTTCAACAATTATATAATTGATTTTGTCAGTGATGTTACTTTTTATGTCAGTGATGTTACCATAATTGATATATCACTTTGTACCTTTTAGTTAAAGTGACATTTCTTTTATGTGATATTTTTTATAAACTGTAGGACATATCGCTATCTTATGGCATGATACTAAGGATGAAAATTAACTTTCGTTAGACATATCACAATATAACTTATGCTTTGTCAGTGATGTTACCATTCTCTGTCAGTGATGTTTCTAATTTAATGATAACATCACTGACGGTAACATCACTGACAATTTTAAAGTAAAGGACTGAGTATGAACAATGATTACTCCCTAAGCAAAAAGTGAAAGTAACATGAGCAAGAGGCTCGTGAAGTCAAGTTCCCTTTTGACACACATGTTCAAAGAGTATTATACATTTCAGATAATTTGGTAACATCACTGACACTAAAAAGTCATACTCGTCAAGTGAAGTCACTTCATAAATGTCTGCTTGACTTTATTTAATTTTGACACCACTAATTCAAAATGTATCACTTAGAACAAGGAGTGCTTTAAATGGAGAACTCATTATTTTCACTTAATCAAAGCGAGCTAAGCCTTGGATCAGTTAAAATTGTACAAGGTAACATCACTGACGCAAATCTGTGTTACCATGTTCTAAGTGAAATATTTTCATAATCAATAGACCTAACATGAATGTAGGGCTCTTATTTGAAAAAAAGCCCAAACTGTTGTTAGACTTAACTCATGGAATATATTTGTTGTCATGGGGAGTTTCATATCTATAGATGCAAACAGTGACCTCTGACCATTGTTAGTTCAGAAAGTGACAAAAATTAAGGTACAAAGATTTGAAAAAACACCAAGTGTTGCATATATGAAATAATTTGTAAGTCTAATCCTTGAAATCATGTATAACACAACTGGAAAAATTGTAATTTGGGTTAAAATTTGTCACATTATGAAAATAATTCCTTGTTACCATTTTTGCTCCATTTTTTGAGAATGACCCTCATATGTCTATGGACCAAGGTCTTTTTCTGTCACGGGGAATTATGTGAGAACAAAATATGGTAAAAGCTGGCAATACAGTTTGTTTGCTATGTTGGACTTCAACCTTCTGAGTTACCATTCAATGCATGTGTTCGGTGCCGGTTCTTTAATGTAATTCCGATGTATGTGATTTGAAAATCAATGATCACTTAATAATAATATAATAATAATAATCAACTTCTAAAGCGCCGAGTTTAAGCTAGGCTATTCACAGGCGGTTTACAATCATGGATGGCTATTGATAGCAGAGGCTTGACAGCATTAGACTATATGTGAAAACGTCGCCCACAAACAAATATTTTAAATGACTTTATTCTGCATCACCCCAACTTTCTATAATGCCAAATAATGCATAAATTGTAACTATTAATCAGATATTCAATAGAATGACCCTTTAGCTGCCTACGGGGTTTCATTGTATTATGTACATATTTTTATTGTGTAAGTCAACCACTATGGACATTGAAATTCTGTGAACAGAAAAACCTCAAACTATGTAGTTTAAGGTCTTATCATCATTGAGTTCACAAACTTCAACTAGTGCAAGGATAACTGACTCTGGAGATTGATATTTTATGGACGATGAGAAACCAAAACTTCAAAACTATGATTCTAACTTCTAGAAGTTCATATAAAAGAAACGCGAGTTATCGATGGTGCACACGACTAACTTTTGAGACGACCCCCAGAACATTAGGCTCGCAGAAATTATATTACAAGTAAATAAAATATCAAGTACATGTGCAATCTATTCAGGGTTTTGCACTAACAGTTACCAGTCTCCCAGTCTTCAAAATGTCCAGAATTATTTGGACAATTGGATCTATGAGGACACGTATTTTATTTGACGTCATTTCATTTACTCCGTACCAGTCATTTACGAGTTGTCAAAGCAAGATGGCGACTTGTGTGCATCGCTGGATGATATCTTTGCTAACCCTGTCACAGGTTTTAGCTTTGCCAGAACTTGGAGTATGGAAAGTAAAATACGACGAGGTAAATATTATTTGTTCATTTTAATTTACTTGCACATATTCTTGACAATTCACGTTGGTATGAAATAAATAGATGTCGTGGAAATGATATCCAATGATTTCCACCAGGATGTGGAATACGATTGTGAAAGTGACTGTATAATTTCTGAGCAGAAGTGATTGAACGCTTTTCTTAGTAAATATTTTACCAAAACACACTTTGCTACTACTGTTATCTCTCTCACATCCCTTACGTTGGCCAGTCAACACACTAATTTGCAAAAATCTAAGGCAACTCCTGATAGTTTTACCAAATTAGAACTGAGTCAATGACATAGTTTTTGGTAGACCGAAACCTCTGCCGTGTCGAATTCTCTATCTCACACAGTGAGCTGCATACTAACGACAGAAGACGACTATTGCTAAAAATGGGTGGAAATCTTATTATTTTATTTTGATGTGACAGTTCGTTTAGAATGCTGCGAGTCGTTACTTGATAATGTTTTAAAATATTTCAAGACTGCAAATATTTGTATGAACGCTTTTATGTCTTACAAATCTAGATAAACATTTCAATCATCGGCACTCGTCGAAACAGCGTTGGGCGCTGCCATCTTGGAAAGCGCCAGCCAATCAGAATCGACCTTGATCCCCAGTGAGGTCACTATGAATATAATTAGCGTCAGCGGGCTTTCGTTTTTCTGCGATGTCTGCGTGCGAACAAATAGCCACAAACTAGATCTATATTTGTAAACATTCTAAAATAAAATATTCTGTAAATAGTGTTGTTACTGTTCAACAGATTTATTATTTAGCTATAATGTTCACTATATTCCATATATAGCAATTATGTTTGCGATGAATCGACTGTCCAAATGTGTCAAAACATTACAAAATGCACAGTGAATATTACTGAATGACCAGCGTAACTACTTAGTATAATACGCAGTGACATTAATTTTACAATAAGTTGGTATTTTAGAGTTTAGGCCCTAAAGTATGAAACCCTTCATCATATTTATTTTATCCCTGCATTTTAAAGGACAAATATTTGTTCTCAGTCGTATGTTACAATATCAAACTTATCTCGTACTCATTGCCCTTGCTTTAATCATTACATTGTACTCACATAGTTTTTCAAACTCATAATCATTTGATTCCTTTCTAGTTAAAATTAGAGTATTTTCAGAATATTGATAAGTTTTATTTCAAAACTTATTTACAGAAAAAAGACAATGATTATCATATGAATATTAAACTGATATACGCAAATGTCGCATTTACATCCCTCAAGTTTTTACTACATTCTGTAAATCCTATCAGCGTCATTGATATTTATTTTTAAATATTTGCAATCTGAAACAATATCTTGTAATAGGAATGTTTGCAAATTGCTATATGATACAGCTTACTTAGCGAAGCTAAATAGTTGTACCACATTTCACCTACATCTCATTTGGCCTACATCCCATTTCACCTACAATTATCTATTTTGAAAATAGCATCACTCCTTTTATACCGGTTGAATGAATTTGCCAATCTCTTCCCCACTTTGCATACACCAAAGGATGTACTGGATGATGTAGGGGTTAGGGTCTGAAGACAAATGGCCTTCACATTTTGTAAAGCATTGGGAGATTTGTAGTAGTGTTAAAGGCAATTATTGCTTAGGGTTGTGATGAATTTGAAATTTAACAAATTCTTGTCAAATATTCTGAATGAATTGATAACAACAGAGACAGAAATTAAGACATGAAAGTTTTATTGTAACAAAGATATATTAATGAAGAGAGAATGATAAATAAATTTGAAACCAACCAACCTGACTTAAAGATCTGATGAAATGCATTTTTCTCAAGAATGACAGATGATTATCTCTACGTATATTGTACATCGGAATCAATTTAGCATAAAATTGAGACAATATACACTTGCAATTGATAATTAAAACAATTTTAATTCACCCATTTTAACACTTGCGCAATAAGTTTGGCGATTCATTTTGTAAATGCTCACTGAGGCGTGACTGTGATAAACGACAGACGGGGTCGTCTAGACAGCTACTCCACCGAGTCTCGTTAATTAATTAATGATGATTATCACTGCCGCTAAATGAATTTATGAGGTGTATTACATCTCCAAAAAGACATGTTTATGTAATAATTGTGTAATTGTCATTTGCGGAATTACCTAGTTGGATATCTAAACATTCGATATATCGGAAATTTAAGTTGGTTTATTGAAGATTTCTTTGTGAAATTAACAATCAAAATGTTGCGAAATTCCGTTGAATTATGACTATCGCCGAAAATCGGATTCCTTCTGATACGTCCCAGAAGTCATCCCTTCAGGGGCCACACCCCTGCAGACTTTCATTCTGGTCGCCGGGGCTAAATAAGACGTTTTTTAAAAAAGCCGTATATAAGTAATTTATCCACCGATTTCAGAAATTTAAAATCGAGCAATTTTCAAATTGACATCCCATTTTAATGAATCCAATTTCGACCATATGTCATTTCATCTATCCTTTAACTGCATTAAGATAAACATTATGGACACAATGCAAAAGTCTTAACCAAAGGTTGACTGATCATATTTAGATACTGACAACAAAGGTATTATGCAATATGTGATGGAATAGTATTTATGAAGATGATGCATCCAGATGATTATCTAACAAAGTGACAGCAGGGCAACTTTGAAAATCGCTGACAAGAATTATTTCTTTTTTTTTATGGTGAAATATATGAAGAATATTTATTTTGACTGAAGTTCACTCATTATCAATAGATAATAAGAATTTGACTAACTTTAAAAAGGATATTGGACAAACATAATCTAAGATGTACAGAGTAAGTTATAACACTTAATTTAGATGAATTTAAAACTGGAAGTTCAAAGAATGCTTGCATAACATGATACTTACATCTACATTGTATGTATTGACCAACACAGTATTTCCATGTGTATTGTAAGTGTCAGATAGTGACAATTGTGTGATCTGTGGCCAACAGCTGTGTCCCATGCCTTATTGATATATTGTCAGCAGGATGAGTGTTCTTTGTAACGTATTTAGAATGTGTTATAAGAGGCATATTCAGCACTACATGTTTGGTTTCATAGATGTTACTTGTCTTTTACAGTGCTAGTTTGAGGGATTCTATTGATTTTAGTCATGAATGTCATATATTGAGTCTTCATTTAGGAACCAAAGGAAGGTCATGGATTTCGTATTGATAATCTTTATCAAATGAGACCGAGCGTTGTATTTGATTTATTACTCACGTTTTATCATACACGGATTTGTCAGATTGCTGAATTTTATTACTTGGGATAAGGAGACAATTATTCAAAACCAACAGCGATTTCAAGAACCGAGTGCATAATAATAATTGACGTAAACAGGTCCAATGCTTATTTGCACCTTCTTTTAGTTATACCCATGCCATGAAGACAAAATGTACATCATTTGCATATTCATATGCTGGACTTCAGGACTAAACCTGGGAACATCATTAGCATATTCTTTTATTGCACCTCAAAATTCTCTGTGAGTGTTGAAAGCCATTCAGTTTCTTGTTTGTGAGGATGCTAACTGATTATGTATCGGTAACTGGAAAGAAAAGACGCATAGTCAATTTTGCACCAAATTTTGAAATATCCCAAAATATTTATCATGGCTGTATTGCACTAAACAACCTAGACATTCCATTCAGCTGATTCCATTATATTAACGTAACTAAGAAAACTAACCCTAACACACTGAATTTTAAAATATCTCAAATATTTTTATCAGCGGCACCTTTCACAAATGTCCTTTTGCTAAGGGCAATTGTAAATCCCACTGCTAAGGCAACTAAGTATCATGTTCATCGAACTTCTTTGATTGGAGGTTTATATATTGGCGATAATTCCCTTTATTACCCATATGGTTGAAAATAACCGAGTTGATATTTTCGATACGAGCACATGTGCACATATCACGTTTGCCTAGCAACCATTGTTTCCCGGCGCCCTCCCGCATTTCGTCGCCTGTGACATCATAAAACAATTATTTGTGACGTCACTGTAGCTTGCTGTCGCAAGAGAAGCGGACCATTTCCTGGCTTTTTTTACGCAAAATAAATTGAATATAATGAGTAATAAAGAAATTATTACACTCGAAAGTGTGCCATATGACTTTTATGAAACTCGTGCAAATTTGTGTATAACCCTCGCTCTTGCTCGGGCAATACAAAAATTCACACTCGTTTCGTGAAAGTCATATGACACACTTCCTCGGGTAATAATCTCTATTTATATACACAAACCTGGAGGTCAGGTATGATATTTGAATGAAATGATCAACCATTTATGAGAGACTATAGCTAGCTTGTCACATGACGGCAACAGCTGTTCTGTTTGTTAAAATCTTCATTACATGGACTCTGCATTAGTCAGAGCCCAATAGTTGTTACTGAAACCTGTTGAATATAACAACCCTGTTTAGACAATTCATGTCAGACAATGAACAGCTGAATTGTCAATTATCTCGAACCTTGAAATTTATTAAAGTAATAAGTATATCACATTTTAGCAAGTCTGGACAGGTGTTTAAAATGAGTTCCGACATTTCTTTTTCAGTTATTTTTCTCTTCAAAAGTTCAAATTTGATTATGTATTGTGTTGTAATCTCATATAAATCTAACAACTGCAGCATTTATTAATGTGACCATGATTTAAAGGAAATATGTAAGCAACATCTTACAAGAATGTTTCATCCAATGTTTGTTGACATCAGTGTTAGATAGGTCTGCATTAAATGCAACTTCCAAACGCAAGGCATAACTCTTGCCAGTCTCCATTACTGGCTTATTTAAGCCTTGCAGTATTGTATTACAATACCGGTAAGTGGATACAATTACATATCAAATATATTTGTTTTAGCTTTTTCCTCGATTAGAATAAATTTTATAACAAGTATCTGTGAATTCCTAGTAACAAATCAAAAAGAGTCAATAACACATTATGATTACTTACTATTCAATTAAGTATATTTTTATAACCAGACTAAGTATCCAGATTATTGAAACTACCGTATATTGTCACAACTTTAAAACATGGTGCATTCTTTTACAATGTGTCCTGTAATAATACTAATTGATATCAACTATCAATACCACGACACCTTGAGCTCTCTAAAACCATTCAAGTTAAATTCTTTTTGACTTTATATGCATCTTTTAGCAAGGAATCACTGTTTAGAGAAAGAGACAACAGGACCTTTATGATGAGAATATCTGTATCCATGACCACTAACTGGTTGTTGTACAAATGAGGTGTCGTTTACAGCATTGTCAATATGTGCCGTTTCTGTGAATCTCAAACATTTTTTTCTCCTTTTCAGATTGTGTCAAACTACTATAAAGTCGTATTTTCATTTATTTTCAGAATACATATATTCATGCATTTTCCAAAAGTGTCTTCGCAGGGACCATGATTTCTGTGGCCAGTAAGTATGTTTTGTGTCTTTTTGATGCAAAAACAGTTTTTCCTTTTACCAAAATTTATTTGAAACAATCAGTCTTCCCATTGTTATAAGCTGAGAATAACTAAAGGAATGTTTTTTTGTTTTTTTTTGAAGAATGGACTAAATCCAAACACATAATTCTGATAAAATAAATGTGGATGTTTTATCACTTGGTATATCTACAAGGAAATAATTTTATTGACATTAACTCTGTAAACTGAGCTTTGTTTTTGCAAGAATCTTATCTGAAAGGTTAATGTCTGTAGGAAAGCTGCGCTAAGAATACAATTTTTAATATACCATTTTGACTGTTACAGATTTTACAGGCCCTTCATGTTACGTCTTACTGTTTTAATATGCTGTAATACAGTGTATCTGAATAAACATTTGATGAATAACGTGGTAACATTACTATTTCCTGCGTGTGTTCCAGTCTCGTGTGAAGGCGACAAGGCAGTGGAACTGGACGTCAACTGGGTGGTCAGACTCTCTCCCTGTGCACAAGAGTATGATGGCATTGAAGCTGAAACTGTATGATTACTTGTCTTCTTAAACTAAATCTTAATATCTGACATTTGTGACGTTTTTGTGATTTTCTTGCAAAGAGTATTGCAAATATTAAAAATGTCTATGCCTGAAAATATAGTTCAGTTTTCAAAAATTCTATGTTTTATGTCATGGAGTTATGAAGTCATTGTCTTTAAAGGTTCTTAGTTCTCTGTATGGCCATTAGCAGTTATTTGTAATTCTATGATTGTAATATTTGTGTAACAACATTTAATATCTTACTTTCTGATTTGTTTTCACTGTTTATAATTCATTCATTTTCAGCAAAGACAGGAAGGTTACTTGATGAAGCCCGAATTCTTCTTTGCAAAAGATACTGATGTTAAACAAGTGGAATTCATGAAAAACAGAACAATTATTACATGTGGAGGGAACGAAAAAAATCCTTTCCTTGATGTAAGTTACCTCTAGTCTTTTTGTACTTAAAACACTGAATATATGGACACATTATAAGAATAATGAATGAGTTGCAAGAAATTACAGATTATCTCTAAGATGAATTAATATGATTAAAAGAAAGGAGTTAGACATAAGGATTCAATATAGGGACATATGATTGGTAATTCTTATATTCGTAATTCAAAATGCCATATAAAGTAGTAAAACATAAACAAACATTTGCTCTGTTGAATCCTAGGATGTAATGACACAAAGCAATGATATTATGGCAGTCAGCCAGTGACTCTTACACGCTGCTTTGTCTCACAAATTTCGTGCTGTAATTATGCCCTGGGTAACATCAGTTATTTATTTACCGTAGTTATTAACAAACTATTTTGGTCTTTCTGCGGATATCTCCATGCGTTGAAGGCGATTTTATCCTCTTTATCATTTACTGTTGTTTATGATTTTCTTCCTCTTAATGTAATGTTCTACTGACTTGTTAGTTAAATAGTTCAAAGAGTTAACTAAAATAGAACATCTGATTGTTATGTAATTTGGACATAGGCAACTGATCAAAAGGAAGTACTATTTTTGAAACAATGGGAGGAAGGAACTGCTATCAACCCAGACAGTTGTCCACAAAACAGCCAGAAAAATTATGTTACATGCTTCGGAGTCTGTTTACTCCTTCACAGATGCTTTTGAGCTCATCAGGCCTGAAAGGCCCGATGGGCTTATGGAATGGCATGGCGTCCGGCATCCGACTATCTGTCTGTTCGTCCGTAAACTTTTCACTTTTTCGACTTTTTCTCCAGAACCAACAACTCCACAGAGCTGAAATTTTATGTGCAGACTCCTTGGCCAATGGGGGTTATAAATTGTAGATTTCGTGACCCCATGATCCCAAATGGGGACACAGGGATCACAACCTTAAAAACCTATTTTCATCTTTCTTCTCCAGTTCCAAAAGGTCTAGACAGCTGAAAAGTTGTGTGCAGACTCCTTGACCAATGGGGATTGTAAATTGTAGATTTCTTGACCCCATGACCCCATGACCCCAAATAGGGTCACAGGGGCCACATCCTTAAAAAGCTATTTTCATCCTCTTCTCCAGTTCCAAAAGGTCTAGAGAGCTGAAAAGTTGTGTGTAGACTCCTTGGCTAATGGGGATTCTAAATTGTAGATTTCGTGACCCTGTGACCTATCTAAGAATCTATATTTTGCTTGTAAACAATGTATTACTTGAGATAACTTAAATATTCATTGATAAATGAAACATGAAAATGAAACCATGGCTCTGTTTTTAAAACACACAATTCCTCAAACCATTATGAAAACTTATATCTGTACTTTGATGGATAATCATGCAAGTTTTGTGCTTCTGAAATGCTTTTCAAAGATGTGCCATGATCTTTACTGACAAAGGTTACCTTCCAGATGTTGCCAAGTGAATATTTCAGTTATGCCAAAATGATTAGTCAAAAACCATTTTTTTTATTGCATGTGGATTAGTGTTTAGTTGAAATGTTTTCCATGTGAGATTTTGTTTGTTTGCAGGATCACACAAAAGACAAGCCACTGATTATGACTGCTATCATTGTAAGTGGATACATCCATCCTTTGTGAACATATCGCTCATTGGACATTGTAGATTATTCACTAAAAGTCATAACACATTGAACTCATCATTTTGAACTGATCCCTGTGAACTTTAAGATCTGACATTTCATGCAGTGTTGACAGAATGATGTTTAAAATGACAACTAAACACAAAACAGCAACATTTCAAAATTTATTCATACATATAAGGTTTGGTGTTATGGGGAATTCTCGTGAACGATACCCTTGACCAAGCATCGATCAAGCATGGGACCAATTTGGTAATTTGGCACTACGAAACATGAGGCCAAATTAGTGGTAGTAAAAACTAGATAGTACATAGACAAGCATTTCCTATTCCCGAGCATTGGGACCAGAACTGGGTGAACCTTTTCTGAGCATCAATTTCGGATTACAATTACAGAAAACTTAAATACGAAACCGGCGAGTGAAATCATCATCCATGAGTGATGATAAAGAAAATGCCACAATGAACTGAGATGAATATTGAATCACTGAGAATACCCCAAACCGAGCCACTTAACCAAGATACTGAGAGATATGTGAAACAGTGTGATGAGCGTTTGCAATTGATGCAGTGCAGTGTTGACAGAATGATGTTTATTAATATACTTTTCTGGCCTTATTTTACATAGCACTATTGCACATAGTGATTGTAGATATACAACGGGAGATTGGGTTAATATTAGAAAAGGTTTCTTTTGGGAAGGAGCCCCAGGTTTTCTGAGGATCACGTTATCGTTTTGCTAAACAGTTGTAGTGCTAAGGTCAATCATAACATCATCTTTTAACGTTGGCTACGATTGATAGTACACGAGTTGTGATGTCACCATGGACTGAGGCTCTGTATACTGAGTTACTGACATACACCTGGTTGAGGTAATTGTCATGCTTATGAAAGCTTTGAACACCCATACATCAATCGATCCTAAATGAAATTTAGTGTTGAAGTGTTGAAAATGTGCAATTTATTAGTAATATTATAAGAATCATTGATGAAACTGAGCCTTTAGAATCTCATATGTTATAACTTGTTGGTATATTTGACTGTAGCCGGATATAGAGAATGAAACAATCCAGGAAGTCGGTGCAGGGGACAAGAAGACAACAGAAGCTCCAAAATCGGCCAACAGACGCAGACGTGAGGCAGGTGGGGATCCTGAAGCAACAACACTGAAACCAACAAAAATGGTGAGGATATAGGCAAAATCACTACTAATGGAAGCAGGCGTTAAACCCAAACTCAACAACAACGCTTTTGCTGGAATTATTTTTCCATTTATTACCCAACTTCCCACGCAAAGCAGAAACAGAATATGTTGAGTGAGAAGCTTCTTTCTGCTTGTCTCTTAATTGTTCAATGCTTTTCTTAGCTACCTAAGAACACTATCAGCATATGTGAGTTACCCCTTTATAATGTCATGTTATCAATGAAAAGAGTTTACTTTAGCTTGTGAAGTTGTGAAATCCTCACTTGTTGATCTAGTTGTTGATCTTGTTGGTTATAAGCACTAGAGTAGCTTGTTTGAACTCTGTAACCAGCAAATGGTCTAAATGAATATTTCCTCTTTAATCCTCACGAAACAAAATACTCCCTTGAAAACCAAATCCAGATTTTATCAAGATTCACATATTGATAAATGAAAGGTCTTCATTCTTTTGAATTCTTTCCTTCTGTTTGTAACTTACTTGATTATATTTATATAATATTATATATTTGAAATAAAATAAAATAGCAGAAGATGAAAGAAATATTTGTCTAGTTTTATCTTCAGCAGTTCAAGTTCCCAAATACAGTTTCCATGTGAACTCTACATTTCCATATGAATCAGGGAAAGTTTATACTCAGTCTTCTTTAAGACTAATAGATTATATCACTTGGCTTGTGCATGTATAGAATTTCTTGTTGACTGAACACAAGACATGAATCACAGATAATACACCAGCCACATTATCTGATTACCACCAGATAAGGAGGTACAGTCACTGATCTAAGTTAAGATAGTGTGCCTGTCTAGGTGTCCTTGAATATTTACTTCCATTGAAAGGATAGTTTTACTTGAAATTATAATTCTCACCATGACATTGTTGTGGTACTATCTAGATGTCCATCTTCCTCTTAGATCGTTTATCTCTTTTTGAGATATGGGAAATGTATTAAAGAAATTTCAATGTTCTAATATCTGTTCTACTTCAGTAGTCAGAGGTATTGCTAACAATATTATTATAACAGTATTTTGGATGAGATGTATATTTTTAAAAGTTATTTATTGTATATTGTTTATTTTATATTGTTTCAGGCATCAACAACAAAGGCAGCTACTGCAGCCCCTGAGGTGACCACATTGGTGCCAACCAAACTCCCTCAAGATGTGAGTACAAAAACTTTCCACTCAAACTGTTCTTCTCACAACAAACTTGAAAGTCACATTTTCAAACTTTATATATTATATTTATATACATGAGGTTTTAAATGTTGCATACCACATTAAAATTGGAAATATACTTGTTCTGTACAAAAGCAAGGAAGATAATTTAGAACAAGAGGTAACAAAATCTTTACACTTTCCTGTTTCATAAACCAAAAACATTTACACTAGTAAAACTTTCATTTCCAGAAATCCTTAACACTTTTGATTGTTGCAGATCGATCACTCTCACCTGGCCAGGTTCTGGCGTGATGGCTACTATGTGTTCGTCTTGCAGCTCAAACCACAGAATCCCACACAAAAATTCACAGCTGATGGTATGTGTTCTTGTATACAGTTTATCAAGTATAAACACAAAAGTATATATGTACCTTAGTTGACGAGTCTCTACCCATGTTACCAGTGGACCATATTTCATGATTCGGGGAAAGTACCCTAGCAGTGAACATTTACAACACGGATACCGTCTTTATTCATGGTTATAACAGATTTGAAAACTGCTTGAATTAGCCTTTGTCCAATGAAAAGTGTTTGAATTTAATCAATTTCACTGAAAGGGCTTGAATAGAGCTGGAATCTTGATCACACTTCAAATCATTGAGGAAATATTGTTTATCACACTGAAAATACTTCACTGTATCATTGAGGAGATCTTGTTTATCACACTGAAAATATTAAATGGTATCATTGTACACAAGTAAGAAGCTAATGAAAACAATGTTGGCACATGTGCTTTGCCAAAAAATAACCTTTAAATGAATTATATTTATTGATATGTATAAGAGCTTGATTGAAAGGTTTAATTATGAAAAAGAGTGATATAATTATGTATATTTGTGAATAAAGTGAACTTGTATCTGTAAACAAATAAATACTACTGTATTTTCTCTGATCACAGTGATAGTAAGAATGCCCGGACCACATGGATACATTTCTGCAGTGGAGTTTCCTCTAGAAATAGTAAGATATTCTTATACTTACCTTAACGTCCCTGTAAAACTTGTAAACAAATAGTTTGGTTTTCACTGTAATTTACAGTTCACTCATGATGTAAAGTCATCTTATTTGCATTATAAATATTTTAAACATTTCACCACCATATGGCTTATACCTTCATACCTGTTTGGGTGCAATGCTACAGGTTAGTACCACCCATGGTTTGTTAATTCACTACTGTACCTATCCACAGTGGTAATGTGAGCATTCTCTCTTCAATATACTTGCTGTGAGGATATCAATGGAATATTCTAGAAAGCCCAAATGACCTGACCTGACCTGACCTGACCTGACCTGACCTGACCTGACCTGACCTGACCTCTGTTTCAGTTCTATGGTCTGATGGGGTTGGTGTACATCGTGTACGGTATCGTCTGGCTGGTGCTGCTGGGATGCAACTGGAGGGACCTTCTCCGCGTCCAGTTCTGGATTGAAGGCGTCATTGTCCTCGGTCAGTTCATTATCATTCCAACAATAGGATTTGCATCCTGCCCCATAAGGGTAGTTTAATTATACCACTTCTTAATACCCTGGGTGTGTGAAAAGGAAAATGCAGCTAAAATAACCAGACAATGAAATTACTTAAAATTAACCATCATTGGCAGTCCTTTGATGAGAAGATTGAAGAAAGCTCATCAACTTTCAAATCACGACATTTCATTGGCTGACATATACATACTATAAATAAAGATGTGTAACTAGCTGGTTATCTTTACAAGCATTTTCTCTCTTGTATGCGCAGGTAAAAGGAAGTCGTACCAATTGAAAATTGAAAAAAATTTGACCAAAAGAAAACATTTTGTCATTCTATCCTATTAGTTGTTGAATTTATTAGTGCAAATCCATTTGACAATTGCGCTGCTAATGGCTGCGATACTGCTGAAGCGGCTTTAGACAATAACTCACTCATTCAACCCCGTTTGACAATGGCTGAATATTTGAATCTTTACCTGTTAACATCAGGAACTTCCCAGGTTTAAGCATGGGATGATGATAAAGACTTGAGTATGACTGTCAGCAGGTGAAGTGTTTGCAAAAAACAGTGGACTCCCTCAAATGACCAAATTACCAATTATTGGAATATTTATTTGTTATTATCTACAGAATTATTGTATCAAATTTGATTTTCTCTTTCATATATCTTTTGAAGCATGAATTTAATTGTATTGTTTCTTTCAGGACTTTTGGAAAAGACTGTGTTTTTTGCTGAATACGAGAGCTTATCCAAAACGGGCGAGTCGGGTATGTATAGATTATAAGAATAACGAACCATGTTGCTTTCTTTACCCATGTTAAATTCTGTTCATAATGTCATTAGGCTCTGAATGTTTTAAGATTACTTGATTTTAACTTAACATTTCATAGTTGTATTGATGATTAAAGTTTTCCATTGAACTCTTCAGTACGTGGAGGGGTGATATTTGCTGAGTTGGTGTCATCCATGAAGAGAGCCCTGGCTAGGATGCTAGTCATTGTTGTCAGTCTCGGCTTCGGAATTGTCAAGTGAGTTTTGTTGGATGTCATGTAGTTTTTAACCCTTAACTTGCTATCCCCGGCATGGTCCGGGATGGCCATAAACAATTCCGAGGTGTGTCCCAGCGAGTCCCAGTTTGCATACTTACATTTTCACCGATTGGCTTTCAAGAAAGATGTGTGGTGCAGCGAATTGCGAGATGGATGTCTCCGTGAGTCGCTCCATGAGAAGCTTTGTATCAATGCCTCGCAGTTCGCTATGAAACGAGTCTTTTATCAATGTCAGGTCAAAATGTCCAGTAAAAAAAAAAACCAATTTACATGTTCATTGTTGACCCGTAACGCATTAATAATTAGCTCTAGTATGGCCGATTTTGTTGGGCTTCGCTCCGAAGCCGAATCTCCCTGGGGGCTAATTATCACTCACGTGTTTGTACTGCCCTCAGGTCCAATACTCAGGTCCCGTTTACTTGCGTATATATGCGTAAGAATTTATAACGGACCCCACCTTACTTGCACACTTCATATCTTCTGAACCAATTGGTTGTTTTCAAATATAACGCCAAAATAAAGGGGAAAGAATTGCCTACAATCCCATATAAAATTTGTCCAAAAATAAATAGACACAGCAAGCGCTGCGAAAAAGTCATTTTCAAACTTCATATATTTTGAAACAAGCGGTGCTTTTCAAAACTTCTTGCACAAATTATCACTGCTAAACTACTGAATGCATTTTCATAATTTTTACATCACAATAAACCAAAAGAATGATCTTTTATTCCATATAAAATGCGCATATTTACTAACAGATAAAGATACAAGTTTACCTTTTTGAGAGGCATGTAAAACCATATGACACACAAACTAATCAACAGTTTTTACATCAGATATTGTTCAAGGTTAGCATTTATTGGAAAGGTCAAACAACATGACAATATATGGGTCGACATGTGCTTATTTGTCACTTGGTTTGACATTATGATTTCTTGGAAAGTGTGATGAACGTCATAAGTACATGTTTGCAATGCCGCATCATAAATGTTGTCAGTATTTACAAAATAAAGACAAACTTTACACGGCTATAGAATTATAACCAAAGGTCGTATTCTAATAATTTTTATATCATTGTGAAGCCAAACATCTTGTCTTCAATTTCATATATAAATAATTTTATGAGGCCCAAATTAAAGACAATCTTTTGAAAGTAATAGAAAAAAAAATTAATAATCTTAGAAAATTCATTCAAAGATCTGGAATTGTATATAATGCCTGTATATAGTCCGTTTTCGCGATGTAGATGTGATACATTTCGTAAAAATGATACCAGGTTCGCCGCCTGGAATATTCCGCCATGGGTGCCAATTATTGCTTTTGCCAAAATATGGCTAAATAGGGGCTAAATGGGTAAATACACAACCAAAGGGTTAAAATGTAGATATAAATTTAAACTAAGGCTGTTTCAAACATCATTATGCCTCTCAATTAACCATAGTTATTATCTCCTGCCATGTCTTTAGCATGAAGCAAGGGATATAATTAAAGGCAGCTTAAATCATTATAAATGGAAAAACGCATTAACTGTTGACTGGATTCTTTTCTCTATATCAGACCTCGTCTCGGACAAACTTTACACAAGGTGTTGTGTGTGGGTGTGATGTATTTTGTTCTTGGATCTATCGAAGGATGCATGCGAGCTCTGAAGGTGAGACATAGAGGCGTGACCCTATTCAGTTTGTTTATGAAACTGCTTTTATTGCCCACCAAGAAGAGTTGATGAGGTTTTGTCAATACTATCAGGGCAAATCCTATGAATATTCAAACTGTTATTTGAAATCCAGTGACAAGTAGATTGTAATTGAAAGTTATTTCCTGTGTTGTCCATCTGTTTGCTTTAATATGACATAAAATGTTTTTTCTACATATTTAGGTTATCATAGAATAGCTGTTTTGGTTCATGTCTAACCAAAGGTTTAAACATTCTTTCCACTTCAGCCTAAGAGCGACCAGTCGAATGAGTTGATGCTAGCGGCTGTACCACTGGCCGTGCTTGATGCTGTCATCTGCTGGTGGATATCCTTGACAAACACTCATGATACTGTCATCATTAAATGATATTGTCGTCGCTTAATTATATTATCATTACTAAATGGTATTGTCATCACTAAATGACCTTGTAACTAAATGTTATGACTGTAAACATGTTGTTTCTTGAATGATTTCAAGAATACTGATTGATATTATCTGGAAATATTTTGCAGGGGCCGAGACATCAGAGCGATTAGCGCATTCGGCTTATTCAGGCTTTGAATCCTGCCAGGTTCTCGGCAAATAGTCTGCTCTAGAGAAATGTTCTAAATGTAGTAAGGTTTGCCTGAAACACTGCTTTTTGATGCTGTAAATTTTCATAGATATTCCATTTGGTTTTGATTTTGGTAACAATTTGGACATAAAACCAGTAGAGAGTATTAGTTTATTCCTGATCAGAATTTGAAAACGTTTTATCAAATCTTTCTGTACATAAGCATTACCTAAGTAATGAACATTGTCTTCTCTTTGTCACATTGAATAAGTTGGACTTTGATGAAATGCAAGTTTTGGTCATGGTTGGTATATGTATTATCCATGGTTCGTTTTCCCAGTCTTTATACTTCAAAGTTATTACCTTGACCTATAGCACATATTCTCCAGTTTAGTTCAAACAACACGAACATTGCGCCTTCGGAGGAACATTGTCAAACTCTCCTTGTACAGGCATTTCACAAATACTCTTATTTTTGCCGTTTTGGGTAAGTTAACTTTCAATTCTAAATTCTTATATTCCTTCTTTTTCTTCAAAACCTGATGTTGCCTTTTACTCACCAACAGTCCAACATCAAGTGTTAAAAGTAAATTTTGTACTTATGAATTGAGAAATATTTTTGTTTATTCATTAATTGTTGCAGTGTTAAATGTGCAGAATTGAAGTTCATCAAAATTCTGCAAAAAGAAATTTACATGCATTTGAGTACACAACCAAGTAATGTTACACTTCTTATTTAACTTCAGCCTCCATTGCCTATATGATCTGGTCCATTACACAGCACAAACTTAAAACCTGCATCACAGTGAGTATAACATTTCATGCTAAGATGTCTCTGTCTCTTTATTTGGATCATTTGTTAGGTGATATCTCCATTCAAGGATTAAATTACTACAAAGTCCACATGCAATCTCGTGAATTTAAAACTTGAATGAGCTCTGTTTTGCAGCTGATTCAAACTTTCAAGTTTCAAACTTATCACTCTTTGGCCCTTCTCAAACGCTGGTATACTTTTCCCGTCCCATTGTCAATCTGGGGTTCAGCCTGCAGTAAAACATGTCACAGTGGCATTTTGGAGGTCACAAATTTTATACGTATGAATACGCTTCAGACATCCTACAGAGAAAATACACCGGCGTTTTGAAAGCCACACAAATTATACGTTTGACACCACTTTGGACGTCGAAGGATATCTAAGCACTGGCCATTTTAAGTAGTATGTTTCTTGAAAATCCTAGTCTTTAAGTTACCATCACACCTTTGAGCTGGCAGTGTTTACATTTGACTATCCAGCATCTTTTGTAGTAGCCATTGGATTTATTAAGAATTTTAGGTTGTAAAGATGAAGGAATAAAAGGTCAACTTTTGTATGGCAATGAATGTGATGTTTCAATGTAGACTCTCACACAGTTATCAAGCAAGTTATCATTAATATATTGTAACTGTCCTTAGAACTTAGTTTCTTTTACCCATGGGATACCTGACCAGTGCTCAATTGGTACATTACCTACCGGTACCTAGTATCTTGCATTGTGTTCAGGACTGGCGTGAGCTGTGGGTGGACGAGGCGTTCTGGCACCTGCTGTTCTCTGTCATCCTCCTCATCATCATGATCCTCTGGAGACCAACAGCTAACAACCAGAGGTGAGGTCTTCGCTGTTAAGTTCATCATTCAAAACAATATCCTAGAAACTAGACCAGCTCCTCTAGTGCTTGCTGCTCGTGCTTACGCCACCCTGGAATATGAGGATGCTTTAACACAATAAATACCTAAGGACAGCCTATCTTTAGCCGATGGCCAATCACTTCTGTCAAGAAGCAGTGAAACTTGTAAATTGACCTTCCTGAATGGTTTGAAACAAAATAAATCAGCAGCCAAAGTGTTAAGGGGGGATTGTGCTAAATATTTTACTCACATGGACTATTGCATTCCACAGAAAAGCAATAATCTTCTGTCATTGATCAGTCCACTTGTAGTGTGTCCAGGATAAGAGCTTATCTTATTTGGTGTCATTTGTATTGAAGATTAGCATGTAAAATAAGACAACCTTGTTTTAAGCCAATGTAAATTATGGTGCTATCTAATATAGATCTTCAAAGAACTAAGGCATGGTTTCCAGGATGGCGAAAAAGCCAAGTTTATGTTATATCTATATCAGACTTGATAGCTGGATGGTAAGTAAGAGAAGACATGTGAGGCAATAGTATGAATTCATTGGTTGAGTTTAGCAACTTGCTCACATTCTTTTGAACATTTGAACATTTTCATTGTCCCAAACCCAAATTACATTTGATACATATATTTTGGATGCATATTTTATTTATTCAACAGATATGTTGATTGTCATCCCTGTAACCTATAGATTCAACTGAGGGTCTTGTAACTGAAAAACTCTACTGTCAATTAGCCTTGAAATACAAAGCAATACTAGATGTCAGATTGTATGATTCTGTTCCACCTACAGATATGCCTTCTCCCCTCTGCTTGATGCTGCTGAGGAGGAAGATGATGATACTGTCATGAATGATGCCTTTGGTATGTATCTCTCCAGATTAGTTCTGAAAATATTTTGACTACCAAATGTCTACAGCTTTGTCCTATGAAATGAGAAAATGACATGCTGTGTAAGTTAAGATTGCACTGCCATGTAAACAGAACGGTTGCAACACCTTTCAGTCTGGTGTCATATGCAGTGAAGCATTCAGAGCCGAGCCCCCACCCCCAACAAAGAGAAGTTGTTATCTGTAAATTATGTCTTGTAGTGAATTTAAGATAATTAATATATTTTGTCTTAATCTCTCATGGAGTTTATTATTTCTTTCACTTCCAGATGGGATGAAGATGAGAGGGAAGCACCTGTCAAATGGTTCTCCCAAGCAGAAAGAAGGCAGGAAGTCTGTGGTAAGAAAATGTTGACTATATTGTTATGAAATATCAATCAGAATGTCTAGAATTAATTGTTGCCGCTAATGGCTGTGGTACTGCAGAAGCGGCGTTATTCGATAACACAATCACTAGAATTAATTGTCATAATTTGAGAAATAGTTATTATTATCCCCCGCCACGCGTTTAGCGCGAAGCGGGGGATATAGTATTCGGCTGCGTCCGTCCGTACGTACGAAATGGAATAACTCAAATACTGTTCCCTGGATTCTTTTCATATTTTGCATATGAGTTCATCATAGGGAGAGTAATGTTCCTACAGAAGTTTGTGACCTTGACCTTCCAGGGATCGAAATTAATAGTTTTCAAAGTGTGCCATGTGGGCACTCTCATAGTATTTCAAGTGTGCCATTTCAATGTTAGGTGTGCCTTTGAAATTCAAAATACCATGGTCTATGAAAGTTAAAACTGAACAATATAACACTCCAAGACTTGAAGTGCGAGATTTTATGTTGGCTATATTGTTGTATAATATGTACTATTCATTGAGTTAAATCAATAAATAAAATTGATTATGATAATTTAAATCAAAATGTGACCAGTGTATTCACTGAGTAGTCTTTTTCAATGATAATTAAGTATTTTAAATCATAAGTGTATCTGTATCTGTATGATTTCTGAAGAGTGACTCAATACTGAGCAGTGATTTCTTCAGTTTGGTTGTATTTTGGAGCAACGAGAAAAGCGGATTTTTTTATTACAAAAATGTTTGGGAAATGTTTTAACTTGACCACGCTTGTCACATCTAATCTATAAATGAGCAATGAGTTATTTTCACACTTCTCAAATTATTCACTTACTGTACTTATGAAATACATACATCAATAATGATGTTACATCTTATATTATCTTTTATCAATGATTTAAATTTTCGTAAATGAAAAGGCAGCAATCACTTCCATGTGAGTCTATAAATAGATATCACTTTGACTGTCAACATGGTAATGCTACACTATGAATTGAGCTTGTATTCAATTTTCTGATTGGCTAAGAAAAGGGATATCCCAAAGTTAACCAATGATAGAGCTTATAACATCTGGATGTTTGCTGGGGAGACTTGAAACAGTCACTTGACTAATGATAAGTTTTATAACATCTGGATGTTTACTGGGGAGACTTGAAACAGTCACTTGACCTAGTTCTTTTTAGGTAGGGATGACCCGGATATTTCCTTGCATTTTCATTTTGGTAAGAGTCATTTACTTATCAAAAGATTATGTACTGTTGGAATTTTATGACAGATGTTAGATTTTACATACAAATATATTTCAGTTTAAAAATCAGAATTTATAATGAAATTGTTTCAAAGTTGTGTGACTTGTTAATCCCTACAAAACAAATGGACTCAACCAAACAATCACAGACGACTGAGGAGGTTATTGATTTTATTTTTCGTAGATAATCAACTTAATATTAAATTAAATAATTAAATTAGTAGTATTATTTTTAATTGTTGGTAAATAATATTTAAGAAGTGTGTAACATAATATTTCTTTTTTAAATTGGTGCTAAACATCCACTTTTGCTTCATGTGGTGCAAACCAAGGCTGTCCGTGTTCCTCCCTCGCCATCCTTTATTTCAACCAATCAGCATGCTCACTTCCTTAGATACCCATACGGCGAAAAGGAACAGCCAAAGATCAAACAGCATGAAAATATTGATAGAGGGGACGATGTTTAAGAATTTGAGTTCATATAAACTGACAGTTGACATGACAGTTTTGTGAAAATTTAACAAAATATTCAAAATTTTAACAGTGACAAAATACTATGATACATTATTGATAATAGTCAAGTGTGCCATAAGGGCATGCAGGTAAAAATTTACCCGTGCCATTACGATTTTAACTGTGCCCTCGGCACGATGGCACTAATAATTTCGAACCCTGCCTTCATTTCAAGGTCACAACGAAACTTTGTCATTTTATCCTTGTCAGCGCGATATCTCAAGAACCATTTGCTGGATTCTCTTCATAACCTACACATAGCTTCTCCAAGGAAAGACGACAAAATGATTACATTTTGGTGACCTTGATATTATTCTCAAGGTCACAGTGGAACTTTGAATTTTTCGACATGTTAATGTACATGTAAAGCTTGTCAGCATGATATCTCAAGAACCATTCACTGGAATTTCATCATATCTTACACAAAGCACCACCTAGGGAAGACAAGGGGCTGATTAGATTTTGGCGACCATGACATTATTCTCAAGGTCACAGTGTAAATTTGAATTTTTCTACATGTTCGACAGTCGATTTTGCTGATCTTGACATTATTTTTCAATTTTGAAGTATTAATTTGCGGCGGGGGATCATGTCACCTTAGTGACAACTACTTGTTTTAAGAAATGAAAGCCAGACATTTTCAGTTGTTAATCTTAAAATCATCCATAAAATATTTGTCTTCTTGTTAATCTTAAGTTAGACATATACTGACATCTTTTTGGACAATTTTAAAAAGAGGACTTTAATTGCATTATAATGCTCTCCAGCCTAAGCTTTTCAATTAACAAAATGCTCAAGTACATAGAAGCCAGGTTCCAGCGTGACACAGCCGAGTGTTGCAGGCTTTCCCCTGTTCTGATTGACTAATTGACTGATGATGTTTTGCAGGAGGATGATCTCAAGTGGGTGGAGGAGAATATTCCATCATCTCTCTCCGACAAGTGAGTCTCTATACATACACTCAGTTTAACATTACACCTTGTCACATTGATGTAACAACACTAGAAATATGATAATAATAATAATAGACATTTTATATAGCGCCTTTCCACGTCACTAGGATCTACTCAAAGCGCTCCCTGAGCTGAGTTAAAACTATGTACAGTTGACAGGAAAATAACTTTTTAAGGTCACTACAACTAAGGTGTCATATTTGTGTCATTTTCGAGGTTATTCATTTCTCAGGTAAACCTCCTTTAAAGGCCATACAGAATATCCCTGGGGCATTCTATAGAATATACCTGGGGCATTCTATAGAATATCCCTGGCCCTGAAAGTGGATATTAATGTGAATTGCAAATTTAACCTCCTTCGAGGTTATAAGTTTAATCCCATAACAAATCGAAAAATTTCTACCGATAAGTTAAAATTTCGAAACTGTATCCCTACGCACCTTAAACTGGACACACTACCACGGGACCTGGCAGTGAAATGTTTTAATAACTCTATCTATAGTCACGTTTCCTCTAACGATAGTAGTAGTAGATATGCTCTTTGTAGTGTGTGAGATGCACAAGCTTTTCGCAGCAGTTGGACAGTCCCGGCTGCGTTTGTGTGATATTTTCCACGTTCACATTTAATCAGCATGGCTACATAGTTTAAACATATTTATTTCCATGAAGAATTGGATTGGTAAACAAGCTTTAAGCTTACGTCTATGATTATGTCTACGTCATTTCATAGGAAATTTATTTCATGATTTATAACTGATTTCGATAAATTTGTCGTTATATATATTCCATATAACACTCTCCCTCAGGTTTGGTTGAAAATGTGAACACTTGGGGTCGGGAGAATCTTTTAGCCTTTGACTCGCGGGTTCTCCCTCACTCTCATGTCTACATTTTGTACCAAAACCGAGGGAGAGTGGTACATCCTTTACTTCACACTGGTAAATATGTGATACTTGCCGCAGATAACACTTGTTATTACTTGTAGGTTATCTCTTGATGGTAGTCTTAAGTGGCATCAGTTCTAATCAAATAATAACTAAATGTTACTGATCTGTTGCAGAGCTTTGCCAAGCCTCTTGGATTCTGACGAGGAACTCCAAAACACTCACTTTGAAATATCCAAGATGGAGTAAGGAAATGAATCACAGATTCTAGGCACATCCAATCAACAAATCACCTTGTGCGAGTACTACTGTATCACTGGTATAATGCAAACTAAAGAAATATCTTCTATTAACAAGATATATGTTTAGGATTCACACAGAACTGAATCGCTAAGAAGTTCACCAATCAGCAAATGGAATATTTTAGAGATATCGTCAAAATCTGATACTTGCAATGTAATACATTTACATTAAACTGGTGTTTTGTTTTAAATGGACTGTGTTTTCTTCAAAGAATTCATCCTTACAATTTCCATCTCTTTGCAAGATTAATTTCAAAAAAATAAATTGGTATATTGTCTTTACAAATATACCTGGGAATATATAGTTTTAAAATCTTGGAGTATATGTCATGGGAATGTATGTGAAAAGAGGATATATTAGTTTCCTTTGGGATTCATTTTGGTTAATATTAATAAAAGTGTTAATACTAACTCGGTCAGTAAATGTTTTACCACACGAACAATATTTCAGTGGTAATTAGGAACTCATAATTGTGTATTCTTTGTAGGAATTTGAGTAAAAATACTATTTAATATAACAAACATCAACTATTCAATGACAAAGTTGAGAAACATTCGATTTGACATGTTGTATATTATCTTGCTTTAAATATGAACATATGGAAAAAGACGCCTCATAGTCTTTCATCTTGGTCAAACTTCAATTATCATCGGCTTTGCTTTATTTCTTTTTATACAAAGCCCCTTTCAATATAATGATACTTAAAAATTTATTCATTGGTTTGAATATTTAGAACATGGATTTGTCTAAAAACATAATTTCTAGTTTTAGCAAGTTTGGAATACACATTGATAGAATGTGAAAGTTTTGGGAGATTAAAGACATAGTTAAAGAAAAAGGGTTGTGAGTTAAGTTCTGAAGTTTCACCGTTCATCTCTCCATCCAAGTTTTATGCTCTGATCCGATTGACTCAAACAATATCTGTGACCATTTCGTTTATCTACCTAATCAAATATATAGGAATTGCTATTTTCTGTACATTGTGTATGTTGTAAAGATTTTCAATATATGTGAGTATCGACTCTTTCAAAGAATGAATATTGTAAACGCTTACTGTAATGTGTCATAATCCACTCTCAAATATGATGTCACTGATGCTTAACTTATTTTGTTTTAGGACTCCTCTGTCATGTCTGTTGTCTGTCCTCTTTTGTGTTTGAATGTCATGAATTCTAATGACAGAACTAAAGATTTACATTGTTTCGTCATTCAGATATGTACTGGAAAAAGAAATTTATTATTTTGTAAATAAATCTATAAATTTACCTATGCCTTTTTAGCTCATCAGGCCTGAAAGGCCAGATGGGCTTATGGCATGGCATGGTGTCTGGCGTCCGGCCATCCGTAAACTTTTCACTTTTTCGACTTCTTCTCCAGAACCAATGACTCCACAGAGCTGAAATTTTATGTGCAGACTCCTTGGGCAATGGGGAATATAAATTGTAGATTTCGCGACCCCATGACCCCAAATGGGGTCACAGGGGTCACATCCTTAAAAACCTATTTTCATCTTCTTCTCCAGTTCCAAAAGTGCTAGAGAGCTGAAAAGTTGTGTGCAGACTCCTTGGCCAATGGGGATTCTCAGTTGAAGATTTCGTGACCCCATGACCCAAAATGGGGTCACAGGCGTCACATCCTTAAAAACCTATTTTCATCATCTTCTTCAGTTTCAAAAGGTCTAGAGAGCTGAAAAGTTGTGTGCAGACTCCTTGGCCAATGGGGATTTTAAATTGTAGATTTCGTGACCCCGTGACCCTTAATTGGGTCACAGGGGTCACATCCTTAAAAACCTATTTTCTTCTTCTTCTCCAGTTCCAAAAGGTCTAGAGAGCTGAAAAGTTGTGTGCAGACTCCTTGGCCAATGGGGATTCTAAATCGTAGATTTCGTGACCCTGTGACCCCAAATGGGGTCACAGTGGTCATGATCTAAGAACGTATCTTTTGTAAACAATAACTTAAATATTTTACTTTAGATAGTAAATCAATGAAATCCTGATGAGCTACAGAGCCCATGGCTCTATTTTTTGTTTTGATGAGCAAATGAAAACAAAATGTCTGTTGTTTTGTTTGATGAAAAATCTTTTGTGAAAAGGTATTATCTTTAGGGTTGCTTTTATAAAGAATCTTTAAAAATACTTAAGTTTACAGTTAGCAACTCTTGCTTGTTGTTATCAGCATCTTCAGTTATATACTTAGTGTTCAAATTACGGTTGAGAAAATTTCTTTGATTATATTATTAATTATCTTTGAAGTATGGGGAAAAAAGTGAGTTTTTGTAAATATGTAAAATGAAAAAGTGTCTTGTGAATTTTTTAACATTTTGGAGAATATAAGAATAAAGAGATATTGATTTCAAGCACATTTTTTGATGTATAGTGATACTGAAGACAGATTAACCTGTCTCCAATTGGCTGGCATGTCTCAAATACTGATATTTGAGAATGGAAAAAAGCGTACACTTATTTTTATTAAGAGAAGTTATTATTATGTCTTCCAAGTAATCAGTTGTAGATGGTTCAAACACAACTTATACGTGCATAATATATTACAAAAGAAAATGTTTCATCTTATTTACGGTGTGTGAATAAACACTATTTCCAAATTTGAACAACAACACTGTTTGCTTTCATTTATTAGTTGTGAATATTAACCAATATTGATGTAATTAAAATACCCTGTTGCATTTTGAAGTATTCAATTATGAATAGCACTATTTTCCAAGAAATATTTGGTTGGTTGTCAAAATTGACAAATGTTATACAATCCTTTTATTTGTTTTTGTTTAGTGCTATGGTTATCATTGCCATTGTGTAATGCCTGTTGGTGATCGTGTGAAAGTCTACCGAAAGTCCAAGGGTAACACTGCCCAGATGTGGCCTGTATCTACTCACTGTGTATATTCATATTTGATTCGTTGCATGCGCAGTGGTGTCAGTCTAATATCATGTGTACATACCTTCATTTCATTGTGGGAAGATTGTATTTACTAAGCGTTTTAAATAAACACTTCATCTGACTTCATTTGTTTTTGTGTTTTATAATGTGTGCCGGACTCTTGCAAGATCGCAAAAGAATCTTGGGTTTTGCCGAAATTCTTCAAAATATTAATCGATTTGCTTATTAAAATATTGGGGTGTACCATTGGGCTAATATAGGAGTCAAAGACAATTTTGTATCTAAATTGACTTAACACTCGTACGACTTAATGGGGTCTATTTAGCCCTTATTTGGGGCCGCATGGTCACCAAATCTACAATTTAGAATCCTCATTGGCTAAAGAGCCTGTACACAATATTACACCCTTCTAGGTCTTTTTGTTCCGGAGAAGAAGATGAAAATAGGTTTTCACTAAATGGCATGTATATCTAACATTGTTACTGGCCTGTTATCTCATGTTGTATTACAAATGTAACAATGTTAGACAATCAAATGAATTTACAAAAAAATCCATTATACATATGGTATTTAATTGATCAGTCAAACAATCTGTAAGATGTGCAATTTTGCAATCAAGCAATGTTATTGTATGAAAATGCACACAATTTGCTTTGAATTTGTCTGAATTTAATGACAACAATTTAATGAAAACAATCAAGATGGGTACAAAGTAGCAAATGTGAGGAAGCCAGTATGACCTTGGGTGTCAATTGGGGGTGCACCTGTTTTAAAAACAAACTCTTGATTTCTTATTTCTCCAATCAAATCACACTTCTTCACACCAGTTTCTTTAGGTTCAACATCTGCATCTGAAGACAGTTTCACATCTCCACCTTCCAGTTTTGCAACCTTTTCCTCGACTGACTCCTCGTCAGGTATTTGCTTCAACACTTTTGCTTGGCCAAGATCAGCCAAAGGTAATTTAGCTGTTCTTACGCTGAAGTTTCTTACAAGACATTCGATGGTGTTGAGATCTTTGAAACCATGTTCTGTCAGCGCTAAACATGTCCTCTGCACTTGTTCAATACAAGGAGAAAAGTTACAAAGACGGCCACCTGAAATTAATTTAAAATGTGAGATAGGGGTTAAAAAGTTATTTTCAGATTGAACTTTCAATTACGGTAGTCATGGACCTGCATCATTTTATCGACAAAGTCACAGAATCAAAAGAAAAATTTCGCAGGTCAGTCAGTGACATCAGACAAGAGAATAGTTATGCATAAATTTTACTTCTTCAATCTAGATATAAAAACAATTAGCCACTTATAATGAAATAATGAATTTGAAATTGAAATTTTAAATAATTACAGGGCTAATCATTTTGCCATAATGTTTCATGTATGAAATAGTTTTTCGGTAAATGATGAAACAAATGAAGATGAATAGTATTTAGCAATACCTTCTTTCTTGAGGGCCTGTTTTGCACTGGTAATGCATTCCCAGGGAGAAGGCAGGTCTAGAAATACAGCATCAGCAACATGATCCAATTGAAATCCCTCCCCACACACATCTCTGTGAGTTGCAGTCACATAATCGGAGAGTCCATGGCTTTTAAACTCTTCTGCAGCCTGTTGGGCTCGTTCCTTGTGGAATTCAAATGTGTATAGATGTCCAGTTGGTAAGATGGCCTTGATTAGAGAGTGAGATAAGGATCCACTGCCAGTTCCTGAAAAGATAATCTACGTTATTCCTCTTATCAAGGATATGATCTCATAAATCACAGTAACTCTTGCAGAAAAGCAACTTTTGAAGATGGTTTTACTCACATCACAAGCTTTGAATGAAAAAGACCTTTGGAACATTCACTATTTAGCCAATTGGATGAAACATTTTAAACTGATATGAGGCAAAGGCTATACTTGTCAATTGCAAGTAAATACAGAAGCGTCACAGGCGCCAGACCCTAAATATAGACCTTCGTATATATATATTTACCTACCTATGTAATATATAAAGAAGGTATGACACTGTCCGCCATTTTGAACATGGCATAGCACCGGAACTGGTTTGCTGGCTCAAATACGCCTTGTAACATTTGTAGGCTGATCCAAGTTTACATTTCCGGTCCTATGCCAGGATTAAAAATGGCGGACACTGTCATACCTTCTTTACATGTTACATAGGTAGGTAGATATACATATAGGTGTATATTTAGTGTCTGGCGCCTGTGAGAAGCGTTACTTACATAATTAAGTCTTCTAATCATTGATCTCACACTAACACACAAATTTACTGCTCCACTTCTTTATATTCATAATTCTAATGATAATTGCTTAATCCTATTCACCAGTAGCTTTCTAGAGGAGATAACCCACCTGATTCCACGACCACACTTCCTGGTTTTAGGTCAAGCTGTGTTAGAATCATGCTGATATCGGTTGTGTAGAGAATCTGGGTCCGATGTGGAACTGCAAGAGTCCACAACTCTGGAGTTGGGTGCAGAATGTACACATATCCCTTCTTCAGTTGAACCTATATGGACACCGCATAATAGATGTATTGAGCAATTTGATCAATTATACAGACCTAGACTGGATTATAATTATGAACATTTATTTATTAGCTTTTGGTGTAATTGCATAATTGCCTAGTTTTAGAACCTAATTGCCTAGAATTAACCACAACATAAAGGTTGATACCACAGACATACATGATATAATAGGCTCACCTTGGAACCGTATGTGACACCGATTAGTTCGCCGTGTTTCAGAGCCCCATATTTGTTCTGATGCGTTTCTCCTTTTTTCACGATGATAGGCACTAAATTGTTGAAACTTAGATAGATTAATACGGTGTCACCTTCTTCTATAAGTTTCTTATACTTTGCAAAACTCATTTTCGAGTAGCACGTACAAAAACAGAGTTTACATGCAATCTTGTGAAAGAGGAAACAACGTTGGTAGGGGAAGTAACTCTCCGTCCCATACGTAAATGGATTACCGCTAATGATAATTTTGTCACTGGCTATGCTTGATTCGTTTTGGCGGCGTATACACCGGTCACATGTCCGGCGTACGCCGTTCCTCTACTAGGCTCAGTTGAAACAAGTGTATCGGCGTACAGACAGGAAGACGTCATCATCCCTCAAACTAGCTTAAAAAACATATCATTTATATTATATAACTATTTTTTTTAAATTACTTCAAAACATTGATTAATATTTTATTAGCGTGTAATGCAATGTTTTAAATAAGCAGTGACATTTAAAAATAAATCAGTCAACTATTTAATTGTACAACGCAACTTCATAAACAAAAGGGTTATTGAATGTCGCAAGGGTAACATTTGTCCGCCATTACACGCCGCCTTCGCCGGTCATTTCCAACCGGCGCATTCGGAGTACGCCTAAGGCGTACGCCGGGTTCCAATCAAGTGATTTGCCGGTTGCGCCGCTTCCGTAGTGCGCAGGTAGTGCGCCGGGTCCCGAATCAAGCATAGCCACTTTCGGAAGAACTGCTAACAGTGCTGTTACTTTGTTAAACTTGGACATTGGTGGTGGTGCGATCTTTAATGTAATCACTTGTAAACAAATTGATACGTTGGTAAAATATATCAAACAATATTGTAAAAGTTTATTTATTAAATACCAACATTAAAGTGCATGTGTTATGTTGGCAAGGCAAATATTTTTTATATGCCAGCAACATAATGTTTGAAATATTGTTCTTTAAATAATTTTATTGCATGAAAACGAAATTTAAACTTTGAAAATTTCAACTAACAATATTCCCATTCACTTCCATTCAACCTAAACTGAACCCCAAAAGAAATGTTACACCTCTTTAAATTTGAATATCATAAAAAGTTACGTGTTCAGAGGAATTTGCTCTGTTGTGTTGTAACACTCCATCAGTTTAGTGTTTTGTGCTAAAATAGCAGACCTGTAACTTTAATGATAAATAAGTTATCGCCAGTTCTTCATGGGTGGGGTCAATTGTCCTATTTCCGATCATGCACAAAACCAACAAAATCATAGAATAATCATTAGTTAAATGACAAATTGTATGTGATCAGTATCTGGTATGTCCGCCGTTGGCATTCAAACATGCCTGAACTCTTCGTCTCACAGAAAACGTCCGTCGTCTTTATATTTCTTTATTACAGAAAGTCAACAGGATGAATGCAGATCTTCATTGCTACCTTGAGACGAGAGAATTAATTCATGTTGCCCAATCTTTTTGTTCTGTTTTTAATTAATTTAGTATATTAAGATATATTATGGTTTCACACGCTTCAGTGTGTTAGATTCAATTTTCATTGATGTGTCATACAGTATTGTTATCAATAGTTAATTTTAGAAGGCCATGGGTTGTATGCATGCGTAAATATTGAGATCCTCTATTCAATTCTAATTAAAAACAAAATAATTGAATTGACTAGAAATGTTTATTCAATAACCATTTTATACATATGTATACAAATAAAGAAACACAGTACAGTAAAAAGCACAAAGGCAGAAGAAATCCAAAAAAATATATTTCAAACTTTTCATAACAACTTGCACCAAAATAAAAAAAAAACACACACACACATTTAACACTACATACATCTCGTCATGAAGAGAAATAAATTTCATTAAAATTACATTCTTTTATTTACTGATGTCAAATTGAATGTCATGATAACTAAGAATTTGATTGTCTCACACATCACAGAATCATAACAGAGATAACTATTTGAAAAGAGAGTGACCACATTACCATATAAAGAAACATATAAGAAAACTATCAATTATTGATTTTTTAAAAATGTACCTTTCAGCTTGTTTGAACAAAAATAACAGCTAATTAACCTTCGTACAACTCACAGAAAATAATTACACTAAGTACCGTGGGGTCTAGGAGACCCCACAGAATTTCTGACACAAATGGCACCAACTGTTCCCAGAATTTTTTACCATTGCTTACTCAGATGTATTTGTTGGAACTATAAAAATATTTTCAAATGATTCCAACCAAGAAAATTGGACGAAAATAATAGTCATTTTTTGGTTTTTGAGGGTGGGTCTCTTTTGAGTCCAAATATATATTTTAAATAAAAAAACTTTGATTGAAAACTAAATTGTTATTTTGTAGTTGAAAGATTGCTTTATAGTTTGTTTTTTAACAAAATTAAAAATGTTACATTTTTTAGTCAATTATACATCAAAATTATTAAGATACATCTAAAAAAGGCATCATGAAGTTTCTTAATGAATATTGGGTGCTAATATATGCCATTTGTGACCTTTTAACGCTGGGGTCTAATAGTTTCTACTTGGTGGGGAAGGGGGTGTGTGACTTTAAAGTTATGTACATTTGTAAGTAAGATAATCAATATTTTTTTCTTGTGTAAATATGGTTAATTTGAAAGTACACAAAAGTAGGTTAACTTAGCTAACTTTATTTACGAAATACAGGTAAAAAACATACAGCTGGGGTCCAATAGACTCATTAAGTTGTACAAGGGTTAATTATCTTCAAATTGACAAGCACACCTCTGAGATCAACTTAAATTTGTAGACTTGAATCAAAATGCAATCATGTTCCGAGGAATTAAATCTGCAAAATAGTTCATTATCAGGATACGGTAACGAACTGGTTCTAAGGATTTGTCGCCACAAAGTCTGAGGACACCCGTATAGGCACGTGTTCAGTACCAATTTAGCGCAGACAATGCCCTGTCATAGAGCTGACCAATCACATCATAGTTTTTAAATGGTTGCAATTTTGAAAGCATTCGAAACAGACGAAAAGGAAAGCTGTTTGGAGTTTTCTGCCCCTAGATTCTTGCACCGAAAGCTTTTGTTGGACCTATTGTGATTGGTTAACTGAATTGCGTCAGAACATGAGAGTATACAGGCTGTTATCAGACTGTTTTACAAGGAAACCTCCGAACGGTATGAGTTTGTATCCAGATAAATGTACTATTTTGCAACTTTTATTCCTCAGAAAACTGTCTATTTTAATCAGACTGAATGAAAATGTCTCTTTCTGCATGTGCAGAAAGCTTCATTTGGTAATGTTATTTCACAAATTATTGCAATCCATTTGCTAAGAATATTTCACCTCGGTCATGAAACTCAAAATCCTCTTTCAAATGTTTATTTGACAAGAATGTTTTTTGCTTTGTATACCTGTTGAATAAATAATAATTTACTAAAAAAAAAGCTAAGAAGCCACAGCACATACATGATAAATAATTTGCATAACATGAACACACAAATCAATAAAGCTGTAAAATATATATTTGTAAATCACAGACCATGTAAAAGTATGGAATTATTAGAAAAAGTCCAAGTTATAAGAAAAAGTTAGCTGAAAATAGCTGAAATAGACACATTTAGGATGTAAAATGATCAGGATAACAGGGTTACATAATACATATAGAACTTATTTATATTGACTAGCGCTTAACTATTTGACATAGAATTACACTGCAACAATGAGTGCCTTAAGTAAAATCACATTAGGAACATGACTCAACATGAACTGTTTGAGAGGCATTCTAGAAATTGTTATTATAATGAGTTTAATGACAATGAGTTTATTAGTCTAATATTTTGACTCTGTAAACAGTATTTATTCTAAAATGTCACAATTTCATTAGATATTGAAAAGGATCCTCTGAAAATCTCATTTTCTGAGAGGCACGTTTTCAATAACGATGGTGATATTTTAAGAATAACAAGCAGACACAGTCGGCCATATCCCCCGCCTTTGGAAAACTTTATTGAAGAATAGTTGTTGAATAACAGTGACTATGAACCTTTTTTCAACTAAACACAACACACAAAATTTCAGCTCCTTAGACAAAGTGGTTCTAGAGAAGAAGACAAAATGCGAAAAGTTTACAGACAGCTGGACACCGTGCAATGCCATAAGCCAATCTGGCCTTTCAGGCACATCTACACATGATGATTGTTCCACACACCAAGTTTCGTTGAAATATGTCTTATAGTTTTCGAGTTCTGTTCCGGAAACGAAATTCTAGCTTACATTTCTATGGAAACGGTAAAAAAACTAACTCTAAGAAGTTGAAAACCCCAAAAGGCACATCTACACATGATGATTGTTCCACACACCAAGTTTCGTTGAGATATGTCTTATGGTTTTCGAGTTCTGCTCCGGAAACGAAATTCTAAGTTACATTTCCATGGAAACGGCCAAAAAAAATAACTTGAAGAAGTTGAAAACCCAAAAGGCACATCTACACATGATGATTGTTCCACACACCAAGTATCGTTGAGATATGTCTTATAGTTTTCGAGTTCTGTTCCGGAAACGAAATTCAAAGTTACATTTCCATGGAAACGATAAAAAAAAAAATAACTCGAAGAAGTTGAAAACCCCAAAAGGCACATCTACACATGATGATTGTTCCCCACACCAAGTTTCTTTGAGATATGTCTTATGGTTTTCGAGTTCTGCTCCGGATACGAAATTCTAAGTTACATTTCCATGGAAACGGTCAAAAAAAATAACTTGAAGAAGTTGAAAATCCCAAAAGGCACATCTTGACATGATTATTGTTCCACACATCAAGTTTTGTTGAGATATGTCTTATAGTTTTCGAGTTCTGCTCCGGAAACAAAATCGGGACGGACGGACGGACGAACGGACGAACGGACGGACGGACAGAGCCCATTTCAATATCCCCCCCCAACTATGTTGGCGGGGGATAAATATTAGTACTTGTTTCAGAGTCGAAGGGTTAGACTATGATTTAAAAACAACATATTCTCTATCACTAAAGATCTAAAAATAATTGAAAAACTATTTCAGCTTCAGATACATTTTTCCGGAGTTGTAATTCTGCCAGAAGACTAAAAAGCTTTCCGGTAATTGCAAAAGCAGACTGTTCCTCATGTAGTTATGTTTGGAAGGTTATGGCTAAATTTGCTTGTTTCTTTATGGCTTGAAACAATTCTTAACCAGTGAACTCTAACGGCTGACAGTCAAACCAAGGTTTGACTATTTGACTATTTGATTCAACTAAAAGTTAACTAAAATGTACAATGATAATCCCTAAATTAAGCTACCATTCTATTGATTAATAGCTGAAGTGATTTTGTATTAACATAAATTTCCCTCTTCAATCAATGAGACAATGAGAAAAGTAATCATCACAGTAAACCATAACGTTGATGTTGATAATCAATATAAAATAATATTGAATTGATTTGAGCACAGATAGATGCATAGCATATATATATAGTAACACATTAAACACACACATTCGCTCAAAATAAATAACTAAACCTATGATTCAAGTAAAAGCATGGAATGAAAATTTTCTAATTTCAGGTAAAAACACAATGTACTGTTTGTAGGTAATGACACATCTGATTTTGTCAAAATCTGGATTTTTATTCACAAGAGAAACTTAATGATTGTTGTAATTTGAAACCATAGAACAATAATGAGCAAAATATTAAGTACAGTAGAGAATTTTGGAGTATCAACTTATTAATGATTGAAACTCTATGAAACATCATTGTTGAAACATGATTAAGACACTCTAATTTATGGTATGAAAGCATGAATAAAGAAACTTATTGATGGTAAATCTCCTACAATGAACTCAAAATGTTTAAATGAATGATTAAAGCAAACAGTGTGTACCTGTTAGGTAACCCTGAACCATGCTGGAGTGATTAAATACAAAATGGAATGAACAATCTTTTGGAAAATAAACTCGCTTTTGCCCATCTCTTTTCCTGTTTTCGGTAGGGGTTCGTCTTTTTTTCATGGGGGGAGGGGGATGTCAAGTTTTGAAAAGGGGTGTAAAATCCTGGACCAGCCCATAAAAGCTGGCTCACCATTAAATAATAATTAATAATTTACAAATAAATTAAACAAAGCAGAGCACTTAAAAGCTTCCACGAAGACTAGATTGCCAAGCTCTGTGACTGTTTGCGCGGACACTGACTATCAAGATGAGGGGAACAGAGCGTCTCTTTCAGAGGCACGACGATGTGGTACTTGCCGACAAAACCGTGCCGGATATGTGAGCGATAATACTGAAACACTGGCTGCTTGCACCAGCTGCATTGCTTCCAACTGCGGAGGTACTCTGAAAATTTAAACGATACATTACTGTCACATGCATGGCATTTGAATATGAATGCAATATATATAGTTAATATCTCGTTAAATAAAGGTAGAATGTTTAAATTAAAGTAATTTAGTCAAAAAGCCATTATGGGAATATTTTCTAAATGTAAGAAAAGTTGTTGTTAGATGAACTTTCTGCTGCTAGATTACACTCCATTTGGATTTTAAATAACACAGTGGCCAACCTTTTGTTGGAGTTGTAAATCCTGTAAATTGTCCATTGTTTGACACTACAACTAGTAATTATTTCAAGAGCAGTTTATTTTAAATAACTCTGTGGCCAACCATGTTCCTTTTGTTGACGTTGTAAATCCTGTATATTATCCATTGTGGTTTGACACTAATTATTTCAACAGCTTATGTATTAAGGTTACAAAAAATACAAATGCAAAATTTAGATATATAATATTTGACTTGTACAGACCTTGCAAGGAATGTGGAAGTAGATGGAAATGTCCTACTTTCTTGTATACTATTTGCCTGGCAACTAGTTCCATAAGTGGAGGGAATGTACAAGCTTCTCCTGAACCTCTGCTGGATATCACGACGGTTGTGTCCGACGTGATGAGTGGATTTCCTGAAACTGTTAGCAATAAAACTATGACATATGGTCAGTGTTTCTCTCACTGATAAAGGAACATAATATTATAAAATAGAACTTCATTTGTGTTTATAAAAAAGATAAACTAACTTACATCTTACAACATTGTTTTCAAAACAAATACTTCAATATAAACTGATTTCTAATACATGATTCTCTGATTATCAGTGCACTTGGATTCAATTTTCTGTCTCGACAGCTTAGACAAGTCATTAATCTAATTAAGTCAATATCCTTATCAAAGGGTACAAGAAAGCAGTAATAATCTTTAAAGCAAGATAGAATGCACCTACTTTCAAACATATTGAGCACCATATACTCCATGGATGCGGGGAATGATGAGAGAGAGTTATTTGTCACGTACAACTCTCGTAACCTCTGGAGCTGACACAGCTGGGAAGGGAGGTAACTCAGTCTGAAATAAACACAAACAGGGCTTGTTAAACTTGCTCTTGTCTTAACCTTGTACCATCCTGCTCCATCACACAATTTTGATACGTAAGTTAATATCCTGATTGTGTAAGAAGGCTTTGGCTCGTAAAGACTTAAAATAGAGCCATTGGCTCTGTAGCTTTTATCTTATCTCTAAGGTAAAGACTAACCCATAAACAAAAATAAGGCACTGCAAAGTCACCAAATTGACAATTGATAATCCACATTTGTGAGGATATATCAAAACAAAATTATATTTTAATAAACCTTTGCATTCTCAGGAAAAAGTAAGCATATTCGTGGTCCTACTTTCTTTTTATCTATATTTCAGACTTGTACCAGTTTACTCACGGGACCTATCTCACAGGAACAAAGAAGATTGAAATATGATAACCAAATAATCAGAAACCTCTGATGCCCAAACCCATCACACCTCCTCCCTGGCCCATGGTTAGCCTTTACTCTCCAGTCATCCTGGAGGGATCCCCCATCAAGAACTACAGTACATCTGGACGCAATCAGACCTCTATGAGGCAAATTTGTAGTGGGCCAAATCACATTAAAACCAGTTTTCAATAAACAAGGCCTATGGCTTTGGCACTAAAGGAGAAGGAATAAGCTATATTTTGCTTAATTTTTGTGCTACAGTCATAAAATTTGGTGTGTTTGAAAGGTCTCGAAAAGACCTTTATGGTTACATTCAATATTTTATGATTTATTTTCTAGCATTATTGTTTGGAGAGAAGGCCGGCGAGATGAAGTGAAAACATTTGACATATGTCATTGACATACTTGCACAAAACTTCATTAGACAAGTCAGCATGGACTTTCATTGCCTCAAGATAAACATATCCACAATAACTCTTTCTTGCAAAGGGTTGAAAATGTATGTTAAATTTGTATTTGAGATTTACTATGACAAAAAGGGTTAAACATACCTGTTGTGACAGAGGCAGAGTTTTATGAGGGAAAGACAGTGCATGAGCAAATGGGGGAGAAACTAAGATAATAATTACAGTGCACACATACTGGCTCTGTTAGGGGCACAGTGTTAAGCTTACCTGTTGTGACAGTCTTGAGTTTCCTGAGGCTCTGCTTAAATTAGAGTCAGAAGGACTGAGAAAAAGTTAAAGTGTTATCTATATAGCACACATATCAGTGCTCTGCAGGGTGAACTTACCTGTTGTGACAAAGGCTGAGTTTCCTTAGGGAGAGACAGTGTCCGAGGGAAGGGGGGAGGGACGCGAGATGACAGTGGACCAAGTCCAGTTGGTCCAGGCATATCAGCTGACCCACAGTGGATGGGAGACTCGTCAAAGGGTTGTGCCGCACTGACAACACCTGTAAAACAAACATAATTTTGTCTTAATATGCACCCATTTCCAGGTACAGATCCAAGAGGGGGTTCTGAAATCACATCAACATTAAATAAGGTCCCATGTCAGCTGATAGTTTTATATTCTGAACACTATCAAAATGGGGAAAGTTTTCAAATCAACCAATCAGAATCAAGATTACACCAGTCACATTACAATTAAAGATGAAAAACATGTTATGTTATGTCATGTCCAAAGAATTGTAACAAGGATGAAACAAATGAGCACTTTAGATGTGTAAGGGGAGATAATTACAATTCTTACCTTCAAGTTGAATAGTTTTCCTATAGCTCTTGGTAATGTTGTGAGACAATTCGATCTGAAACAAGATTCAAATGTTCAAAAGAACAGATTACATATTATATTTCAATGAACATCAGAAATTTAGGAAATCCCCTTTGACAAATTTGGGAGAAATATTATGCTACTCCAAATCTCTCCAAAATAAAATTTGTTCAAGTTTTAGTGATGAACTTAAAATATTTGTGAAAAAAAATCATTATTTTCTTAATCAATTCCGTGGCTGTTTTGCTTACATGAATATTTTCATCTACCCTAGAGCAAAGTGGCTTTTATTTGCCTTCTTCTTTAAGATATTTTGCCCCCCAAAATGGGTAAACAAAGCAATTATTTTAATGTAATACAAAATCAAATTGTTAGTATACCCGAGGTAGAGCTGCTCCAGAAGTACGAGCTGACAGACGAGTGAGGAGAGAGACGACAGTTGATTGTGCTCCAGGTTCAAATACTTCAGACTAGATAACTGCCAGAGAGTTTCTGAAACAGGATTCTACCATAACTTTGCGAAATAGTTGTATCTGCGGCCTGTTTCATGAAAGTGTCTAAGGCCTAAGATATTGTACGAGAGTTTTGTGAAATAGTCTAAGACAAGTATCGTAAGAGGTATCTTAGGAGATAACATATCATAGCAGTAAGAGACTTTCATGAAACGGGGTCCTGATTGGCTACTGTGAAAAATCATTGCTCTGTTTACTCGATGTAATGTACTTTACTCGATGTTCGATGTGCAAGAACAACCACATGTTCGACTTATTAAATTTAGAGCTAAAATAATTATGTTAATTGCTGATTTTTAAACACAGCATGTTCATCTCCTAATTTACTTGCCTTATCAGACCCAATATGATTTTAAAGCATCAATTTAATCAAAATATTTAACTTTATAATAACTCAAAACATTGACATCAACTGGTCTTAAGGGATTTTCAAAAGAGGGGGTTGGATTTCAGGGTGTTCATCGTGATCTGCCAATGAAGTGCTTTAAACTATAACCGCAATTGTTTTAAGCTGGTAATTTAATAAAGTACTGGAAAGCCTTATTTTAGCCAGTGGTCAATTAACAATTTGTGGTTCCTGCATACAGAATAGTTTGTTAATAATTAATGCAGCAGCTAAAGTCCAAATATATTTGTAACACATAATATGAACCAAATTCTCCTCATTCATTTGCTGATTTTAAATGTTTTATCCTCATAATGATTTATATCACAAATTCATAGTTGTCACGAACCAGGAATGTTTGAAAGTTGATTATTCCTCAAATCAAGCTCCGAGAGGTTTGACAAGGTTCCTATGGTTACCTGAAAGTAGAGGAATGTGAACTTTTCAAATAATTACCGAAATGTACTTATTTTTATGATTGAGTTGTAAATAATATTAAATATTACATTATATAAGATATCAATAAGATTATGGAGTTTCATAAAAATGGTATCAAATGGGACCACGTATTTAGTATTTTATGTATTATTTGCTAGTTAGTTAAATTGCAAGAATATTGCTAATGACACACAGAGAATCGTGTTACTTACATTATGAAATCATCAATTATAACATCACATTAATCGGTAGTACACAAGGTTAAAACACATTGTGTAATAACATTGTAAACTTATCAAACAGTGATATCTTCAAGATTCAAATCTACTTTGAGCAGATCTTACTGGAATGTTTACAAGCTTGTTGTCACTAATTTGGAGTTCGCGCAGCCCCTGTAGACAGCCAATATCAGGAGGCAACTCGGTCAGGTTGTTCCCGGACAGGTTCAGATATGTCAGCTGGGCACCCACAAAGCCAAGTCTCTCAGGCACACTCCGCATACTCTTTTTACTGGAAAAGGAATGTTGTCGCCATTCAAATGTTTATCCCATTATCAACATATGGGCTACAATCTCAGATAAGAATTATCAGAGCTATGAAAACAATATTGACGTTTACCTTTCAACAATGTTATATTGAACCTGCTTAGTTATTGTACATTATGAGAGAATACCATTTATACCCCACTTCCGGTTTGTTGCTATGGTTTCTTTTGTTACAAGTGTAGGTGTATTAGCCGGTACACCTACACTTTTTCTGATATACCTATACTTTTTCTGATAAACCTATACTTTTTCTGATATACCTACACTTTTTAACAACTGAGAAACAATTGAGTTAATTTTCTAAATTTCCAAATCTAAGTGATGATACATTATAAAATGTCAGATTATATGTGAACATAAACCTGGGATCGAACCTACATCCTGTTGCTTTCTGGCCGAATGAACTACCCACTAGACCACGAGGCCACTTGAAACTTCTTAGATTTTTTCATGACCAAATGAATAAGGTTCATATAATGCGTGATATAATATCACAAATTTCTGTATTTCTTTCTATAGATAGATAGATTGTCTTTATTTCCTCCATGAATGAAGATTACAGATCATACAGTGACATTAACATTATACATCGGAACAAAGTCAATCAAATGACAGCATTTATACAATGAAGTGGGGTTGTAGTAGGTAATACAATGTTCTGAAATAACTTGCTACAAGTAACATACACTTTCTGTTACTTCTGTTTTCTCTAAACCTTGGCCATGTTGACATTAGCCATTTAGTTTATGGCGTTAGCTGTACATTTCAGCGAGATGCACGTGCGTCTGCGTTGACAATATCGTCTTACCATATCAATTAGATTTCGAGCCCCAAACATGGGTAACCATACGACGAAGCACGAGCTGAGTGTACCCGGGAGTTATCACAAACGAGGCCCTATTTGGGTTGTGCGTTTCATACATAAGCTTGTTAACAGCTGTATTTGTTTTAGAAGTATTATGAAATAGTATCCGTTTTCACTCGACCGTAAGTGGGGTATAAGACAGATATACCCATACTTTTCCTTGTGTATCAAATGATACCCTACACTTTTCCCGGCGGAGCCTTACTCTGCTACGCCTCGTAAGGGCCCCACCGGGAAAAGTGTAGGGTATCATTCGATACACTCGGAAAAGTATGGGTATATCTCTCACACATACCATAACTAACAAAATGTTGAGGCCCGTTGGTTGTGTGGTAAGCTGTTAGTAGAGTCAGTGCTGGCGATAGTTGCCTTACTCTGAGAGTGTGGGTTTCGAATCCTGCAAGGGACTTGGCCCGAAAAAGTACAAGAATTTGTACTATTGTAGCTAGTGTTATCCCAAATATAACCATGTTATATTTGTTCTGAACCAACAAATAGTAATACTTTCTGATACTTTATTCATAATTTTTTTTTTACTTCCGGGTTCGTCTTTTTGGGTCAAAGATGAAATGTCCGACTGGCAAAAATTTGAATCTGCATCCCTGTTTGTTCACTATCTAAATGGCATATATTTATGGCCAAGAAAGTACAAGAATTTGTACTATTGAAGGTATAGTGTTATTCCAAATATAACTATCTAAATCGCATGTATTTCCAATAACTACATAGTAGTAGGTGTGGCAGTACCTGAAGTCAAGCCCCTTGGGTCCACTGATACGGAGCTCCATGTTAACCTCGCTGTTTACAGGGCTGGTAGGCGGAATGGTCTGGTGAACCTTGCACTGATAACGACCTAGACAGCACCCCGAACACATCCCGTACCGACACAGCTGGTCGGAGAGGACCCGGCTGCATCTAATGTGAGAAAACAGCAATGGGGCTTCTTAACATATTGCTTAGAATAGAGTAACTTCTCTTAACATCTAACAAAAGAAAAATGATAATATAGATGTAACATTAAATAAGATGATGTAAGGAAACTGAAATATGGCCAGCATGGGGTATGGTGCTTGAAGAAGACATTGATATCTCAATGGTGACCCATTCCAAATACTGTAATAATTTTCATTGTTCGACCAAAAATAAGTCAAAATTTTCTTTAAGACTTTAAAGTTCTAATCAATATTAACATGTAACATAAATAACAGTGAATTATTTAAAATGTAAGTTATCATCATGATTCCTAAAAGTGTTCACTAATGAGAGTAAGTGATGAAAACACGCAAATATGAATCTTGTCTTTACTATTGTAATCTCTCACTATTAGAGAGGGAGGTGTTTCAGTGCTGTTTGTAGTGCAAAGCAAGATATTACAGATAATGAAGGAAACAAGGAATAAGTTTTATATTACCTGATACAGACAATATCTAGGCTACTTGTCGTTATTAGGGATTTCTGCATTGTCTGAAATAAACCATTCAGTCACTTTTAACCACCTTTATAACTTGATGTGATTACAATTAATTATTTGAAAGTATTCTGGTAAAGCCTTTTGAAAACTCTAAAATGTCAATTTGATATAATATTAATGTTAATTTAATACAATATTAATGTTAATATAATTAATCTGATGGTGCTGCATAAAGCAAGATAAAATCCTTACCGGCTGGTGTTGGACATGTCTACATTTTAATCAAATTATAAAACTTCCAAACACACTTGAATAGTTAGTTAACATTAATAGATGACAATTTTACCTGTTTTTGTGGGTAACTGTTTTGCCTACTAAAGGTAGACAACCCAGTGGGTACAATATCTGATTTCGTCGAGCCTGGTATGGGTGGGTCATGCATGAGAGTGATGACGTGTACAATCGCCCACATGATGGTGTAACACAGGGATCCTGTGATCGCCATGGCGATAGTCGTCGTCTGAACATCGCTGCTGAAGAAGATGAGATCATAGGCAAGGTTGGCAAGATATTGACCAAAACCTGCCATGTCGACCAGAAGCTAACCTGCAATATCAAATTTGTTTTTAAAATAACAAAAACACTTCAAAATCGTAATCATACCTTTGTAAAAATCATTACATAGTTAAAACTTTTATCGTGTCAGTTCATAGAGCTGTATTGTAACTATTGTTCAATCATTCTTAACATAATGATAATATGACAATTCATCTGAATTTAAGCTCAATTTTCCTAATTGGCTTAAGCCAGTCATTTAGACAGCACATGAACCCAATCAACAGTATCTGCACTGAAATGTCGGATTTATTGCAAATACGTTCACTTTCCATAGAACTTATTCTCCTCCATCATGTTCATTGCAATCTACGAAAATACATTTCTGTCTTTACTGGCAGCGATTTTAGTTGGAATATCAGAAGGTAGCAGGGCCTGCGATGCAATGCAAGTCACTCAGTTTATAAAAAATCAAACAAACTGGATGGGCTTGCTAGCCAATTTCCCCTTAGAAACTAACCAACAACTGGCTGGCGTGCAGGCAGCTATTTTTAACACTGCTTTATTGCATCACTTCTAAAACACCTATCAAAGAACAGTCCTAGCCTATTATCAAAGAACAGTCATTTACCCTGTGCAATAGAGGCCCAGCATTTTTTTTACCAATGGTATGCAATGTCAAAATCATTTGGTCACATTGTCACTTATGATTGTTTATCTAGTAAACTTGAAGTAGACATTTGAAAAAAAATGTGTTCTTTTAGTTATTGGATGTCAACTACGTGGACAAGTGCCTAATAAAGGCAAATTTAGTATTGTATTGTACTGTACTGTAAATATAATGAAAATAAAATGAAAATGATTTATTGATCATCATTTTAATTCATCAATAAACCTAAAATTGTGAAACTGATGACCAAACTGATGTTGAATAATTAAACTCCATAATTATTATTAATATAAAAAGACAATAGTCTGAATAGACCATTTTCCGTCATGCCATGCTGCGGGATACAGATGGCTTGTCACATGATCAAATCATGTGACAGTGGGACAAGCTTTTGGACATAATGGCGATTATCAATGCATTTTAATACGAAGGAGGTTATAAAATGGGTGTTAAAAGGTGTGCCTGGGAGGAATGTAAGAGTGATTTCGAGATTAATGCATAAACAATGCATTAATAGTGTGTATTTTGTGAGATTTCCAAAACCAAAAACGCAACCAGATAAATGTGATCGCTGGATTCCTGACTTCTCCCGCGCCGATGACTTTTCGCCGCCACGGGATAACACCTGACACTTACGTCTGTTCACTTCATTTCATCGGTGGAAAAAGGACAATCATTGAACTTCCGATTATGATTCCTGCTTTGAAAGATTGTGTGGTGAAATTATGCCTGCATTCTTATCTTCTGGCAGTCACCTCACTGCCCACTGTCTATGTGATTATTGTTACGCTTACTTCCTTTTAAGCTCATCAGGCCTGAAAGGCCTGATGGGCTTATTGCATGGCATGGCATGGCGTCCGTCCATCCGTCCGTAAACTTTTCGCTTTTTCGACTTCTTCTCCAGAACCAATGCCTCCACAGAGCTGAAATTTTATGTGCAAACTCCTTGGCCAATTGGGATTCTAAATTGTAGATTTCGTGACCTCGTGACCCAATTTAATTTTCATCTTCTTCTCCAGTTTCAAAAGGTCTAGGGAGCTGAAAAGTTGTGTGCATACTCCTTGGCCAATGGGGATTCTAAATTGTAGATTTCGTCACCCTGTGACCCCAAATGGGTCTTTGTTCTTTGTTTTTTTAGATCTTTATTTATCAATGAATGTGTGGGGAGGGAGTGTTTGGTGTACACGGCTTACAATCATTAGATGGGGCGTTCGAATCCCGTCTCAGCAACTTTGCAATAACGCTTGTTTATGAGGAAAGGTATTGATGCAATACTTCCTTGAATTTCATCACAGTACCATCCATGATTTCTGTCTGCAGGATTTAAATCAATGAATGTAGATTGAAATGTCATTTGTAGTATTGACTTGACATGTTAATCTACATTGTATTAAAACCCCTCAAATTGATCACGCAGCTCTGGTCTGTCGTCACTGCAAGACAAGCCAATAATTTATTGGAGGAGGGATGTTGAGCGACACCTCTAAATGCCAGCAGGCCCCTTATAACGAAGCCTTTATCTGTCTTGATGCCATCTCCATAATTAACTATATTTCCAGAAAGCCTGATTGTTCAGTTATTATTTTGTTATCTCAGATGCTGACACAGTTCACAAATCTGTGAAGTTAGTGAAAGCCACGAAAAGAAAAAAATATACCAACGTTTAAAGTATCGTGGCTCTTATAATGCAAAAAGGTAAATAGTTTTGAATGAAACATTCTATACAATCAACTATCCAAACACATATTGTCATCATCTGCTAAATCCCAATAATTACTTCAAGCTGTTAAAAGTGTGAATAATAAAAAAAGCCACCTAAAATTAGCATGATAGTTGAAATATTAAAATGAAAGTGAAAATCCCACCTAATGGCATCGAGGGATGATTGATCGATTGATTTTAACATATTGAGTGATACATAATATATAAATAACTTTCATTACTATATTTTGTTAGTCTTTGAGGATATAAAAACCTCCGATGAGAGGTTTAAATCTGCATTAAATCATTAAATCCACCCTGTCCCATCATTCACTCACTCAGTCGGCGATGTACCCGACAAGAAAGCGGATAGAAATACTATTATTTATTATATGAAAATTAAATAGTTACCAAATATCCTTGAAAAGGATATTGATTTTGTAAATGCATACTATTATTCAGACGGAAATGCACGATGTAAGGTCATTATGTCGGCCGAAGTCAACGGCGCGAGTACAGGCACGAATCCCGCGATTATATGTTTCTGGAAGTGTGTTCCGTTTTGAAAATCTATTGAAAAACACTCTAAACATTTATTATTTTTGTACTAGTCATGAATCTCTTGTGGTTTCCCTGCAAGCGCATATTTTAACACTCATTTGCCAAGCATGTTGCCATTACGATACATTGATAATCGCCATTTTGTCTCAAAGCGTGTTCCATGTCACGTGCTTTGATCATGTGACAAGCCATCCGTATCCCGCAGCAAAACGAGACGGAAAATCCCCTATTGGCCCTTATATATTTAGCTTATCTGTGCGACAGGTTCACCAAATTAATTGATCTTCAACGACTTCATAGCATTTACCGATAAGAAGTAATATACCATTACTAATACGACACTTAGATCACTGATCAGGAAGTAATAATTCAACTTCAAGGTTGAACTTGAATCTTCACACAGAATCAGCCATCGTCGTTGTAAATATTATACCGAGCATATTGAAACAAAATGTCTTTATGTGAATACTTACCTTCTTCACATCGTCATGGGCTGTGATGAGATAACGCCATTGTTGTCAATTTGATGTGCCAGATAGGCCTGTTCACTGATAAACTCCCAAAAAATCAATAAGCTGTAAGCAGGTGCGCGATTGTCGTAAATGTAAACAATGTGCCAGTAGAAATTCTGAAAGGTAAGATAACATATTCACATTTTCAAACCTTCAGTTATGCTGTGTCTGATAAACGTTAAACGCAAAAAGGAAGATATATGTTGAATCAATTTTTAGGTTTAACTATTGTACAGTTTACAACATGCCGTAATTGGGACCGTTCGGCATTCGGAAGATATTCGAGGGTTAAAGGTACAATAAGACGATCCATCTGTGGAATTTAAGGGGCCTGCCGTCGTATCGCCTACATCCCATATTGCCCACTCCACTATCAAAGGTTCAAAGGTTTTTATTTCTCAATACCCACCAACGATGGTACATGAGTATAATGAACATACATACATATATACATACATACACCAAGATGGCATTTATATAAAATACATATTATAATACAAAGTTGTCTTTACATTATCATACATGAAACAATACTTAAGTGTATTAACTTCCAAATTGCTATTGATACATGTGATAAACTTTGACAAATTCTTAACATTTTTAGCAGTTTTTTAACATAACAATTGTTTAAGTGTATATATAGAGATTGGGTCAGGTGTTAACATATAGGGGAATATACAGCTGCCGCTGCTGGTGAAGTGCTTGGCATCTGAACAGATAGTGAAACTCATCACCAACAGGGGGTGAATTACATAATTTACACAAACGTTCATGTCTAGGTGTATTTGTCCACCTGCCAGTCTCAACAGGCAGATAATGGTTAATAGTTCTAAATTTAAGAATAGGTAAATATATTGCCTTTGACATTAAAATGTATGGTTCAAATGATAAATCTTGTTTATAGTATTTGAATAAATCCCTTTGAGCTTTGCTCTATTGAACTTCTCCAGTTTTGTAAGTTTTGATCCTTTAGTATCTGTTCCACTGTTGAGGCTAGCCACTTGGTCATGCAAATAGCAGGATTATCATATATTTCATTTAACCCACAGTCTGATATAATGTTTTTAACAAAAGAAAACCACTTCAATCTAACTAACATATCTGGAGCTTTCACACGGATATAATTCAACAAGATACTGGAGATTTTCAGGATAGTGGTATAAGTAGCAATCTTGTGCCAGAATCAAAATCAAAACAACTTTTTTTTAAAAACATATCGATCGAACTTTGCCTTGCAATGTGCATTCTGTTTTTAAACACACTGGTACAAGACACAATCAAATTATTCATTGTAAGATAAGACTGGGTTGCAGTGATCTTAACGGCCACAAGTTTGACCGATTTATTCAAAACACTTCCACGTGTAATTGCGGCTATATTTATGAAGATACCATTCACTATCTCTTCATGTGTCCAAATTTTGCCGAAGTTCGATCGAGATGTTTTTATTATGCAAAAGGGTTTGACTTACAATCTGTTTTATATGGAAATAAGTCACTGTCTGACGAAATAAATCAAAACATCGTCACTTCAGTTCATACATATTTTACATATATTATACATAATTTTCAATAGATTACGAACTATAATGTGTATTGTGAATGTATTGATGTATTGTATTGATGAGTGAAATTGTGTTCTACATGTAATTATTTGTACTGGAGAGGTATTCATATAGGCAATATGCCTGTTTACCAATCCAATCATTTAATTGAATAAATATTGTTTAAACCAAACAACTTTATGGATGAATGCACATCACACTGGCATCCTGATCCCTTAAGTGTAAAAATCAATGCACTGGAAATAACGGTAAGGAAGAGGATATACAATATAATGTAAACATTTTGATTATAACCTTCGTGATGAATTTGTAAATAATATTGATATGTGTGTTGTAACCAAGTTGTGTACATATATATGGAATGTGACAAAGTTGTTTCGTGTGTTACATCTGTGTGTAATGATTTGTCAAATATGTTTGTTAGTGCTGCTTAGAATACAGTTAGTACTTTTAAAGTTAAATCAATCAAAACGCGTAAAAGGCATAAACAGGTAAAACAACAGTAAAATTTTAAAAAGTTCATAAAGAGATGTAAAGGTTATATGTCGTACCCATGGGTCACCTTCGGGATTCGTTGAGAAGGGGTTTCAATTAGACAATTACTAAACTTTAAATTTTAAAAATCGGTCCATAAATTATTTGTATACAGCTGTTTAAAAAAATGCCTAATTAAACCCCGGCGACTAGAATGAAAGTGGGCGGGAGTGTTCACTGAAGCGTATCCTGCTGTGACGTACTTGGAGTCATCTCAATATGGCCGCTAATCATAATTTAACGCGTTTTCGCAACTTCTTAACTGCTCATATAAGACAGAAATCTTCATCAAATCAACCCAAATTTCCGCTCAACGGATAACCTAACTATTCAACTAGCGATTTCATATGGTTACACTGACCGGGCCCTGCTTAATTTGCATTTTGCGCTAATTTACAGTATGTTCGTAAGAAATAACCACGGGACTGCTGTCATAACATATGGCCAAGACGGAAGTTTTGCTCGCATACTGCTCTATCTATCGCTATCAAAATATATTTTCACTCTATGACATGTTTTTTACTGGTCTGTGTTTTTGCTTTGATCCTGAAGACAAAGCAATTCAGCCACTGTCGGGGCACCTTGGGACAAAAAAATACTATTTTCCCGTTTTTTCTTAATCTTTGAACACAATCGGTATGAAACTTTGCATATTTAAAGCAATCTTTATTGTCAACTATGAACACATAAAACAAAATATAATATCAACAAACTGTTTGTATAAACAGTAAAAAATAGAGCCATGGAAGTCATTGACTTATTATCTGAGGTTAAATATCTCAGTTATCTAAAAAAATACATTGGTTGTTGAGCTTGAGGCCCGGCGGTCGTGTAGTAGATTATAGGTAAAATAGTCCTCGGAAAAAAAGTATTGGTAAAAAAGTTGGCCAAGGAGTCTGCACACAACTTTTCAGCTCTCTAGACCTTTTGGAACTGGAGAAGAAGATGAAAATAGGTTTTTTAAGGATGTGACCCCTGTGACCCCATTTGGGGTCATGGGGTCATGGGGTCACGAAATATACAATTTAGAATCCCCATTAGCCAAGGAGTCTGGAAACAACTTTTCAGCTCTCTAGACCTTTTTGAACTGGAGAAGAAGATGAAAATAGGTTTTTAAGGATGTGACCCCTGTTACCCCATTTGGGGTCACGGGGTCACGAAATCTACAATTTAGAATCCCCATTTGCCAAGGAGTCTGCACATAAAATTTTAGCTCTGTGGAGTTATTGGTTCTTGAGAAGAAGTCGAAAAAGCGAAAAGTTTACGGACGGATGGACGGATGGACGGACGCCGGACGCCATGCCATGCCATAAGCCCATCGGGCCTTTCAGGCCTGATGAGCTAAAAATGAAGTACAGTACTTAACATCATGGAAGTCATTTCAACCAGCAAAGGTGGTTTGAACCTTTTGTTAGACGGCAATATGTCAAGATGCAGAAACGTCTGCATAGACTGTGCAGAGACATTATGTCATGGAGGAAATCTTTTCCAGAGTTCCTTATTGGTGTTGCTAAAAACATCAGACTAAATAAAGTATGCTAGTGAGTATGTCCAGTTGTATCAAGTCAAATGTTTGAATAATAACTGTCCATCATGAAGTGAATAAATGTGATATCTGCAGTTGGATGAATGGTTAAAAAAAACAGAGATTAAGTTCTTATTACTTAGTCAAATACATTGTTGAATCTATTTATTGTCTATAACATTGTTATATGCCAATAAAAGAATTAACAAAAAACACAATATAAGTTTTTAGTACTTTTTTTCCGAAGACTTTTTTTCCTAGGTAAATTTAGGACTTTTTTACCGATATTTTTTTTCCGAGGACTTTTTTTTCCGAACACCGTGTAGTAGGCTCGATGGGCTTGTTGTGGAGGGACTTCTTAGCCAATGTGGAATATTAGCTGTGTAGATTTTCAGTGATTCTGTGACCCCAAATAAGGGTCACAGGACACAGGGGCTATACGCTCTAAAACTTATTTAAGTTGTCCTCTTCAGAAAGAAAAGCCCTAAATGCTTAAAATTTTTTTACACTTCAATGAGGATTATTAATTGTAGGTTTTCTGACTCTGTGGCCCCTAATAAAGACCACATGTGCCACGTCCTCTAACCCTATACGTTGCTTGCTCTCAAAACCAAAATAATTAGTCAATAAAAAGATGAATTCTTTTGTACATATTTACTTTTATTGACTCTGTGATCAATACGTTTGAAAACTATTATCTGTTTTTTCCCCCAAAGAGACTTAAAAGTCTTAGAATGCTGAAATAATGTGTCCAGACGCATTGGTCAATGTGTCTTGTTGAATTATCTGTCACCTACTCTTTGAAAAATTTTCAACCTAATATATTTGAAGAGTACAGGAATAGTTTTGACACTCTCAAATGAAAGGCACTAGTTGAAAAAGGAATATGCTCACATGTGTATTTGAAGTGGAAGCGTTAATGTTTACATGACACAAATACGTGTGCAGAAAGACAAATATGCAACTATATTTTCACATGATCTCCACAGGTAATGCAAATATACTCCTAGTGTAAATGCACATGGTCACATATGCCTACGTGAGTGTTATAGGCCTATATATATATATACGCAGTTGCATGTAAACGGGGTATTATGTGACACATTGCGCTGTATTTCCCTCAAATTAGTGTATGTACAGAGAATCAGAAAAATGCATCTATATTTCAGTCATATTAAGCTATATTAACCAGATAATTCGTATTAACCATTTACTTTGACTTGATGTTAGTCTTTCCGGCACATTCTAATGATTGGTGTGGTGATCTTCAGGATTTAACCGCCAGCTTGATAGTCAAAACAGTTACCAACATCAAACCAGCTTCCCCAGCAAGCTATAACTTGTGCCAGTCTCCGTTATATTGTATTTAGCAAACTGTGTTCTACCCTCACATATTGCGATGCAACTTACATGCTTATTTATAGTCGTCTATCAACCAACACGGGTTGTATATTCCTCAGTGAATTTAGAAATATTCCTTTGTGAATCCATAACCTACATTAGTGATAAGATATGATGAACGGTTTTGGAGCTGTTGTCTCTGAACAAAGTCCAAATTGAACTAGTTTCTATAGAAACAAAAAAAAAAATTCTCTCAGAAATCTGAAAATATCAAAAGGCACCACTTCAGTTAGTGGGTAATACACATGCAAAGTTTCAGGAAGATATGATGAACGGTTTTGGAGCTGTGCACCGGAAACGAACCTGTCTCTGAACAAAGTCCAACTTCAACATGTTTCTATTGAAACGAAAAAAAAAATGTTCAGAAATCTGAAAATATCTTCTCCTTTCACAAAGCAACCTTTACTAAGGTTAACCTTAACTCCCATTCTTTAACATTGCACTAAGGTTACCTTAGTGACTTACGATCACCTTAGTGCTTTGTGAAAGGGGCCCCTGGTCATGTACTTGTTAATTTGAAAACAAATTAATTGACATACCGGTACTTAGTTGATACATATCAATTGGTATCGACAATTACATCATTATTTATCAATTCATAGTTTCCTTAAGTTCTGAAATAATAGCCCGGCACAAACACACATTTGACCCAGCGATTATTCAAGCCAGGCGATTGTTCGAAGCAGGCGATTGTTTTTTTCGAAGTCATAATATCAAGTTCTTGGTAGGTATACTTAGAAGTTGGTATGTAATATAACAACTTAAAGCATGGGTGCACAACTTCTTTATTACATACACCGTTTCAAGGCCAAACCGTGCCTCTTCATTAGGTAAGTGGAAGTAACAGAGATATATAGGTGTACAAGTAGCCAAAGAAGCAGTTGCACATTACATGTTTTTACAAAAGATTGACAGGCAAATTAGTACATAATCCTATATCATGTCATGACCATGGGTCTATTTGAACAACACGGACGAACCATTCGAGTATGTGAAACTTTTTTAACATGTATTTTGGCAATATTTTATTCAACAAGTACATCATTTGTCAATCATCATACAGTAAATAAGAACAAGTTCTATGGATAGTCAACTTCTTTATTGATATGAGTGCGACGTTTCGATGCAGATACTAGCACCGTTATCAAGCAAGTGGTACATTATCATGACAACCAGGAGAATATATACAATTATGGTAATTATGTTTTTACATGTGATTGGATTGATGTACATAGTTGTAACAGCATTGTTAAGGAGAGAATGGGTATACACAAGATATTAGGTTGATGTGAAGATGGACAATGAATATACTGAGGAAGCCAGATGAGCAGATAGAGGATTACTGGTGATTGGATTTAATTTGATCATGATAGGCTAGGGGTACATAATAGCCTTGATCTCTATTCAGAACAGGATTAAAGCGCTTAATGCTGATTGCTTCCAAAATCTTCCTTGATTTAAAGTCACTGCAGTTTACTTTTAATGTGCTGATGTTGTTCCACAGGATTGAGTTGTCGGGATTGCCTTTGATGTGATCCGACAGGGCTGATTTGGAGTCACTGTTCTTGACAGAGGTTTGGTGTTCCTTGATTCTCATCGGAAGTGGCCTTGAGGTTTCGCCGATGTAGCTGTCACCACATTCACATGGAATGTGATAAACAACACCAGCGGGATCTTCTTGTTTTGTTGAGGCTGGTCGACCATTGGCATGGAGATGGTTCTGGAGAGATCTTCCCTTCTGGAATACGACATCAATGTTTGCCTGTTGTTTTAGGAGGCGGCGGATGTGGTGGCTGATGGGTCTGATGTATGGGAGACTGATGATGAAGGGGGCCGATTGCTGACGGGGTTGTTTCTCTCGAGGGTTGAGGGTTGCGTTGATGACTTTGTTGACTAATTTGGGAGGGCACTGGTTGTAGTTTTAAGAACACGTGGCGGAGATGGGCGAGTTCAGCTTCTAGGGTTTTGGTGGTGGAACAGATATTCTTAGCTCTTCGGGTGAGGGTTGATATGATACCTTTCTTGACTTGGAGGGAATGGTTGGAGGTGAAATGGAGGTACTGGTCGGTGTGGGTCGGCTTCCTGTAGACGCTGGTGATGAGTTGGGTATTGTTCCTTTCTACTAAGACGTCGAGAAATCCTAGAAGCTGAACTCGCCCATCTCCGCCACGTGTTCATCAACTACAACCAGTACCCTCCCAAATTAGTCAACGAAGTCATCAACGCAACCCTCAACCCTCGAGAGAAACAACCCCGTCAGCAATCGGCCCCCTTCATCATCAGTCTCCCATACATCAGACCCATCAGCCACCACATCCGCCGCCTCCTAAAACAACAGGCAAACATTGATGTCGTATTTCAGAAGGGAAGATCTCTCCAGAACCATCTCCATGCCAATGGTCGACCAGCCTCAACAAAACAAGAAGATCCCGCTGGTGTTGTTTATCACATTCCATGTGAATGTGGTGACAGCTACATCGGCGAAACCTCAAGGCCACCTCGATGAGAATCAAGGAACACCAGTCAAGAACAGTGACTCCAAATCAGCCCTGTCGGATCACATCAAAGGCAATCCCGACAACTCAATCCTGTGGAACAACATCAGCACATTAAAAGTAAACTGCAGTGACTTTAAATCAAGGAAGATTTTGGAAGCAATCAGCATTAAGCGCTTTAATCCTGTTCTGAATAGAGATCAAGGCTATTAAGTACCCCTAGCCTATCATGATCAAATTAAATCCTCTATCTGCTCATCTGGCTTCCTCAGTATATTCATTGTCCATCTTCACATCAACCTAATATCTTGTGTATACCCATTCTCTCCTTAACAATGTTGTTACAACTATGTACATCAATCCAATCACATGTAAAAACATAATTACCATAATTGTATATATTCTCCTGGTTGTCATGATAATGTACCACTTGCTTGATAACGGTGCTAGTATCTGCATCGAAACGTCGCACTCATATCAATAAAGAAGTTGACTATCCATAGAACTTGTTCTTATTCATCATACCAGCTTCTAAAATGCCTCTCAAAGAAATCATACAGTAACTCGTTACCTCTAAAGTACAGCTCAGTACCTCGGAATGTAACCAAGGGGCAATAACAGAGTGAACAAAACAGCTATTTCTGAGAAGTCATATTATTTGCTTCCTCGTTGTCAGGACACAAGGAACTAATGGGCCTAACAAACGTGATTTGTTTCATCACTTTAACGTCCTTAAAATGATTACCAACATTATACACTTAATTACTCAAGGTGAGGCCATCATGTGAAATTCCGAGATGGTCTGACCTGATGATCGACCAATCAGAATCCTTGAAATCAATGTAACAAAATCATTTTGTAATTATTTCTCAATATAATTGTGATTTTATTGACGTATTACGTGAAGTTTGTATGTAAGAGAGAGAAAATAAAAAAGGATATAAACTGTTAACGGCAAGAGGATCGCTCTATAAAGAACAAAAGGTTTTGCAAATTTCTCTCATCACTGTTTCTTTCAGTTCAGTTCAACCTCTCAGCACGAATCCCATTCATCTCTGTTAAATCATTTGAATTCCTTTTATTCGTTCACAACAGGAAGTTTCCGTGTCTTGTCAGCCTGGATAAAGACTGGTTTGGCAGACATGATGTAAGGAACTTGTCTTTGGATTTTCACGAGTTCCAGCTGCATTGCCGTCACCTTGTTGTAGCGAGTTTTCCTGTTCGCAATAGAGATAATTCTGGTGAGTTCATCTGACATACGAGGGTCGATAGAATTATATTATGGGAATATGAATAACTATGTAATTAACCATACTATCTCTCTTGTATAATATTATTTTTTACAGTTAATTAAATATAATAATGATTTATTTTTTACATGATTAGTTGAATAAACTCCCATTGGTTTTGGTGATGTCCTTAGTCCCATTGTCATACAATGGACCCATGGGCATAGACGAGTCCAAAAGGGGTGGGGTGGTGGAGATAGGAGGCGGGTGCTGGGATGTCCAACAAATTTACATGCCAAAAATTCAAAAAGGGGAGGGCAAATTCCCTTAACTCCCCCCTCTCTGGATCATCCGCCACTGATTGAGTAATGATAACCTGACGCAAAAGGAGCGCGGAGATCGATTTGAACAGCACGGAATAATATCTACTATTCACCATTTCCAGTACATGAAGACAATGAGCGCAGCAGTCAACAGCAGACAGGCAGAGACAGATCCCGCTATGATGGCAACACTGACAGTCCAGCCTGGTAACAGGATTACAAGTATTATTTAAAATATTTTTTTAATGTTTTTATTTCCCATCAGATGTTTACATGTACATAAGAAAGAGTGGTCCTTTATATGGATACATCAAATGTGTGACATATTATGTGATATATAATATGTCTATGTTCATGTACATCAGGTTTTCTGCATCCGGCACAAATAATTCAAGTTCCATCATCGAGTTACATTTTAAGTATCTAAGATTTTACATAATTCTAAACAGTGTGTGGAAAGAAGACCAAAATGAAAATAATTTCGGCTGACTATTATTTGCAAAAGCAATATATTTACATGCTTGGTAATATTTTAATAATTCTTTTTGTATATGTCCAAAAATTGTTTTTTTCCCTTTTCTACTCGCAGTGTAGATTTTATATTTTACCAACAAACAAATGACATTTAACGGGTTGTTGTTTCTTCCCTTTAAACCAAAAAGGATGTTGTCAGGTGTCACATCAACATATCCTTCAGCTAATATTTCCAGCCATTCTGCCAAATCTTTCCACACTTTGTCAGAATAGGTACAATTACATAATAAATGCATCACACTCTCGAGTATCTGTTTACAAAAAGAACACATAGGTGAATCAATATAGCCAATCTTACATAAGTATTTGTTTGCTGTTAAAATATTCTGATTTATATTGTACTGAAACCATTTTAGATCAACACTCTGAGTACATCTGGCAGCCATGAAATTGATGTTTTTCCATTCGATCTGTTGGAAATATTTGTCAAATGCTTCTTCCCATCTTAATTGACCAGTTGATTTTTATCCCACCGGTATGTCCGTCTGTCCGTCCGTAATCATTTCGTTTCCGGAGCAGAACTCGAAAACCATTTATCATATCTTTCTGAAACTTCACATATGTATTACACATTTACTTCAGTGGTGCCTTTTGATATTTTCAGATTTAAAAAAAAAAAAAAAAATTCATTTCCATAGAAACTTGTTGAATTTGGACTTTGTCAGAGACAGGTTCGTTTCCGGAGCACAGCTCCAAAACCGTTCATCATATCTTCCTGAAACTTTGCATGTGTATTACCCACTAACTGAAGTGGTGCCTTTTGATATTTCAGATTTCTGAACATTTTTTTTTTTCGTTTCCATAGAAACTTGTTGAATTTGGACTTTGTTCAGAGACAGGTTCGTTTCCGGAGCACAGCTCCAAAAACCGTTCATCATATCTTCCTGAAACTTTGCATGTGTATTACCCACTAACTGAAGTGGTGCTTTTTGATATTTTCAGATTTTTTCTGAAAGGTTAATTTTTTTCTGTTTCCATATGAGAGGGATGTTGGTTGTTGTTGATTTTGACTGCTTCTGGAGCAGAAATCTAAAACCCCTAACATACCTGAAACTCAGCATCTGTAATACCCACTAACTGAAGTACGGTAGTAGATACACAAGTATCTGTCAAAGATGTGTTTTACAAATTTTGTGGAACCGGTGGGATACGTCATCTTCTGATGACTCTTGTTCGGTTTGGCGGTTTAGCAAATTATAAACCTTTTTACTTGTAAATATTTTTGAAATATTGAATGGTACAATAGGAAAAACCTGTATCGGTTCTGGATAATTAAAAGTAATGTTTCTCTTTCTGAGATATTCAGACATTGCTCTCTTAAAACCTTGAAAGGTGAGAAAATCTATACAAATGTCATATTTACCATTCAATTCTTCTAAAGACATCATATTTCCGTCATTAGTCATAATATTTCTCAAGTATGTTATTCCATTTTCTTCCCCATTTTTATAAAAAAAACAACTGTTTTGCCACCTACCAAAATATTGCTATTATACCTTAGAGATTGATCCAAAACCTCAGTACTTAGAAACTCATCCTGATAACATATTGTAAGATAATCAGACCATGCGTTCACAACATCCTTCCAAAACCTATTTGAAATAGTGGGTAGCATATTTTTCCTAATATATATACCGTCAACCAGCCATCGTCTGTGGATATTTGGTATATATATAGAAGCATTTTTAACCCATATAGAATTATCATATAACAGTCTTTTAATCAATGTTATTTTTTGGGATTTGATAGTATTTTTTATTATTGTTACATTGAATCCTCCATATTTAGCAATAGATGTAAACAAATTTTCTTTTAACTTTATCCTTTTTACCCTTCCAAATGAATTCAAAGCACTTTTTCTGAAATGATTGAATTACATTATCTGGTGGACTTGGTATGGATGAAAAAAAGATGGTTAAGTTTTGAGAGCAATAAGGATTTCAGAACTACATTTTTACCCATAGGTGTTAACAATCTTGCTTCCCAAATTTTCATTTCTCTTTCTATTCTCCCAAACTTTTCAGAGTAGTTAGTGTCTACCATTGAATCTAGGTCAACATCAAAAGTGATACCCAATAAATTAAATTGTGATTGTGTCCAGTCAAGGTTATACTCTTTACATAACTTATGCCTAGATCTTTTTTTGGATCCTATCCATATTAATCTAGTTTTCTCTGTATTAACTTTAAAACATTCAGCACTGCGTAGAGACATTTTTCATTACAATCTAAAGTTAATTAAGTATCATCGGCAAATTGAACCAGAATACTTTCAATATTACCTATTGTAATACCCTTTATTCTTTTATCTTTTCTAATCATAAGCGCTAAGATTTCTACACATAAAATAAAAATATATGGTATAATCGGATCCCCTTGTCTGCAGCCTCTAGTTATCTTGAAGAAAGAACTCCCAAAACCATTCACAAGCACACATGATTCAATGTCATTCAAAAGGATTGAAATCCACGTTTGTAAACTTGGTCCAAAATTAAAGAAAGTTAGTACATTCATAATAAAGTTTCTATCGACAGAGTCAAAAGCCTTCTCAAAATCAATCAACAGCAGCAGGCCAGGTATTTGGAATTTTCAGTGTAATCCTTATATCATAGATAAGTCTAGTTACCTCTCCAACATATCTTCCAGGCACAAAGCCCTTTTGATTCTCATCGATGACTGTTGATAGTATGGGTTTAATTCTATTGGCAATAACAGCAGATGCGAGTTTATATGAAGTATTCAATAAACTTATGGGACGCCACGATTTGAGAAACTGTTTTGGCTTATTAGCTTTTGGTAAACATGTAATTAATCCTTGTTTCTTGGTAACTGATACGGAATCATGATCATATGCATAATTTAAGGAATTAATCAAATATTTATTCATATCATTTCACAAGAATTTGAGGAATTCTGTTGTAAAATTTTTCATTCTTTTTATTGCATTCAAGGATTCTTCATAGGTTATTTTACCTTCTAAATTTGCTGAATCTTCAGCAGACAATTTTGGAATATCTGTACCACAAAAAAGATTCTCAAAGTCAATTTCTGTACAGTCTTCTTTAGAATACAATTTTTCATAAAAACGTTTTGTTTCTTCTAGAATGTCACTTTGCTTATCAATTTCAGAGCCATCATTCCTTTTAAGTTTTGTAATAGATTTATTAAGGAATGACTACTGAAATAATGTCCTAATTAGGAAATTAATCAAATATGCTACTGAGTCCTTTTATCGTCACTTGTGACTAAATTTAAACTTTCGTTTGTTTCAATGATATATATATATATATGATAACGTACTTATGAAGATAAAACAGTAAATTGTTAATAGTTATTTTTTTAAACATTTTCTTTAAATTAAGAATTACCTTTTATAAGTATTAATTATACATTTGCAATTTTGTTGAGATGTATATTTGGTTGTATTCCCGTTATAAAGTAAACGAACAGTGATTTTTGTTTTGTGTCAACATCTTAAAGAATACTTACCAAACGATTCAGAGTCAACTGTAAAAAATGAAAGGAAACATGGGAACAAATATGATACACGAAAATGGGACGAAACAGTCAGTACAGATTTACTCAATTTCTCATCCGTTTAATTTCTTATACACGGTTCATGTTCTCTTCGTGTTTTGAAGTATTTTGCACGCTAATAACTACTAACTAGCACGTTGTGTCAATGTAAACTCTTTTTTGCATGCATAAGACGCTTAGAATATCTTCGAATGGGTAACATGTCACATTTACAACCTGGTTCCCTGGCCTCGTTCCGCGTGCGCTACAGTAGGGATAGTTGGGATAACTAACCAATGATCGGTTCCCTTGCAAGTTTTATCGACTATCGATTTAGGCCGAGATCATTTCTCAACCATAATATAACCTAGACATGCTAATTTCAATTATGGTCTGCAATCGCACCCATTACACTGATAAGCAAGGGTTCAATCCATAAACGCAACGTTACCATTGCACTCCTCTTCTGCGATAGCCCCTTGACCAGCTGTGGTCTTTCCAGCCGGACATGCAACACAGAAAGACTGACCCGAGATGTTCTGATAGCGTCCATAGTCGCAGAGTCGACATATTCCATTCAGTGCATAGGTGCCGGGACCACATGGAACTGCAAAAGTTGATATAAAGTTGATATATGACAGTGAGGAGACAGACGACTTTACTTGTGGACTATTCTTGTGAACAGTTTCAAACTTAATTTGAGTATCCAATATTTTAAATATGCAAAGAAAACATTGGACACTTCCCCTCTACCAAAACAAAATTGCTATAATCATGTATTAGGGGGAAAAAGGCAATGTCATTAGTTGTTGACATTTCTAAACATTGGTTTGGCAATATGTGGTGTGAATGCTTATAAAAATCAAGCAGCACTGTGACAGCAATCTATACAGTCTGATTAAAATGAAAGCATTCGGAACAGACGAAAGGAAAGTTGTTGGTGTTATATCTGCCCCTAGCTTCTCGCACCGAAAGCTTTTGTTAGAGATCTTGTGATTGGTTAACTTTATTGCGTCAGATCATGGGAGTCTACGGGTTGTTATCGGACGGTTTTGCGAGGAAACCCCCGAAAGATATGAGTTCGTATCCCGATATAGATGCACTATTTTGAAATGTTCATTCGTCGATTTTAATCAGACTGGCAATCTATACATGTGCAACTGAAGACTGAAGACCCATGGTTATTCACAGTTGCAGGCCGTTTCGCCGAACACATCCTTGATGAGTACGATGTGGAGGTGTTAGACCGTACTTTTGGAGGGATATTGTGGTTAAAATTGTCACACAAGACTGTAATAAATTGTGTATCCACAGTATGTACGTTGATGCAGACGATTTTTTTGAGACTCTACTATCACATGTTTATTTGTACCAGGCTTTGAATATCCGATACATTTGTGGAGACTTCAACAGTCGGTGTGCATATTTATTAGACTATATTGAGGGCGTGGACTTTCTGTCCAGTAGGCATGTTTTAGATAATACTGTGAATTATCATGGACGTTTATTGTGTGAGTTTTTATTCAATGCCAATATTTGTATTGTGAATGGACGCAAGGGTGAAAATGATGTTACATACGTTAGTACTAGAGGAACCTCAGTTGTTGATTACTGTCTGAGTAATTTTGAATCTTTAGATGATTTTTCAGATTTTAGGATAATTCGCCCCAACTCACTAGTAGAGGAGGCGAGACTAACAGGGGTGTTGGATGCTGAAGCTGTCAGTAAGTTGGACCATTCCATACATGTATGGGGTATGAACTGGACTCGTAACCTCGACCCGACACAGGACCAGAGTGTTATACCTTGTGTTTTTAAGTCTGATACGAAACATATCCCGGACAATTTCTTAGCTTCGCAGGACATTAGGGATGAACTAAATGCAATAATCACTCGTTTAGAGATCTCTGAAAACCAACAGCGTGATATAGACATTACTTTGATGCTATAAAGATAGTGCTGTGTGAAATGCGCGAACGTCTTCCTGCCAGACGTATTATATATAACACTAATAATTGCAAGAGGAGGAGAATAAAGAAGCCATAGTGGACTAGTGACTTATCTGAATTATGGACCGATATGTGTGATGCAGAAAGAAACTGGTGTAAATGTCGGGGTCCGAGACGTGTGAGATTAAAGGCAATATATGTATATAAACGTTCAAAGTTTGATTGAACTGTAAAAAAAGCGAAGAGGAGTCATAGAAGGGAGATAATGCAAGAACTAGAGCATTTTAGTCCAGCGGGTAAGTGCAATTTTACAACTGAATAAATCATAACTTTTTTTAAATTATCTGATTCTTACAAATCATATGTCAACTTGTTGGAAATTCTAAGCTGAACATTTTTCATCATATTTATGATTTTCTATCTTTAAAGGGGCATGCAGTAGCACGTTTTTTTGCAAAATTTATTTTTCAAATTTCCCATTTATAATGATAGTTTATGTCATTTAAATTAACTTTAGAGGGTAAAACTTCTTATTACACAAACCAATTATCTGTAGTGGAAAAAACTATGTTGCGTATAAAACAAAAATTGCATGGCGGCCATTTTATTGTGAACACAATTTATTATTTTGTATTACAAAAACGATTCCCATGGTTTTACCGAAACATGTACACTCATTTTAAACTTTATTTCCCGAGGAGAGAAGGATGTTTTACTATTGGTTAAATTATTTTTCAAATACATTTCATCAACTTATTTGAGCGAAAAAACGTGCTACTGCTCCTTTAACGGTTGAGGCTAGAGAGGTCATAATAACTATTAAAAAAACGTGGGAAATTGACATATATATTTTTTTCTATCTGGCTGTCAGATAGAAGTCGGGTCAATACAAATATATGGAAAAGCCCTCAACCACCAAAATATAGCTACAAAAGGTTTCTCAACTGATTCTGGTAAGGTTTAGTGTACTTAATAACATACTAAAAGTTTACCAAAATAGGACCCGCAGAAAGGTGGTTTTTTTTCAAGATGGCGTCCAAGATGGCCCCCGACACCTCTTAATGATCATTACTCTGTACCCATCAACTCAAATGTGATGATATTGGTGTCCATCCCCAAGTTTGTTGGGGCAACGGACACATTAAGATCATAACAACATTTAATTTTTTGGCAGGTCCCTACCCCCAATTTGCACTAAGTTGAAATTGTGTCCATGGAAAACGAGAAATAAAAAATTCAGAATAGCCAAAGTAGCAAAAGGCATCACTCTTTCACTAGGTCTAAGCAAATACAAAGTTTGGTGAAAAAATATTGAACGGTTTTTGAGATAGAGGCCGGAAAAGGTTCCTACCCCCAATATGCACTAAGTTAAAATTGTTTCCATGGAAACCAGTACAAATTTTTAAAAAATCAGAATAGCCAAAGTAGCAAAAGGCACCACTCTATCACTAGATCTAAGCAAATACCAAGTTTGGTGAAAAAATATTGAACGGTTTTGGAGATAGAGGCCGGAAAAGGTCCCTACACTCAATATGCACTAAGTTCAAATTGTTTCCATGGAAACCAGAAATATAAAACAAATTCAGAATAACCAAAATAGCAAAAGGCACCACTCCACCACTAGGTCTAACCACATGCCAAGTTTCGTAAAGAAATACTAGATAGATTTTGAAATAGAGGCCGGAAAAGGTCCTTACCTCCAATTTGCACTAAGTTCAAATTGTTTCCATGGAAACCAGAATTTTTTTTTCAGAATAACCAAAATAGCAAAAGGCACCACTCCACCACTAGGTCTAACCACATAACAAGTTTCATGAAAAAATAATGAACGGTTTTTGAGATATGGCCCGGAAAAGAAAGCATTTCGGAATAACGGAATAACGGAATGACGGACGGAGGTGAAAACATTATATCTCCCGAAAACATTTTCGGGGGACATAATTAATATAGTTACTCGGGTGTTCTTGTATCCAAAATGTTTCTCATGTTATAACCTGTGGCAATCATACAAGTCTACTTCACCGCAGTCTCTAAATCGGTACGATGTCCATCACGACAACATTTAGAATAGCATTATGAAATAGGAATATACTTACTGCAGTAAGCGTCGACCCGACTGAGTCTAGCAGGGCATTTAACGTCACCATAGAATTGCATAGACGCCAGATTCAAATGGAAATCCTGGCCATCCATATTGACAGTGAAGCTACCAGAATGTCCGGACGAGTTCATGTGAGTCACAGCACTGCTGACATCCTTCAGTCCAGCTATAAGTCCATTTGTTGCTGCAAGTATCAAATTTGGAAGTAAAGTTTGACGCTACTGTGGTGAAAACTGACCAGAGACCACTTTGCTGTTACTAAATTGGTGTGCACAGAAATGATTCACATTTGCCATTGTTTATTATCGTCAATAATATTTTATATGTTTATCAGACAGTCTATTGTTAGGGAAGGTAGCGTTACATAAAATTATACAGTTTAAAGGATGTTAAGGCACGAACCAAGTGCAGAGTGAAAGTAATTGAAGAAAATTATTTGTCAGTTTGAAGGAAATCGATTAAAATTTTAAAGGAATGCAACTATTTCTTAAGAAATCGCATCCGCCAAACAAACACTGCAATCTCAGTGTTTCAAAGATAATAACAGACACCTGTCCGTCAAATCCGAAGAATAGTTGGTGAAAGTAAATGGAAGAACACGTGTTAAACTGCTGAATCACATATTGTGTACAATATGTGATCCAGCAGTTTAACACGTGTACACAATATGTGATCCAGCAGTTTAACACGTGTTCTGAGTATTCATCCCCAGGTAACTTACTATATCCTATCCTACTTACCAAGTGGATAGTTAGTGAAGGTTACATTGAAGGCAACAGTGTTGGCGGAACGTCGAGTGCGTTGTGTATTCTCACAGGTGTCCACTGTTATTTCCTGCAGGTGGCATCGCCTATCCATCACACAGGGGATATTTGCTAGCTCAATTCCTAGGACGCTTTTCACGGTTCCAACAATGGTATCTCGAGGTTTCTCACCACAGACAAGATCTAGATATTCCGCTGCGTAGTGGACTGTCAGTACTTCAGGAGGGCTGATTTCTACATTAACAAACATTGAATGATGTATTGTGACTATGAGTGCAAACACATCACTAGTATGATCACTAGTATGACTAGTATTCAAAAGACCTTAAAGAACATCAAATTTCAAAGACATGTAATTGACCAATCAAAGGTCACAGCCAAGCTAGTAAGCGTGGGTCAAGGGTCCTAAAACAAGAAAAGCCTTTTAAAAGGCAAGCTTGGGGCACCTGGGTAGATGTAGTGGATGGAACGTGAGGCAGTGATTTGTTAGTGGGAGGTGATTCCAGGTAAATATGGGTGCTGGATGTCCGACAATGTATGATGAAAGGGTTGAGAGATGAACATACAATTAACTTTAGAAAGGAAGTATTGCGTGAGGAAAAACTGAAATAATTCTATTTGCCAAATGTTTTCTAGTCTATTGAGAGACTTATGTTTGTCATTTTCGGTTTATATAGCTAATTTTACATCGAAACCTCCCACAGCTGTATGAAACCTAATCTTAGTAATTTCACTTCACGTCACAAAGGCAAATTTAATTTCATATTGTCAAGAGTTCCTCGCATAACTATATCTTATTTTGAGTTTGTTTTGACATTACGAAGATGCGTTTTAAGACCTATTCATGTAGCATATAAACGTCAGCACGTCAGCTTATACACGTTTATTACCTGAGATCAGTTTTACTCACCAATTCTCAGTTAAAGTACACAGTTATTTATATGCATTTTACAAAATTCGAAAGTCTGCATAAGAAGTCTTGATTGGCGCTACCCAATAGTCCTCTCCACACATCATAACATAATGTCAATATATCTTATTTTATGTTTTTTATGTAACAAATTAGAGCCTCAATTTAATTAACTATTTTCATAGGATTTGAATGTTATGTATTGGTCTTTATGTCTAGTATTATTTGTTAGAATGTTTTTAAAAACTTGTAAACATTTTTACGAGTAATGGTCGAGGCGAAATGGTCGTGCGGTAAGCTGTTGGTACAGTCAATGCTGGCGATAGTTGCCTTACTCTGAGGGCGTGGGTTCGAATCCCGCACGGGACTCGGCCCAAAAAAGTACAAGAATTTGTACTATTGAAGGTAGTGTTATCCCAAATGTAACCATGTTATAAGACAAATATTGATAATCAAAGTCCACATTTGTTTGTGCCAATTATATCGGATTAACCCCAATGTCACGTGGTTCATAATTTGCTACATCTTTGTTCATTGGTCAATAGACTTGCAAAGATACAAAGACAACGCATATCATTGGTTGAAGGTTCTATTTGAAAAGTCCAACAGTATATAGGGAGAAATTCAACTTATTACTGCTTGGGGCGTCTGCGCCCCAAGCAATAAACATCCTATTCACCCGGAAAAAGCACACGCGTGTCACTGATGTTTATTCAAATCATGTGTCATGTTTCAGAAGAAAATTATAAAAAAAGAACTATGGGAGGGGTTGATTTTTAAACAGAAGTACTTTGAGTTTGAAATGGGAAAGCCAAGCGCTCCAAGCACATGCGTATCACTAATGTATATGAAAAGCAAGTGTTAAAGGTACACCCGGTGTGTTGTTGGGCTCATATTTTCCAAATGTTATAAATGGTGTAATTTTATCGAGAAGTACCTACTTTTACCGAAAACTACCATTTTAGTGATAGTTGAATTAGTATATTGACGATATGAAGGTAAAAGTAGTGATTTCTGATCGAAAACCAGACAATACATCGCGATTGACGCGCGCCAATGAGTCAAACGTAATTTTGGAATCTTATTTATAACAGACAAAAAGATAAATTTGGGTTGATAATGTTTTATAGGTCATATAACAACTGTGCATGTAAATGGGACGTGCAGTTTCGGTTTCTGCACATGCATAATGATTTACTCGATTTTAATTGGAAACTAGTAATTATGATATATTTGGTGATTGGGGATGAATATGTGAGCTGAATGAATGTATTTGCACTGTTACCAGCACTAATGGTGAGTCGGAACGTATTAAAGCCAGATCAAATTTTATGAAAAACAATGGATGATTTCCTGAGGTGGTTGAAAAATTCACAAAATGTAATTCGGCACTGAACCTCTCTTGGTAGTGATGAAAATTTATGAAAGTTTGAAAAGGATGGGATGAATTTGTTTTGTTATCGGTCGAACAAGCAATGTCTTCGGTCGGACGGAATAGTTGGTATACTATAAACCCCGGACCGTTGGTCGGGGATATTAAACTATATTGATATGTATATGATGATACGAACCCATGCAGTTTGGTAGTCTTTTATAAGGGTGTGAGTCGGTAAGAAAGTTCCAAATGTACCCGTTTTCCTTGCCACACTGGTAGACATCAAGAGGAGGGATATCGAAATCATAACCCTCGTCACAGCTCACGTTACATACCGTCATCCGCCCCTGTACGTCACAGTTGAACGATCCGTTTGTTGGTGGTGTAACGTCGACGCAAACTGAAGAAACAGATTCACAGGTGTTCATATACCGTTTTGTAAAGTTGTTTCAATCCATCGAAATCAAGCTGGTGGGCTATATTCATTAATTGATATAGCTAAAGTGGTATGTAAGAATAATGTGTTACGTAAAAATATGCTAAATATAGTTAATTAATACTACACCTCACAGACAATTGTAGGTACCATATGGACACGTATAAATGGTAATTGGGAATATAGGTATACGTTATCATACACGTTACAAAAATCTACAACATCACATTAAATTGTAATAAAAACCGTTGGTAAATAAATTCTCATTAGCAAACATTCACTGTACATAGAAGAAGAAGAAGAAATGTTTATTTGTGTGTCACGCCACAATCAAGCATATACAGATACAGATATTGAAATGGGCTCCGTCCGTCCGTCCCGATTTTGTTTCCGGAGCAGAACTCGAAAACTATAAGACATATCTACACGAAACTTGGTGTGTGGAACAATCATCATGTGTAGATGTGCCTTTTGGGATTTTCAACTTCTTCGAGTTATTTTTTTTTGACCGTTTCCATGGAAATGTAACTTAGAATTTCGTTTCCGGCATAAGACATATCTCAACGAAACTTGGTGTGTGGAACAATCATCAGTAGATGTGCCTTTTGGGGTTTTCAACTTTTTCGAGTTATTGTTTTTGACCGTTTCCATGGAAATGTAACTTAGAATTTCGTTTCCAGAACAGAACTCGAAAACCATAAGACATATCTCAACGAAACTTGGTGTGTGGAACAATCATCATGTGTAGATGTGCCTTTTGGGGTTTTCAACTTCTTCGAGTTATTTTTTTGACCGTTTCCATGGAAATGTAACTTAGAATTTCGTTTCCAGAACAGAACTCGAAAACCATAAGACATATCTCAACGAAACTTGGTGTGTGGAACAATCATCATGTGTAGATGTGCCTTTTGGGGTTTTCAACTTCTTCGAGTTATTTTTTTGACCGTTTCCATGGAAATGTAACTTAGAATTTCGTTTCCGGAACAGAACTCGAAAACTATAAGACATATCTCAACGAAACTTGGTGTGTGGAACAATCATCATGTGTAGATGTGCCTGAAAGGCCTGATGGGCTTATGGCATTGCACGGTGTCCAGCCGTCTGTAAACTTTTCGCATTTTGTCTTTTTCTCCAGAACCACTTTGTCTAAGGAGCTGAAATTTTGTGTGTTATGTTTAGTTGAAAAAAGGTTCATAGTCACTGTTATTCAACAACTATTCTTCAATAAATTTTCCCAAAGGCGGGGGATATGGCCGACTCTGTCTGCTTGTTATTATTATTATTATTTTTTGCACTTTTTTTGTCCAGAGTTAAAGGGGCATAACTCTGTAAGAAATGGAGATATGTCAAAGATACTTGCCATCTGCACACAAAAGGTTACTTAACATTTCCATAACAGATCTATATCATGTAAAAGTCGATAGTTAGGCCACAATTATCGCATTTGTCAAAATGTATGAAATTTCGTGATTTTGAGTACTTTTGAGTGGCATTTTTTTCGAAGAATTTTAGATCTTAAACCACTAAAGATACCAACATGTTTAATAGCTTATGTTAAAGGAGAGATATCATTTTATTATGGACAACCATTTTCAAGCATTTATTTGTCATACCTTACGTCTGAGAAGTCATAGAAGATCGTCATTTTTCGAAAATCGCCATTTTCAGTAAAGTTCAAAGGATCATAACTGCTTAACTAATTACGATAATGTCATTGTATTTAAACCTTCGGATGCACAGATTCAAGAACAACAACTTTTCTGATGAACCCATTCATCAAAAGGTTGATAGTTAAGCTCCGAACATCTTAAACGTTCTCAAGGGGTCAAAATTTAAGCAATTTAGAGTATTTTCTTGAATATTCAGAAAAAGATAACGCATTACTTAAGTATGCAATCTAAATGATGATTACATCTACTTAAGTGGAAACTAAACCACAATATTTTCTATGTTGCAACTTAGTATGAAAATATTAACCATTTTGTCTTAATCGTGAGAAATGTAATGTAGGGGTCCATTAATATTTGATTTTTCCGTTTTCAGAGGGGTACCTTCTTTGGAGAATTTTTGTAAAAAAACTACTGAAGATAGGGACATGTTTGATAGCTCATTTTAAAGCGGAATAACTGGCAAATAACCGAGAGTCCAACATGGAGTTCAAGGTCAAGCAGAAGTCTTGAAGACCTAAGTATTGCCTTGGCAATCCTAGTTTCCATTAGGTTTATTTCGGTCGTCCCATGTTCTGTTGCTCCATTCGGTGACGTCATACTGTATGAACACATCTCTAAGATCACGGATTTTCTTTTTATTTGTAGAATTATCCTGTAATATTGCCGATGACTATACTGATCCAAAAGTTTATAAACTATTTTCTCCCAGGATCTTTGCTGAACCTTTCCACGCTGGTGTAGTTTCTTTACGATTCTATTTTCCTGCGTTGTATCGATTCTCAGGAGTAACCTGCCGTGGTGTAATACTATCACAGACGGCCAGCCCATGTCTCCTCTGGTAGCTAGGTTGGAGGCGTTCTTTCCTGCACCGAGGAAATATTTACATGCTCTATTTTGTATGAGTTGGACTTCGCTGTACTTGTTGATCCCCCATATGCCTGATCCGTAAAAAAGAACGGGCTCAACTAAAGTTGTATAGAGTTCGGTGTACACGTCGTATGATCTTGTTTCTCTCCCCGTCTTCTAAATGCATCATATGTATATCTGAGTTCTCATCAGAGGAACCGTGATTTTTAGAGTAAAGCTTTTCATAAAATGATTTCCAAGTATTTAGCACCTCACTTATGTCTGACATAACATTTCCATCTTCGTCAACCACTTTCATTGGGATGACTTTTCTTCTATCATTTGACATACCAAGTCTACCAATTCTTTTCCAAAAGTCTCTCGTATTGTTTGTTTCTTTTAACGATAAAAGTTCATTCTGTTTAAAAATCTGGTACTGTCTCTTTTTTTTCTGTGGAATTTATCGAATTGTTTTCTTCTGCGTAAATATTCTCTTCGTGATGATGTTCTTATGTTTTTATCCCCACGCGTTTTCAGCCCAAGTTTTTCTGATTCTACCACTTTATCCCATGAATCTTGTAGTTCCTCTGTCCAATAGGGTTTATTTCGTGAATGTTTTGAATATTTTTGGGTTCCTGTAAAACGTTCCTTATATGGCAATTTATACCTCATTTATTCATGAAGCAGATTAGTGAAATGTACGTAAGCATTATCCACGTCCTTGGCTTCATTCAGTGAGATGCCGTCAGTTATCTTCTCATATGCATGTGCGTCATCGTCGTTCAAGAAGTTATTTGGTAGGTTTCGTACATCGTAACGTTTATTCTTTTGCTTAGTGTAATCTCACAATGACGGAATGGTCACTCACTTTCACAGTACCCTGTTGGTTTAAATCATTTATGATATGTGTCATGGTATGCACTTTAAAATCAATCACATTATCTAACTGTTATTGTGGAACAACAACATAATCAACCACATAGCGCCCCTTGTTAGATACACAGGTAAACTTAGTTTTTCCTATGCGCCCGTTTACCATACATATATTACAATCAACAAGAAAGTTTATTAAATTATGTCCATTTGAGTCAATGCCTTCATCTATAATGTCTCTTTCACGCACATTATCTACATTCTCGACATAATCAGAGAGCGCGCCACATCGCGCGTTCCGTGGCGCGCGTTCCAGTCTCCGACAAGCACGAGTCGACCAGTGTTCTGACACGTGTAGACTTGCTCGAGCAGTGGGTGAAGAACTACTCCGGGTCACATGACCTGCTAGAACCAATCGGAGGCAGGTATGACACGGATACGCACAGTTTGTCGTCTGCTTGATTACTCGATACAAGTAACCACAATATATCTTCGTGTTCATTGTCTAAAATGTCAACAGAGTTATTAACTAAAAACGTATTGTCAACGAATACCCCAACACCACCAGAACCGCGTTTTGCTTTGGCATGTTGAGATTTTCTATTATTACCTATCCACGTATATCCATCAACATTTAGTTCTAAATTTTGTTTTAAAAATGTTTCACAGACACAAAATAAAACACAGTTTAGAGATCGCATCACATCCTGTCTAAAGTGGCGGTCACAACCCGTCGTACTTGCAAGTGCGTGCTGTCTACGTGCATAAACGGAGGTAAAATAGTGGTAACCGTACGTTGTAAGTACCGACACCGTACGGATTTGGGAACACGCAGACACGCCGTAGCGCTTTTAGTGCATGCAGAACTTTCGCTGCGTGCGAGCTGCGTATTTTCCACACGTACGACTTCCGTGCTTGCACTCTACGGACACTGTACGCACAACACACGGACTCTGTGAGTGTTTTAAGTTTCTCACATTGACACATACTCCACGGACGACGCACTTAGCACAAGTGCGTTGTCAGTGCGTCGTCCGTGCTTACTCGACACTTCCCCAGTTCAACTGATAAATGAGCATGCAACACTCACGTTGCCAGTGCCGAGTAAGCACGTGCTCCGCAATTACGTCGTACGTTGTGCGCACTGATGGCTGCAGTTATTATGCGCTGCCATTTGAAGCTGCTCTTGCAAGCATCAGAAGCGGGAGTCTCTGCGTTGAATGAACGGCATCTTGAGGCAGCAGCTCTGCATGAGAGAGAACGTCTGGAGGTCGCCCTATACCCCTACCCCCTGGGTGCCTGAAATTGGCCTGAAAAACTTAAGTTCATTGCACTTGCACGCACATACACCGTGCGTGTAAGTAATGACATCGTGCGTGTGCAGCACATGTAAGTACGGCATCCGTACTATAACGTGGCAATCGTACGTCACACGCAAGGTGTTAGTTCGTTGTAAGCACTTACAACGCACTTACCACGTGCGAAACGTACGTTGCACGTAGCAGATCACGGCCAGGCATTTCGTGCGGGCAACGTACTTACACCTTGCGTGTGACGTGCGTTGATTTTGCTCCCTCCCTGCGTTTTCCACATCCTCCCCACGTTTTCAGAAACGTGGCCTCCCCAAAAAACGTACGGACAGGAAAACGTACGGTGGGTTGGGACCAAGGCTTAAAGGTGTTGTTTTCTTCATCTAGGGTGGACCATCCCCCGACGTTCCAGACTCCAAGCCTGAGTTCCTAGGTACGTGCGCTTCGCTGAATCTTCTTAGACAGGAAACCACTGCTCGATACTGACAACACATTTTCTTTTCCTAATTCTTTCAATAATGTTCTCATATTAGTGTTCTGTTTCCGTGTCTCCAAAGATATATGTTGTTCAATATATATGCGTTCATACCTCTTTGAAGACCGAATATTTCTCTTTTCTTTCATGATTTTCTTCTTCTGTTACACATCTGCAACGGTAGCGACGATGACACTCGGAGACTTCCCCCACGCCTGTTTCCTCACCACTTTACAGAATTGAATATCACGCAGCTTGAGGCCGTCCTGGAGCAACGAATATACCTTCTTTTCCGTCACTTTAATATCGTTCTTTTCATCAGCATGCTCGGCGAGATTCTTAATGACAATGGTGCGAGAAAGTTCCTCATCCTGTGGTGGTGGTGATTGCTTTACTTTGGAACACTTGTTCATAACTCTCAAACTTTGTATTGAGTTCAGTCATGAAATCACTTACTTCTGATTTTACTTTCTCTTCGATCACAACAGCTAGTTTGTCAACTAACTTCTGCTCAAATGTGGCCTCGAACGAGTCTAGTTTACTCGTCACTTCAGATTTCATGTCCTTAAATTCTCTCATGAGAACCTGAAACATACTTTTAATATCACCACAATCGGCAGATGAGTTTGAATTTTTCTCGGCTCCGTTGTAAACAGTGTCCGGATTTAAAGTATGCCTATCAGAGTTTTCCTTCTCACCTTTATTGTCATTACTTTCCAACTTCTTGTGATCACTTTCTTCATTCTGAAAGACTTTTCTTTCTGCTCTCCGACTCTTGATCATCAATATCGATCCGTTCTACCCGCTGAGCTGTCAATGGCGGACCCATCACATTGTTTACATAGTCAATGTCACTTAAGCTGGCCATAGTTCAAAATACACAGTAAAATATCTTCTTATTTTACTTACTATGTAGGCCTATCATATATGATGTATCGGGATGGCCAAACGTGTTTTTCACTTCCGATGCTTTGTTTTGCTGAACTTATTTCAATATTTTTTTCGGAGCTCTCGCCTGCCACGTCCTTAGTCAGGGGCATGTAACTCTAAAACCTACATATTGCTCACCTGGACAGGTATGATTGTTACAGACTCCCCCCTCCTCGTCCGCTCCTCCACACGACGCTCCTCCGTTCTGGGGGATGGGGTTATCACAGCGTCGAGACCGGCTCCATCTTCCTCCACCACACTCCTCGCTACATCGGCTCCAGTTACCCCATGGACCCCAACCACCATGCACTTGAAAAAAAGATTTCATTTATTTAATTAGAAGAAAAATACATTTTCCATTATCTGCTCTTGGTCAAAATTTAAAAAATGTGTAGAAAAATCAAATTTGATTTTAAATATGTCTAAACATCCATTATCCATATCTTTTGAAGTCATTGGTAAAATAAATCATGACGTGAAACCATGTCTTGCAACCGAAAACTGATGCATGAATGGACCATTGATATTGGTAACTAACATGTTTAATACCCATCGTATAATGATACCAGAATTGTATTGTTAATTATTTACCCAGGGCATCATCACAGAACTCCCCTGTGAAGTTCTCTGTGCACCCACACGTGTAGTTCCCGACTCCATCGATGCAGCTGCCGTTGTTGCCACACATGTGACTCAAACAGTCGTCTATGTTGACATCACAGTCGCGTCCAGTGAAGCCTTCCCTACAGCTGCATCTGTAACTATCCAGTTCATCAACGCACTCTCCTTCCAAACAGGGACTGGACACACATGCGTCTGTATCTGAACAACATATGACTAACTTTGATGAAGTAATGTAAGGCAATCAATTAAAAAATCGGAAATGTATAAGTGCCCCTATGAAATGAATAATATATTGTCCTTTCCTTTTGGGAATGCTTTACATTTTTATATCGTATGTTTTTGGATTACTTTTATTTATCTCCTAACACATTTGTTCAATCAATATGAACAATTCTACAACATGCTTAAGGCATAATACTTGAAAGGCCAGGTTTATGCCATGGACTTTTGCCTATTCACTGCCAAAGCTGAAATTTTGTGGGAAGATACCTTGCCCCGACCCCAATCAAATATGGGTATGGCAGGCACTTTTCCTAAAACCTTTAAACGATATCTTCTCCAAAATGTTTTGGCATTGGAATAATTTCATAACAAGATTTTTGTTACATGGAGACTAAAGTTTCGTCTTGAACAAACTTCAAATATGGGCGTGTCAGAGTGTCCACACTCAAACCTTCTTTCGACTTCTCGCCAGAAACTAGTAATGCTAGGAGGCTAAAATTTTGAGAGGAACCTTTTTTTGTTATATTGAGACTAGGATTCATATATTTTATACGTTTATATTTATTAGTTTTCGTTTTCGTTATGCACTGTCACTGAACAGTCTGGGTGACCAAAGGTCATGTCCAGGGATATTGCTTTATCTGAACAATTTATTTCAATCCGTAACACCAATCAATACAAGCAGATCTAGCCTTGGAACTATTTTCAATGGATGTTATAATTGTTAACACCCTTACACCAGATTCAGAATTCCATGTCCATCACACATACATTCGAGAGCCATGGTTCAAAGGGAACTAAAAATGCATCTTTTAAAACATTGTTCTGGTCCTGGCACTGGAACGATTAACATACCATCACATTCACTAGGCAACTGAAGGAAGCAGCCATCAAGGTCAGCAGACACAAACGGACTCCACGCCAACAGATCTCCAGCATCTCCGGTGAAACACTTAGCTCGAGATACGAGTTGATCCGAGGACCAGATATTCAGCTGGGAGACACTGCCAACAAAACCACTCCCTGGAAACAAAAACGCTATACATATAAAGATATGTAATTAACTATCAAGTTATCAAGCTTAACATTGCTTAAACTAGCGTAGAACTACTTGTCAATGTGACTTAGGGTTAAGACTTTATGCAAGTTATTTATGTATTGATCAATCTCATCAAACAGACCAGCAGTAGATTTGTTTTAGAACACAAGGACCTATTTACTACAAAACGTTTATTAGGTGTAAAAGAGTATCGGACCTCCAACTTTTATCAGAACAGATGAACTATTGGCAAGATTGATGAGAGCTGGTTCCATAGTGTTTTCCGGTTCTAGGTCCAAGTAGAAAGTGACCAAGTTCTTCATGATAGACTGTTGTAAGACATATTGGTGCCACCTGCTTTCATTCAGGGAGAGGCTTGCATACGCTTCCTTTCTGAAAATGAGACAATTAGGACCATCTCAAAGTCATGTCACGACAAATCTATCGATATATGGCACATGTGTGATAACCCCTATTATGGAGGTTACATATAGCAAAATGTAGACTGCATTGGACAAAAACTATCCCTGTATGTTGGCCGATTTTTTATTTACGACTTCTTTCTTGAGTTATCTCAAATCTCTTCAAACCTTAATTTGTCAAACCCAATATGTGGGCAACAACATTCCCCATCGATTAGGCCTATAGCGGTTTTAAGCCGTAATAATAGAGTTTTTGCTATTTCGAAAAAATGGAACATTATGTGCAATTTCGCAGTTTTGAGGGTATGCGTCTTTTAAAATCTTCTTCTAAATGACAGTAATACTAACAGCTATGTGTGATAGCTCATCTGATTAATTTCATAAAAAAGTGACCTGAACAGATGTTTTAATATTGGCCTTGATTTTTAGTAATGTGCCCTTCATTATGGTTCTTTTTAAAAACGGCGTTTTTCGGCTCCATGTTCAAAGGGACATAACTCTGTCTCAAATAAACTTGATGTCAAATTGTTTTTATTTCAATCTCTTTATACTAACCAGTTTAACAATTCCATAACATATCATCAACATCTAAATATTGATAGTTTCGGCATAATTTAGACATATTCCCCAAAAAGTACAATTTTGTGATTTTCAGACTTTTCAAGGGGTATTGGGGGTATTGCCTTTGGAGAATTTTGGATAGTAAACCACTAAAGAAAGCAAAATGTTTAACAGCTCCTTTTGAAGTAGAGATGTCATTTATTAAGAACAATAAATTCATCTAAACTGACGGGCAAAATAAAGTATATCACACACTTGTTTTCGATTAATTCGATATTTTAAAGAAATGAGATGCATTTGATTATGGCACGATACAATAATACCTTTCGCCAGTAGTTTGAATAACTTAATTGGTGACTGTTTTTTTAAACTAAAATATCATTATTTAAAGTAGACGGGTAGGAAATGAAAGTTACACCAACATGACCCCTACCTGTTCAAAATGTTGTAAATGTTTGCAGGACGAAGCACATTTATTGATTTTCACACAGAGTATGTGTTATATGTCGATGAACAGTTGTGTTTTAACAAAATTATTTTGGGTGAATTTCAAAATTACAATTTTTAATTTTGATAAAAAAAAATTCAAACCGCGTAGAGGTATTCTTTGACTGATTTAATGTTTTGGACTAATATCACAAACTATAGTCCGTTTTTCAATACGACGTCGAAAACTCGAGATATTTGACTTTGAAAATTATACATATGATAAATACAACTGAGCCATATACTTTCTTTTGCCCGTAAGTTTATTACATATCAAATCTATCATTTGGAAATAAAAAGTTTATATTCAACTTCAACGCATATTGAATGTAATATGAATTTAATCAAAAGGTTGTTGAGAGTTTTGTCATTACAAAATTCAAGCAATATTCATAAGAATATGTACGCATACAATTTTTTCCCTTAAACATGCAGTCAACCATTTGTTTATTTCATATTTAAAGTATACTTATTCGATTGACTATGAAGCATATTTATGTATATTTTTAAATTTTTTGGTTTATCTGTACAAGGAAGGCAGAGTGGATCTACGTAATTTGATAATCAATATATATGCGTTATATCGAATTCTTTTTAAAACATGTACATGATTCCCTGTGATGAATACCCTGTCAGTACATTGAGATCAATACATATCGAAGTATTATTGGCATAAACAAAATCTATAATCGAGTGGAAAGTTGGCGTGTTGAATGGTCGCCAAATATTATCGATTTGTAGATGCTTGCGTCGCGCGGATAACGTTAGACTGTAACGATTCTTGGATTTTCCGAAACTTCAGTGCGATATTATGCACTGAATTGGTACATGTCTGCTCATTCACGTGTAAAATGGTTTTGAGTTGAAGTCATGTTAACTAACGTTGAGATCCAAAATAAAACAACGCTTGTTCAATTTGAGATGCTTAGACAAAATCTCATTTGCAGTAAAAGGGGACAATTATTTCGAATGACCTACATGGTCACGTGGTTCAAAATTTGCTACAACTGTGTTCATTGGTCACATATGTTTTTCTCCAAAATATGAAGAGGCCAAGCATGATTGGTTGTTTTGTTTATTTTATTAAGTTTATTTGAATATTCCAACTGTAATTTAATATAGGGTGATATTCCAACACTGTAAGAGGTTGGAGGCGCAAACGGAGAGTAAGCTATAATATTACCCATTATATATAATGATACTATTATTTTTGTGATATTCGCACATGTGCTCTTTAGTGATTCTCAACGCCGATTGGTCACTAGCCAGAGAATGACACGATGATTGGTTAACGATACTTTCTTTGACCCTCTTGGCATACACATTTTATTCTATGCATTCGTTGTAGATTTTTCTTCTGGGCATTACTATTTTTAACCGTTGTCGTTTTAAACAAGAGTCATCAGAAGACATATCCCACCGGTCCCACATAATTTATAAAACACATCTTTGACAGATAATTATCTACTACTTCAGTTAGTGGGTAATACATATGCTGAGTTTCAGGTATATGATGAAGGGCTTTAGAGTTCTGCTCCAGAGCAGACCTATCCCTGAACAAAGTCCAAATTCAATATGATTCTGTTTCTATGGAAACGAAAATTATTTTTTTTCAGAAATCTGAAAATATCAAAAGGCATCACTTCAGTTGGTGGGTAATACACATGGAAAGTTTCAGAATTATATCATGAACGTTTTTTTAGTTCTGTTCCGGAAACGAAATGATTACGGACGGACGGACACAGACAGACGGACAAGGCGACGACTATATCCCATGGTATTACATACGGGTGGGATAAAATTTGACAGGTTTTTCCAATTTTCGTTCAACGCCTAGTAGATCAGTCACTCGCACACGTCAGTGATTCATACTGAGGGTACTGCAGTAAGGCGAAATGATGTACGTATCAAAATAATTTGAGGTTTTATCTACAATCACGTATTTATAATGTAAATGTACGTCATATATGAAAACTATGTTATGGGTTATCCACATAGACTAACAATATAAATTTATCGTCGTTTTGTTAAAGAACTATTTTTTATAGTGTTTGGCCACGGGAGATGTTCGGTGTAACACGCGCATGAATACAAATCAGCTGATCAATATCATTCCATTTAATTTTCAACTCCTCGAGGAGTATACAACTATAGCTGCAATTAATGCGCTTGGTTAACACTCAACATATTCCTTCTCTTCCAAACCATGTACTCAATAGGACTGGTCAATTAACAGGCATATTATGAGTTTATAGTCACTTGCCCAAGGTGACACCAAAAATCTTTCAAATAGTGTCTCGGTGTGGAGAATCAAACCTTCAAACTTTCAGATTATGAAGCTTTGGAGCGAGTCACCCGCGCCGGATGAGTGACCTGCTCCATGGCTACATACCTTTGGTATTCTTATTCTCAGTTGCGTTTCAATGGGGACAGCCGAAAGACAAATAATTCGAACACCTCAGAAGACACACCCACACTGCTGCTGTTATTATTCGGAAATGAAAAGCACGTATGCATGACCGCCGAACGGAACTCATACTATAGCAGCCCCATAATTCGTTGTGGCCCGGTATACTAAGAACGTAGCGCTAGTTTTATCATAGACGTGTATCACACTTAAATGCAGATACTGAATCTGAACATTTAATGAGAAATATGTAAATTTTACAACGTTTCGTCTTCATACAGATTTGTTGATTTAACGAACATTTCAAATCTGAATGGCCATACCCATTGAATGTAGTTGTGAGTGAGTGGTTGACAACATGAAGTGACCACAGCGTCTTCCCATTAGACGAGATGGAGGCGACGTGTCCTTCTGATGAAGAGACTCGGAACCACAGCATCAGGGTGAAGTCTTCCACTTGAACACCCTCATCCGACGTCAGTTCTAACTGTGCACTTGAGTTTCCTATATCTTGAAACTCCACGTCGAATTCTGATTGGTAAACGTTCAGAGTCAAACATTATCCTTTACTTTATAAATATATTATGGTAATGCCAACAGCACTGCTACTCGTAGAGTAGGAACAGAAACATCTAGGTTATAACAATTTAAACAAAACCCACTGATTTTTTATGTCGTTCCAAATTTTTAGACAGTTATTCACCATGATATCCTACAATCATTATTGAATCGTGAGGCTCGAAAGTCAACAGTAAGATACATGCAAAGAAATGTGTCACATATTATTACCAAGACAGTCCTCCATGCCTGTACTCCCCTGGGTTTTAGTGATTTTGTTTCCTGGACAGCGGCTACAGCCTCTCTTTCCCCACTCGTCCTGGTACTGATCAACACTGCACGGGGAACACGGTTCGACTCCAGTACTCGAAAACCAGCCAGGTCGGCATTCAACTGCAATGGAATTTAGTTTGACTTTCATATAACATACATTTTAAAACCAGAATGTCCTGAGAACACAAGAACCCTCGGGGTTAGTCATTTTGATGCACAAACTATCCTCCAAATAAGCAGTTTAGATGTAAGGGTAATTTACGAAAGATTAGATCATCTAGGTCAGCATTTAACATGAGATGGCATTTGACCAGCTTGAAAATTATGATATCGGCTGAATGATAACAAATAAATAAGCCTGTCAAATATCGAAGGCCTATCACCGATCAAACAAATAATTGTCACAAACGTGACCATGTCTCCTGCCGCAATTAAGAAATGAGCTAAAGGATCAACACACAGTTTCTATATAGAGTAGTGTGTTTGATTCAATTGTTCCTATATCGAACTAAGAACATTTTAAAAGCTGGTCAAAGTATCATAGTGACCTTGAAAATGAGGTCAAGGTAAATTGTTGTCTGTACATGTATTCCGCAAATGAAGATCGACTAATACAAAATTTGAAAACTCTAGATGCAGCAGTTCATGAAATATTACGCAAACAACATTTTAAAAACTGGTCAAAATCTAGTAGTGACCTTGAAAAGGTCACCCAAGTCGACTGGTATCTGCGTGTTCCCCAAATGAAGACTGGTACCAAATTTGAGGACTATGGGTGCAGCGCGATAACAAGAAACGGGCCGGAGGTACGTACGCACGGTACGTCCGTTCCGTTTCTTGTACGGAGCTGAATACCATGTCACCAGCTCCGGTGGCGAAAACAAAAAAATATGGCTATGGTTAAGGTTTTCACAAAATGCACCCTACATCAAGGTCAAGGTCAACGGTTATGACCTCGGTATTTAACATCAGAAACATACAAATACCTACGCTGACGAAATAATGATGAACGTTAAAGTTCCAAACATTGTCTTTCATCTAGGTAAAGATAAGAAGGTAAACGAATATGGCTTTTGCAATGGTCTTATGACAAGGGAAACACATAATTTATATCAAGTTTTTAAGGCACATCATTGATCAATGAAAAGTTTGAGCTTGAACTCATAAAATATTAATCATAATTGCTCGCCAAACAGTATCAGATCACAGGCATACAGGATTGCGGAAAGCTGAGTGCTCTAATTCAAGGACCATAACTTTAAATTGTAATACAATTGGTCCCAAAATGCACATGTGTATGACTGATGTATATCTAAAGCATATGCAAAGTTAATATTAGATATGATAAAAAAAACTGTGGAGGGGATGATTTCAGAACACAGGTACCCAAAAATGAAAATGTGTTTCAAAAGAGATGAGTTATTGCTTCTGTTGGTGTATTTCAATGTAAAATGACGAACAAACGAAACTATACACGCGTTTCAAAAGAGTCAAAATCGAGATCACTGATGGATAATATTGATTTTTCATGTTTTTGATCAACATATTTGATGTAAAGTATGCACATCATAAGGGTGTGATACTTTAACAGTTCGTCTATTCAAACACACATTGGGGTGCTGAATCAACCTTTTTAGAAATGGGTTTAGATACAAGCTTTGGCATATGAGTTAAAACTTTATAAATTATGGAAATCATTGTCTATAAAAGATACAGTCAACCAAATTTACATTCTGGAATATTTAACTCATTGGTTATTGCATCATTGCTGGAGGACGTCATAAAACAAGTAAAAAAAATCCTATTTCATTCTCCTATTTTGCCTAGTTAATGACATTTCAAAACGACGATTATTTACAGGATTGTTTTTTCAGAAAGAAATGAACAAATAATGTTTAGTTGACTATGTAAATATGTTCTGTCGTTTTCATCACATCAATAAAACATCGTGCATTTTGTTAAGTACAGTTTCTTTTGCATGTCAGTTTACTTGGTATGTGATCAGTTAAAATACGTTTTATATGTTATCTATTGCCAACAGTATTTCCATCAGTTTTACCTTTACATTGCAGTCGTGACGAGGCAGCTCGTGTGAGTGTAGTTGTATGCAGTGGACATGCAGTGCACTCAGTCTGACCGGCTCTGTCCGTGAAATAACCAATTGGACACTTCTCACACTGACCCGAGTGGACATCGTGGTAGCTACCTTGGACACACCCCACTGGAAAAATCACATGTTTATGAGCAGTCGATCTGAATGTAAATGTATACCGTGACCCAGGAGCATATGTAACTGATGTCTACTACAGTTCTACCGCAAGACGGAAAAAGCTAACCACGGATGACACTGCTCTGAAATTCAGTGTAGTATTGCACTCACCCTTAAACCTAGGTCACAACCCACCGTGCGTTTTTTTGTCCGTACGTTTTTTGGGAGGCCAGGGCCGCTACGTTTTTTCTGAAAACGTGGGGAGGCAGTAGGAAACGCGGGGGAATAAATCAACGCACGCCACACAATGTTGCCCGCACGAAACGCCTGGCTGTGATCTGCTACGTGCATCGTACGTAACGCATGTGGTAAGTGAGTTGTTAGTGCTTACAACGTACTTACACCTTACGTGTGACGTGCGATTGCCACGTTATCGTACGGAGGCCGTACTTACTTATTCTGCGACGAGAGATGAACGTCAGTTTTTTAATCTGATTTCAGGCACCCAGGGAGATGATTGTTTACTATTTTAATTTATATCATATCGATGATAAGTTAGATATCATATGGATTGGTCATTTATGATATTATTTACTGTATATACCAAACTCGATAATGAATCTATCTAACTCTTGGATGTTGTATTTATCGTACTAGTAATGACGACATACCACATCGGTCGTTGATGCACACACCATTAAGTTAATGATGCACATACCATTTTGGTTGATGATGGCAAGCGCGGAAGCCGACCGTGTGGAAAATACGCAGCGAAAGTTCTGCATGTACTAAAAGAGCTACGGCGTGTATGCGTGCTCCCAAATCTGTACGGTGTCTGTACTTACAACGTCCGGCTACCACTATTTTACCCACGTTTTTACACGTAGACAGAGCGTAAAGAGCACGTGTACGCACTTGCAGGTACGGTGGGTTGCGACCGCTGATTTACATGGACACAAGTTTTCTACAGAAAATTTGCTAAGCCCATACGGAAATCGAAACCGGGATAATTTGATCCGAAACCGAACACGCTAGCAACTGTACTATCCCGCCCCTTGTTTACACCGAAAACCCACAGTTCATTTATACCCCCATTCCACCGAGCATACGACCCCATTGCGATCGATTTTAGTCTCCTGATCGCGCACACTCTCACTCACTCACACTGAAGTCTTTGGAAGATCCCTATGCTCGCAAAAAGTATCTCCTTTATTCGCCATGGGTCGCATATTGTTGCAGAGGGGTTTCCGGTTTCGATTGCCTGTTTTCAAAACTTCTGCGATCAAAGCGACTGATGGCTTCGCAAATTCGCTCGTAATGGTATCGGTCTCAATGGGGTATTGGTACGGTCGAATGGCAGTCCCATGAACTCGCAACTCGATCGTGCCAACTCGCGGTGCGTTCGCACTGTTTTAAGTAATCAATAACGATACCACTGCGAACGGACCAGGACCACACCGAGACCTCACAATGACCGTACCACGACCGATCAAGATCGACATGCGATCATAGACGGCATTCTCTACTACACGTCTTCCACTTGATACAGTAGTTGTACATCAATTCTTACAAGGGCATATTCCTCTTGGAGATGAAGAATATTCTCAATGCAAAGGCGTCATCGGCCAACAAGAAGTAGGACAGCTTCAATGGTTTAACATCTGAATTAGGGTCAGCGGGTCATAGGTTAATGAACGTGTAGTCATGGTACACTTGTGACACACCAGTAGTCGCTTTCACTTCGTCAAGGTGCACGGATTTTAATGTGTTTCCCTACGAGAACACCTAGGACATGCGCTGAAGTTATGTGCCCCCAATGGCGAGTATAGCGGCTGTCACAACCCGTCGTACGTGCAGCTGCGTGCTGTCTACCGACAAAAACGTGGGGTAAATAGAGGTTATCATGAGAGTGTGTTTTGGGATGGTCAATATCCTGCATTAGGAATAAACATTGTGCGAGCCTTGGCTTATAGCCCATGTCACAACCCATCGTGCGTGCAATTCGTTCGTACATTTTTTGGGGAGGCCACGGTCGCTACGTTTTTCTGAAAACGTAGGGTGGATTAAAGCGGCTGTCACAACCCGTCGTACGTGCAGCTGCGTGCTGTCTACCGACAAAAACGTGGGGTAAATTGGGGAACGTGCTTACTCGGTACGTTGTACGTGCTTACTCGGTACGATCGACGTGAGTTTTCTTTAATTATTTGATAGTTAAACTTTTGACGTGCCGAGTAAGCACGAACTACGCACGGACAACGCGCGTCGTTCGTAGAGAAAGTGTGAGTGGGTAAGCTTGAAAAAAACGCACAATGTCGGTGCGTTGTGCGTGCGGTTGTCGTCCAGGGCACGCACGTCGATCGTACGGAGGAAAATCCGCAGCCCGTTCGTAGACTGCACGCAGCGAAAGTTCTGCATGCACTAAAAGTTCTGCGATGAGTCTGCGTGCTCCAAATTTGTCCAAAATCGGTACCGACGCCGCACGAATTCCCCAATTTACCCCACGTTTTTGTCGGTAGACAGCACGCAGCTGCACGTACGACGGGTTGTGACAGCCGCTTAAGGGAGATGCTTTTTGCGAGCATGGGATCTTTCCAAGACTTCAGGTGGACTGAGTGAGAGTGTGCACGGCCGGGAAACCAAAATCGATCGCAGTGGGGTCGTATGCTCTGTGGATTGGGCTGTCATTCAAATTGTTTTGTCACTTATTAGCATTAGCATTAGCATTAACGCTAAAGCGCTCTTACCACAACCATACGTTCTGTATGTAGGAAAGGTTCCAAATGGACAGTCCAGATTCACTTGACCTACATCAACATAAACCCCATGAACCGTTCCAAGTAACTCTTGGGTGGACGTATTGTTGTTCTTTCTGATCAAGTCCACCAACGTCTCCATCTCATTCTTCTTTTGACGAAACTGAGAAGCAATATCTTCAAACGGGTTCATATCCGAAACTAGCTCAGTTTCCAGCCGATACTCATTGCCATGCGATGAGTTGGTGCTACGCTTCACGGTGATTGGCCCACAGAGTACCTGAATGAAACACAGGGGGTATTCAACTGTACATGAAAACCGGATGTTGCACCCCTGCAACAACCAATTTCCCACTGTACAGTTTCCTAAAAGGTATCCTGGTTCACGTTCATACCCTAAACTGCCCTTATTATGATGTGACATTCGTTCAGTCTCGGGGTGATTTACTGTCGTCTGTCAAATAGTGTTTGCATGCCTTACGAAAATATGGGGGGGGGGGGGTGAATGACCATTGAAACCATGGTCAAAACAGTGATGAACCCCCCTTTTGCGAGACAGGTGGTGCATTTACACCATACAGAAACTGTAGTTTGTTACGCTTTATGACATTCAGCATCAAGGAACAAGACCCCCCTCCACTGAGAACACTTTTGGACTCCATTGTTCTTTAGAAGCCGTTATTTATGATGGTAACGGAACATTCTTATGTTCTTTTCTTTTCAAATAAGAAAATCAATACGCAATATGCATTGTTAATTATCATTTTGTTGGCGAGTACTTCTGTAATATCCATTCACCATCTGAACAAATTTCTATATTGATATACCCCTCAAAGATGAAAGTGCAAAAACAGAACATTTAACTTGTACGGAAAAATGTTAACTGAGTTTTGGACAATATTGAATTCAGACACAAATGCAAAGTATAAACTATACCAAATGTATATTACAAAAAGTCCTACTGACAAAGCCATGATACTTGACACTACCATAATGCCAGTGTTGTAGATACCGATGATGATGTGATAGAGGTAAAGGAGACATTTGTTAATGCGTACCTTTAATTGTCAACTCCACAGAAGGGCCAGAAGAAATTATACCAAATTTTCAACAGAGTCAAACATTCGATTTTGAACATTTTTGATGAAGATATATCTCGTAAAGAGATATACAAATTGCATTCATGACAGTAGGATAATTGTTCAACCACACATGGCGTGCTGAAACTGCTATTTCAAAGGGTTTTCTATTTACATAATGTTTGGTATTTAAGTTAAAATTGTATGAAACATGGACATCATGTTAGTACAATATGTTGTCATAATGTTCCTTTTTTGAACTTTGAAATCAATGACGCATCATCGCTATATGATGTCATAAAACAAGCCAGAAAGCCACATTTCATGATTATAGAGATTTTAGAACAACGATTCCAATTCTTTTTTTACAAATAAAGTTTAGTCGACTTTATCCCTTGGATTAGAATGTCTTGCATTTTTGTTGGTATATAGTTTCTTTGTCCCTGGATGTACATATGTCAGGCCCTTGTAATTTTGTTCCTTATTTATAGACCGCGTCTTGAAAAGCACATGCTATTTAGATGACTTTGATTAATTATCTATAGAAAGGTGGTCGTATTATAAAGGTGTGGACATGTGCATTATTGTATGTTCCATGGTAAAACTTTTTTTGCTCTGTGGTGTTACGGTAGATCTACTTAGACGTCAAAAGAAATTAATATTCCCTGTGTATAAAAATAAGTTTGTTTTAAAGATATCTCAGCTATCCTACTGTGAAATATCTTTGATTAAGCGTGAACATATAGGTATTTTATAAAATGTTGTGACAAATGAGTAATGAATGAATATTTATTTATTAAACATTTTTTTTAATTCGTGTATGAATATCTACATGATAATTATTTCTGCTTTATGTTACATCAGCTCTTTTAACAAACACAGACTGACTAATAATAGGTAACATGTTACTTTAATGGTGGACCTTATATTGACCAAACGCTTGCACACGCGGTGTCATAGCAGGGATTTGATTTGAGATAAATCTTTTAAAATAATAATAGCAAATTAAGCTATTTCCTGAAATGTTTGTATTGTATCTCTTCAAGCCTAGCATACAGTTATTACAAGAAATATAATCAATCATAAAATACATAGAGGATATTTGGCTTTTCTTGACAAATACCATGTTTATCTCATCGAGTGAGGTAGAAAATTTATATTATCACGAAAGGCGCAGCCACGAGTGATAATATTTAAAGTTTCTACCTCACGAGATAAGATAAACATGGTATTTGTCAGGAAAGGCACATTTTTTATTGATGAAAAGCTTCTGCTGGTATGAAACAGGTTCAGAAAAAATCTTTAATGAATTCGTAGATCAAAGTGGACGAATAAAGCGAATTAACTTTCATTTTGTGATTTGAAATAATCTGTGACAATGTTCGTTATATATACATTTTGTAATTACTAATTTTCTGTGACGCACTAGAAATTTCAAGGTAATTGATACCTACGTTTTTGAATTGATAAAACGCCGAATGCTTTATGATAAAATAGGATGAACCCTAATCGGAGCAACATGCATTATTTCTACAAATGCATATGCATCCGTTACTGACAATATACCGATAAGTTATGAAAAATATTGTAGCAATTACTGGCTTCACGACATTATCAGTGGTTATTTGTTCATCATAAAATTAATTCGAACCAACCTGCAGAGGTTGCAGATTCTTTGAAGGGATCCTCCTTGGGGTACATATAGCATAAAAATCCTTATTTTTAACTTGATGACAGATTGTAACTTAATTTTTAAAAATAACAGTAAAAATAAGTTCAAAAACACAAAATAAGTGTTTTCCGAACGTGTGACCACCCTGTGTAGAGCCCAATCCCAGTGCAAACCAAGGGACGTAACTCTATTCTCACCACTTATCAATCCGACCAAGTCAGACAGAATAAGGGGAGGTGGGTGGCCGTACCCCAAGGAGGATCCCTTCAAAGAATCTGCAAACTCTGCAGGTTGGTTCGATTCTTTTTCAGAAGGGATCCTCCTTGGGGTACATATAGCATAAGGCAGACTCCCAAAGAAGACTTAGGATGTGGATTCTGTCTGTACACTAAAATACCCCTAAAAGTGCTCTACTCAATCCAAGAAAGGTGTCACACTTACCAGATCACGTGACCTCCCGCGCCGAGGGCTGAGGATGGGTGATCCCTTGGGGAATAACCGAATTGGCTAACCAGCCCGATTTACCGTTATCTAGGCCAAATACCGCCCCCCCCCCCCCCTTTTTTTTCAAAAAGACTATTGGGGAACAATAGGAGGAAGTACTTCCCAAACAACGCAGTGTCCTAGGGACACCTGCTGTAAGGGATAAAAAATGCCCAAAACAGTGCCATAACTGGTTATTAACAATGAATTTTTTTTAGTTAGTTAGTTTTCAACCAGAAACTGAACTGAACCAAACTGAACAATAACTTGCAACAGCAATAAGCAACTCGAAAGCTCAATCAGCTAGAGAGTTTCAACTCTGCCCACCGGAGAGAACCGACTGACCAAACCGAGCGCGCTCCCTAGGAGTGCCTGTCTAGTTGGTAATGTCGAATGAACGTGCTCGGCCGGCTCCAGATAGCGGCGGAGCAGATCTCCTCGATGGGCAGGGCCGCTGCGAACGCCTTAGACGTCGCAACCGCTCTAACCGAGTGAGCTTTCAACTGACCTGGGGCCTCTAAGCCCTTGTGAACGTAGCCCATGACAATTGCAGACACTATCCACCTGGATATTGACTGCTTCGATGCCGGCAAACCAGGCTTGCTCCCTCCGTAACAACAGAAAAGTTGCTGATCTTTAAGGATAGCCCTGGTACGTTTGATATATATCTTAAGAACCTTGCGCACATCCAAAATGTGAGCCTGGTTCCCAGTGGACCCCGAAGAGGCCGGCTGCATAAGAGTCGGCAGTTCGATAGGAGCCGTCACATGGAACGAGTGGTCGACCTTGGGACGATAGCTGTCGGGCAGTCTGATGCTGACTCTGTCTCTATGAAAGACAGTCAGTTCGGGATCAGCAGACATCGCATGAATATCGCCTACCCGCCTGCCCGACGCCAAAGCCACCAAAAAGGTGGACTTCCACGTCAAAAGCTGTAGTGACAGTGAATTCAAATCTCTGAACCCCGGACCTGAGAGCCAATCTAAAACAATAGAAAGGTCCCAGGTAGGGCTGATACGCCGGACAACCGGACGTATCCTGTCCACACCTGCTAGGAAACGCTGTACCAGTGGATGCGATCCCAAAAGAGCACCGTCCACTAGTATGTGGAAAGCAGAAATAGCCGTAGAGTATCCCCTGACAGTCGATGCGGCTAAACAAGCATCTAACTTGGACTGGAGGAACTCCAAAACAGCGACTAGATCTGTAGAAAAGGGATCGAGAAGCCCTCTATCGCCACACCAGCGTGCATAACAGGCCCATCGATCTTCATATTGAAGGTTTGTCGAATCCCTCCTCGAAGCCAGTATTGTGTCTGCAACTCATGCAGGAATACCGCTCTCCTGGAGGCGATTCCGGACAGTGGCCAAGCCACCCACTGAATCCTGGGATTCGGGTGTGGTGCCCCTTCCTGAAATAGTATGTCTCGTCTCGAGGGTAACAGTACAGGAGGCTGCACGAGAAACCTGAGAACGGACGGGAACCAACTCTGAGCCGTCCAAAGTGGTGCCACGAGCACTAGGAGGCGAGCTGGTTGATTGGTCAACTGAGAAAGAACCCTGGGGATCAGAGGCACTGGAGGGAACGCCCACAGTACTCTGTCCGACCAGTCGATCGCGAAGGCGTCTCTGGCTAGAGCCCTTGGATCTGGTATTCTTGAGCAGAACACAGGTATCTGATTCGTCATCCCTGACGCAAACAGATCCATCTGGAACGACCCGAACAACAGGGAGATAGTTCCGAATATCCTCCGGTCGAGCATCCACTCGTGAGGTGTTAGGATGCGCCGAGACAAGGCGTCCGCACGGACGTTGTCCACTCCCGGGAGATAAACAGGAACCACCTGAACGCTGAACTGGTCGCACCACAGTAGGAACTGCCACGACTCCTGAAGGAGAGATGGAGACACTGTGCCGCCCTGTTTCAGAATGTAGGATAGGGCTGTCTGGTTGTCCATTTCTAGACGTACGACAACCCCCTTGATCCGCTCCTTGAAGCACTCGAACACATGTCAAACTGCTCTGAGCTCTAGCACGTTGATGTGCAATTTCGACTCCTCCTGTGACCAAAGGCCCGAGGCTGTCTAGTCGTCCAGGACTCCCCCCCAGCCAGATGTCTATCACCTGCTGGGTGGCCTCCTGATTTAGTTCTTGAGACAAGGCTCTGATCAGCCAGTCGTCTAGGTATGGGTGACAACACCTGCCCTGCGACCTGGCGGCCTGCGCCGGTACCAACATCAGCTTGGTGAACACCCTCGGAGCAGTTGAAATGCCGAAGGGTAACACCCGGAACTGGTAGCACGTCCCGTCGAAGGAGAACCGAAGAAACTCCTTGAAATCGGGGTGCATTGGAACATGTAGATAAGCATCCTTGAGGTCTATTGACGACAGCCAATCCCCCCTCTCTACTGATGCTATCACCGTCCTCAGGGTTTCCATCTTGAAGGTTGGAACCTGAAGACTGCGATTGAGATACTTCAAATTGAGGATAGGTCTGAACCCTCCGTCCTTCTTGGGTACCAGGAAGTAGGTTGAATAATAACCGCTCAGTTCCTGACCCTGTGGTACTACCTCGATGGCTGCTTTGTCTAGCAAAGCCTGCACCTCGGCACGAAGGACTTCAGGCTTCTCGGGCAACTCGGGCACCTTCGTGTGCCGTATCCCGGAGAAAGTCGGTGGGTCGTACTTCCAAAGTGGTAAGTGGCCCTCCCTGAGTGTGGACAGGACCCAGGTATTCGAGGTGACTTTCTCCCACTCTGAGATGAAGTGAGATAGTCTGCCCCCAACTGGAAGATCTCTGGAAAGACAGTGTACCCCCGTCTCCGGCAGCGTTCGAGCTGCTGGACTTTTGGGTGGTGACACGGGTATCGAAGACCTAGGTTTGCTTGTTTGGCTTGCCTCGGTTCCGAAAATTCCGCTGGCCCTTATGGCCCCCACGGAACTGCCCTTTCTTTCCCTTCCCCTTGTACAGCCGGCGCATCCCCATGACTGCGCCCATTATCTGGCTCGCGGCACTCCGAATTGAGTCCCGGGCCAGATAGCTAGAAACTTCTGCCAGCTGCTTCTGGAACGTGGTCACCTTAGTGCCCAGTTCCTGCATCTCCGCCTGGTCCTTAGCCTGCATAGCAGCAAGGTAGGCCCCGTGCACCGCCACCTTTAGTTGTTGGGCTCCGTTCCTGAACGTGTCCTCATGGGCACGGAACTTGGCCTTGAACATGGCAGCTTGCACCGGAAATGGAGGCAGTCGCCGGCCCTGTTTGCCTAGAGAAGGCTGCGCCTGAGCGCTAGACAGGGTGACAGAAGTTAGGACGCATTCGTCGATAACCGGAAGGTCGAAGAGACCGTCCTCCCCCAACTGGTACCTCTTATTCAGTTCAGGCAGATCAGCCTTCATACGGGCACCAGATAGGAGAGGATTGATCGCCTCAACCAACAAGCTATCAATTATGCGGAGCCTTGTCGCCGGAGGCTTGCTGAGACCGAAAGCCTCCCCCGGAGTGCATCATACAAACAAAACGCAGAGGCGATACTATAATAACTAAGCACTAGGCAAGTAATAAATAGTAAGCCACTGAAAGAAATAGAGCAAGAATATACCTAGTATATCTTGCCGACTGAGACGATAACCCCGAGAATGAAAAAATTCAAAAAGGGAGAAATCCTCATCAGTAAAGTGCTGCCCTACAATGCGAAGCACGATAAAGAACCTTCAAAACAAACAAATCTCAATACAAGAATAGCAAAGTACTAACACATTGCATTTTGTTTGAGATCCGCCATTTTGAGCGTTTTCCATCCGCCATTATTCAGAGAATACGAAGCACGTGCGAATTGAAAAACGAAGTTACAACGCGACAAAAACCATATAAGTAACCTAAACATTCGCCTCTACGAATAAAAGGGGTTACCACACATACAGTATTCTTTGTCTTGTCCATTTTCTTCAGAAAAGTCAACTCAAGTCAAATAGTCTCACTAGCAAAAAACACGTCCTGCTGGCTCAATGACAGATTGATAAGTGGTGAGAATAGAGTTACGTCCCTTGGTTTGCACTGGGATGGGGCTCTACACAGGGTGGTCACACATTCGGAAAACACTTATTTTGTGTTTTTTGAACTTATTTTTACTGTTATTTTTAAAAATTAAGTTACAATCTGTCATCAAGTTAAAAATAAGGATTTTTATGCTATATGTACCCCAAGGAGGATCCCTTCTGAAAAAGAATTTCACTTATGGATATATGTGTGAACTAACCATTACTTTACTTCTGTGAAAGTTGAGTTTGTATATCTGCAACCCGTTTTTCGCTCCTCACCCTTGACCTACTGATGCTAAAATCACAAAGACTCTGTTGCAAAGTTTTCGTCACAATTATCACAAATACTTCACTCACACTGCAACCAATGCACCCCCCCCCCCCCCCCCCCCCCCCCCCCCCCCCACCAACGAGGGCATTTTCGAGGTCTGGAAAAATCGCAACCCCCTTTCGAAAAATACTGTATCCGCTCCTGTGATGAACCCTTATACGAGTCTTGCCTTTTGTTATGAATGTATATATCTCCTTCAAGAGAGGGTACTTTTTTGTGGAAACGAAATTCGAGAGGACATTCCTTTTCTGACATATTTGTTATTAATACATACTGCATAATACAGGTAAAACATATTATTGAGGTTGATATTTTTATGAATTTATATTTGAAAATTTGATATAAAGGCTAGCGCACATTATATAAAAAAAACAACAATGACAAGTGAAACCGTTCATCAGCGCTACGAGTGTGGAAAGTTTTGCCATTATTTGTGAAAATTCCATCAATACATATGTTTTAATTTATCTAACGTTTTTTTTTCATTTCACGTACTGTCAAAAAAGCAAGACGGTGGGCAGTCTGCAATAGAACTTACACTTCAGATTCTTCACAAATTTTCACAAGTACGCAACTAAAAGCGAAAGCTACGACACTCCTATGCAATTGATGCGGTAGAATCTTCAAGACCAAATTCACTCGGACAGAATTCACAATGACATTTGGAGATTTTAATGTGTCATATGTCGTATGAAATTCAATCACCTGCGGCATGTAAATCAAGTCATGTTTGTGAGGTAGACGCTGCTTCCACTCTTGTACTGATTTATTGATTGTTCACTGTGAGCAACTCGCGATCAGGAATGCATGTCTTGACTGTTTTAATCAGATTAGCAGTTACAATGTTTTGAAAGTTTTTAGTCTGAAATCTTATTTTACCAGTGCTGCAATCCAAAGTTCGGTGTCGGACCTTTCGAACATTTGTTGGATGAGTGTCAACAGAATGGCTTGCCCTCGCATTACCTACACCCCATATCGCGTACACCTCGAAAACACTAAATGCAATGATCCCTTTCTCTCCCTATTGTGTAGAATGATAAGTCTGTAAGCCATTCATGAATCTGTTCAATGTATGGATTAACATGACGAGACTAGATGGACATCTGAACTAATCCGATGGTTTCATAGAGGTATAATATGATCCTTGAGTATATATATTTTGACTGTTTATACATGATCGTTGAATGACCAATAACAGTCACAAAGCCCGAAGCAGATTTACAATAATAGCAATGAACGGTCTGTCGCCATCAGTAAAATAACATATGTAGCATGCATTTACCCTGAACAATGACGTAAATCCATGGTAACACGAATGGCGTTATATATCATACATTATGATCATAACAACTTCATGTACAGTCGAAAATTCAGTTTCTGAAACTTCCCGTACATCGCTGGTGCAACAACCATTAGAGCATACAGTCACTATTTTGTTGTGTTTCTCCTTAAATATGAAGTGATAAGCATTGTTAAGTCACACTAAACTTTGAATAAGACTTATTGTATTGTATTAACAAGTGTTTGCCACTAACATGGCAATGTCCCCCGCCGTTAACATTGAGCTTAGCAAAACACATCATTTGGTCAAGTGTCTTAGTCACCTTGAAAATAAGGTCAAGGTCACCAAAATCGACTGGTGTCTGCGTCATCCCCCAATGTAGACTGACACTAACTTTGACAACTTTGGGTGCTTGGGTTCATGATATATTGCGTTAACAAGAGTTTTAAAAGTGGTCGAAGCATTGTGGTGGCCTTGAAAATAAGGTAAAGGTCATCTAAATCGACTGGTGTCTGCGTAAACCGCCAATATAGGCTGTCAGAAAATATTAAGACATTATATCTAACCGGTCATAAGATATCACGTTAACAAGAGACAATAAAGTGGTCGAAGTGTCGTGGTGACCTTGAAAATATGTCAAGGCCACCAAAATGGACTGGTGTCTGCGTCATCCCCCAATGTAGCCTTGCACAAAATTTGAAGACTTTGAGTCCATCCAGTCATGATAGATATATCGCGTTAACAAGAGTTCGAAAAGTGGTCAAAGTGTTGTGGTGACCTTGAAAATATGGTCAAGGTCACCAAAATCGACCGGTGTCTGCGTCATCCCCCAATGTAGTCTTGTAACAAGTTTTAAGACTTTGGATCCATCCAGTCATGATATATCGCGTTAACAAGAGTTCGAAAAGTGGTCAAAGTGTCGCGGTGACCTTGAAAAATGGTCAAGGTCACCAAAATCGACTGGTGTCTGCGTCTTCCCACAATGTAGGCTAACACCAAATTTGAAGACTTTGGATAAAATGCTTCATGAGATATCACGTTAACAAGAGTTTGAAAAGTGGTCAAAGTGTTGTGGTGACCTTGAAAATAAGGTGAAGGTCACCAAAATCGACTGGTGTCTGCGTCTTCCCACAATGTAGGCTAACATCAAATTTGAAGACTTTGAATAAAATGCTTCATGAGATATCGCGTTAACAAGAAATGTGACGTACGGACGTACGGACGTACGGACGCCGCTGAAAACATAGTCCCACGTTCCGCGTTGCGGCGGGGGACAACAAAAGCCCCGCATGATCATCACTTGTGTAATATACTGAGTTAAACAAGCATTTTCGCGATCGCTACGATAGCGTCAATCGGGCAGTCACTTGAATTACGCGTACACACATTTTCGTTATTATGTAGATGCAAATAAGTGGAGAAAAGCTTTAAAAACTCAAACTTATAACATTTCAATTCTTAAAGAATAAGAATAACTCAAACTAACCGTGAACGTGAAGACAGGGTTACTTCTAGAAAACTGAATATGGAAAATTGGTTGTTGAAGGCATGTGCAACATCCGGTTTTCCTGTACAGTCGAATACCCCCTGTGTGAAAGGGGGTTGTCATATCACCACCATGTTTAAACCAAAGATTTCAAACATGAAAAGCTGTTCGGTGGTTTCTAAAGTTATCGCATGACGTTGTAGATGTTTATTTAAATGGTATTTTGATATAAAAACATATGTTGTGAGAAACCATAATGTTCATTACATGCTGTTGTTTTAAGAACCAGAACGTATACTAATACACTATTAATTGATACATACTTTAACGTTTTCGGCTCTACTCTCGCCCTTCACCCATGCTTCTTTGTACTGACTGTTCAACAATGAGTTAAGGAAATTTTGTTTAATGGATTCGATAGTATCTCTGTTCGGACACACTCCGTCAAAGTAGTAGTGGACGCTCATCTTGAGGCTGATTGAGGATGGTGAACGCACTTCTAAACATACGAAGTCAATATTTAGATGCATTATAATAATACAATATACACACATATATATATATATATGGAAAAATTTAAAGCACCCCCATGTGTTTCCCCAGCAAAGGTTGTCTGATAAAAAGGCAGACGATGTCTCAGGAAAAGTAACAATATGGAATAAGAGCATCATAATCAAGCAGTTTTAGAAAGAACAAGATGTGTTTGTTAAACACGGATGCCCCCGGATATACCAAAGTTATGGCCAAGGTTAAAGTTTTCTTAAGATGTCCACTGCGGCAAGGTCAAGGTCACAAGGTCAGATATGATGACCTCATATGAAGGTCTCATCACAAGGTATGCACATGCTAAGTTTGAAAGCCCTAGCTCTGAGTAATCCAACGTTATGGCCAAGGTTAAAGTTTTCTGAAAATGTCCACTGCGGCAAAGTCAAGGTCACAAGGTCAAATATAATGACCTCATCTGAAAGGTCTCATCACAAGGTATGCACATGCCAAGTATGAAAGCCCTAGTGTTGAGCAATCCAAAGTTATGACCATGGTTAAAGTTTTCTGAAGATGTCCATTGCGGCAAGGTGAAGGTCACAAGGTCAAATATGATGACCTCATCTGAAAGGTCTCATCACAAGGTATGCACGTGCCAACTATGAAAGCCCTATCTCTGAGCAATCCAAAGTTATGCCAAGGTTAAAATTTCTGAAAATGTCCACTTTGGCAATGTCACGGTCACAAGGTCAAATATGATGACCTCATCTGAAAGGTCTCATCACAAGGTATGAACATGCCAAGTATGAAAGTCCTAGCTCTGAGTAATCCAAAGTTATGGCCAAGGTTAAAGTTTTCTGAAGATGTCCACTGCGACAAGGTCATGGTCACAAGGTCAGATATGATGACCTCATATGAAGGTCTCATCACAAGGTATGCACATGCCATGTATGAAAGCCCTAGCTCTGAGTGATACAAAGTTATGACCATGGTTAAAGTTTTCTGAAGATGTCCATTGCGGCAAGGTGAAGGTCACAAGGTCAAATATGATGACCTCATCTGAAAGGTCTCATCACAAGGTATGCACGTGCCAACTATGAAAGCCCTATCTCTGAGCAATCCAAAGTTATGGCCAAAGTTAAAGTTTTTGTGGACAGACACACAGACAGACAGACAGACGGACAGGTGAAAAACAATATACCCCCAGGAATCGATTCGGGGGCATAAAAATTCATTCAGATAACGTTTCCCTTCTTTTGGATATATTATAAGGAGAAACCATGATACCGAGGATATGGTATGGTTGAGGACCCTGATAGGAAGGAAAAACCTGAGGATGCGTAGTGTAATACCGAGGCAGAATGGTTTCTCCATATTATCAACCATCACGTTATTTGAGGATCCCTGGTAAATAGAGTCGTTCATAAAATCCTTGTTTGGAACCTGGAATCAGCCTGTTAACAACCGGGTTATATGAGTTGCTTTTGTACCATGGAATCTCATCTGTCTCGTTGGCGCAGTAGACTAAAGCGCTAGCTCACGTACTATAGATCTTAGTGGATACGGGTTCGAGACGCACTTTCTTCAAAACATGTGCTGTTCATATTCTGTCATAAATTTGATAAATTTAAAAAACTAAGTCAAAGTTAGTTTCTACAGATCATTACTTTCAAGCCGTAATCTTAGCAAATATATCAGGGTTCACAACCATTGCAATTCCTTAAAACAGGGTTTACAGATGTCTGTGTAAATCCTCCTGGAGAGACTTGCAATGTTTAAAGTCCCTCGTACCGGGTGATACGGTTCAGAAAGGTCGTTTCAAGTATAACGTTATATGGCTAGTAGGTTGATAATTGCATTTCTAACACTTTGGCAAGTTGGTCTTCAAACATGTTACATTAAACTGAGAAATGAAAGTGAATATTGGTTGGTTGATGTAATGTGAGTTATTCTATTTTTTCAAGTCAATTAGTCAAACGTTAGTATCTGCCTTTAAGTCAAAAGTCACTAGTAACAGCACCAGGAACGTTCAAAATCACAAATTTGGTGAACAACAACTTCAATAATAAGTGGCCTACTGACGAAATCCGGCCATTGTTAACTGCAATGACACATTCTTAAACAAATAGAAGAGCTTAATAAACGTTTTGAATTGGAGAGAATAAACAATGCATTAAAAAATCTAATTTAAGAGCCTCTTTACCAAAAGTTGTCAATAATTGTTGAAAAAATGGATGACATTTCACCAACCTGTTACTCCCTTATTTTGCTACATAAAAGATGTGTTGATGTGCTAAAGGAAACTTCCTAGGTATTTAGGTCATGACAATTGCGACCAATATTTGGGGTCAAAGGATTACCAAATCTACCATTATATAGCTTACTGGCACAGTCCGGGACGTTTTGATCAAAGTTCCAGTTGCCAGATTCCCCGCATACGAAGAGTTCCTTATAGCTGAAGCTGGGAGGGATGTCCGTCCCCTTCATACACTGCATCTGACAGTACTTCCCATTCTCCCACAGGTCGCATGCAAGAGCGCCGTTTCCAGGTGGCTGGAGTGTCGGGCATGTTCGCATTTCTGAGAAGATGTATATTTGAGTTTTATAACGACTGTTTAATATACTTTTGTTTTTAAGTGTTTTCGTATTATTTGCTTGTTCACACTCCACATTCGTAAAAAATATAGGCGCTTCATTTGTCTCAAACTCTAAGTGGTAACATATTATTTCAGTGTTCTTTTTCCTTATCCTGGTGGTTCTTCTCCTACAGAAATCCAGTTCAGATGATTTCATTGAGACGATTCATAAACTGTTAGGAATCTGAATTTCGACGATTTGCAACATGATGTATTTAAACCTGAATATTTGCCATCTGCATCATACGTTTTTGGATGTCTTCACGGACTTAAATATACATTAAACAAAAAAAAGCTTTTGGTACATAGACGTACATACATGCCTATATCTATAAACACTAATTTATCGCAAATATTTTAAAATCATCACTGGCGCTCACTTTATAAATCTCTGTATATAAGTATACTAAACATCTCACTGTGGCATGTTGGTTGTTTCTTTGTCCATTCCACATATTTGGCGCCACTGTTGGGCTTGTCACACCTGGTCGTATCATCAGCTCCCAACAGACTGTAGCCAGACTGACAGGTGAAGTTGCAGGAGGTACCGTACCGGTAGCCATCCGGGCAGTCTACTCTCATGTAGGGGTGGGCGTACTGAGTGGGGCAGTTTAGTTCTGGCGTAAAATATGTTCCGTATATTAATAACCCGTTCATGCATCTTTAATATATAAAATTTCATTAATTTGTTATTTTATCTCATTTAATTTGATTATCGAATTCGCATATATCGTGTTATTTCTTTCGATCAATTGTATTACCAACACATAATCAACAGTGATTCAATTAACATATAGAAAAATAACAGTAATTTGACTGAATGCCAACTGTCGATACAACTACGTAGATTCAAATAACATCTTGGGTACATAAGAATAATGAAGATGCAAAATACACCAACCTCTAACAACAACTTTAAAGCTGCAGTCTCGTCCCATGTTGCCGACATCGTCTTCAACTTCGTATACCACCTTATACACTCCTACCGACTCGAAGTTCTTATTGGAAATTGGACTGACAAGAATCGTCCTGAACGTTCTGCTATTATCAGTTGCTGATGGCTCAGGCCAGTTGATGAATGCCCGGGAGGACCGCTGCTCGGTGAAAAACGTCTGGTAGCTGGGACACATTGTAAACTGAGGGGGCTCGGAATCTGGGGAAGAGAAAGGATCAAGCTTGTCAATAGGAAAAAAAGCTTTAGCTGGTACAATCGTAAGACCAGTATGTAAGTGAGAGCATTGGGAAAAAAGCACAACAAAATCAGCTGTCAAGAATTATTACATACAGGCCTAATCCGCCATTCACTACGCGGACAGTAAAGCATCTCTGACGTCACAGCCCAAACTTGCCGAAGGCTACCGGCAAATACGCATACGCGCACAGGCAACAGTCGATGCGGTTGTTATACCGCGTAATTAGTAATTAGACACGGCTTTCCATATTTTCTTCGCTGGAATATGTTTTTAAAATGTATATTTTATTTTAACAGAATATAATTGTTACAAATATTCTCCTTTACGTCACTTTAAACAACCCATGTTGATTTTTCTGATAAAAGAAAGCAATAGCATGATAGTTTCTATGTAGCAAAGTCTTCTCACCGATACATCTGGGTTGATCTCCACGCCAGCATTTATCTGCTGTGCAAACTCTGATGCGGCTCGTTCCTGGTTCAACGTCAAAGCCGTCCCGACAATTGTATACACACTTGCTTCTAAAGTTGAACTTGTCATCACAAGTCAACGCAGAATCATCATTTGGTTCGAGTTCTTCACACTGTATCTCTGAAGTATTATCACTTTTTTGTTTGATTTTATCAGTAATGGACATTTTAGATAACATTGGGAATGATTCAATACCTGTTATCACTTTACCATTGTATCATGGACCGTCAGAAAAAAACCCCGGTAATTGCAAAATGTTATAAAGCAATGGGAATGATTCAATACTTGTTATCACTTTACCATTGTATCATGGACTATCGGAAAAACCAACCTGCAGAGGTTGCAGATTCTTTGAAGGGATCCTCCTTTTGGTACATAAAGCATAAAAATCCTTATTTTTAACTTGATGACAGGTTGAAACTTAATTTTTCAAAGAATCTGCAACCTCTCCACGTTGGTTCGATTCTTTTTCAGAAGGGATCCTCCTTGGGGTACATATAGCATAAAGCAGACTCCCAAAGATAGACTTAGGATGTGGAATTCAGTCTGTACACTAAATACCCCTAAACCTGCTCTACTCAATGCAAGAAAGGTGTCACACTCACCAGATCCCTCTTTTTTTCAAAGAGCGACTATTGGGGATTCAATAGGAGGAAGTAATAACCTACTAGGCAGTGCCCGAGGGGCACCTGCTACAGGCGAAAATATATTTACCATCAACAGTGCAATAAACTGGTTTAAATTGAACAATTTAGTTAGTTGGTTAGCAAAACAATTGCTGATCCTTGCGGATAGTACGGGTACGTTTAATGTAAGTCTGAAGGACTCTGCACACATCCAAGATGTGAGCATGGCTACCAGTGGACTCCGAAGAGGCCGGTTGCGTAAGAGTCGGCATTCGATAGGAGCCGTCACATGAACCTTGGGACGATAGGAGTCGGGCAGTCTGATACTGACTCTGTCCCTGTGAAAGACAGTCAGTTCGGGATTGGCTGACATTGCGTGAATATCGCCTGCCCGCCTGCCCGACACCAAAGCCACCAAAAAGGCAGTCTTCCACGTCAGAAGCTGAAGAGACAGAGCATTCAAATCTGAACCCCGGACCTGAGAGCCAATCCAAAACAATAGAACGGTCCCAAGTGGGGCTGATCCGCCGCACAACCGGTCGGATCCTGTCCACACCTGCTAGGAAACGCTGAACCAGTGGATGCGATCCCAAAAGAGCACCGTCCACTGGTATGTTGAAAGTAGAAATAGCCGTGGAGTATCCCGTAACAGTTGATGCGGCCAAGCCAGGAACTCCAAAACCGCGACTAGATCTGTAGAAAAGGGATCGAGTAGCCCTCTATCGCCACATCAGCGTGCATAACAGGGTCATCGATCTTTATACTAAAGGTTTGTCGAATCCCTCCTCGAAGCCAGTATAGTGTCTGCAACTCCTGCAGGAATACCGCTCTCCTGGAGGCGATTCCGGACAGTGGCCAAGCCACCCACTGAATTCTGGGATTCGAATGTGGTGCCCCTTCCTGAGACAGAAGGTTCTGTCGCGAGGGTAACAGTACGAGAAACCTGAGTACTGACGGAAACCAACTCTGGGCCGTCCAAAGCGGTGCGAGAAGGAGGTCTGATTGGTCAATTGCGAGACGACCCTGGGAATCAGAGGCACTGGAGGGAAAGCCCACAGAACTCTGTCAGTCCAGTCAATCGCGAAGGCGTCTTTGGCTAGAGCCTTTGGATCTGGTATCCTTGAGCACAACACAGGTATCCGTTTCGTCCTCCCTGACGCAAATAGATCCACCTGGAACGACCCGAACAACTGGGAGATAATTCTGAATATCTCCCGATCGAGCATCCACTCGTGAGGTTAAGGATTCGCCGAGAGAAGGCGTCCGCACGGACGTTGCCCAGTCCCGGGGGATAATCAGGAATCACCTGAATGCTGAACTGGTCGCACCACAGCAGGAACTGCCAGGACTGCTGTAGTAGAGATGGTGACACTGTGCCGCCCTGTTTCAGAATGTAAGACAGGGGTGTCTGGTTATCCAGACGAACCACAAGACCCCTGATCCGCTCCTTGAAGCACTCGAACACACGTCGAACTGCTCTGAGCTCTAGCACGTTGATGTGCAATATCGACTGCTCCTGTGACCAAAGGCCCGAGGCTGTCAGGTCTTCCCCCCGCCAGCCTGATAGGGAGGTGTCCGTCTGGATCGTGACTGAAGGCGTTTGAAGCTCTAATGGGAGACCCTTGAGAATGTTGCTTTCAGAGACCAACCACCAGAGGTGCTCTAGCACCCGCACCGGTGTAGTTAGCACCTTCTCGAAGCTGTCCGAGTGTGACCACATTCATGCCAGCGCCTGCTGGATTGGTCTCATACTCAAGCGAGCTCTCCAAACCACGTCCACTGTCGCCGCCATATGACCCAGTAACTGAAGCCAAGACCTGGCTGAGTGGGTGGGCGACTGAAGGAACAAGTGGACTGCTCCGACCACTCTGGACACCCTCTCCGGGGCCAGGAACACGGAATAGAGACCGTATCGAACCTTGCGCCGAAAAACACCAGGTCCTGCCTGGGGGCAAGGTCCTATTTCTTCAGGTTGATGATCCAACCCAGCCTGAGCAAGATGTCTAACACCTGCGGGGTGGCTTCCTGATTCAGCTCTTGGGATAAGGCCCTGATATGCCAGTCGTCCAGGTATGGATGACAACACCTGCCCTGTGCCTGGCGGCCTGTGACGGTACCAACATCAGCTTGGCGCTGTTGAAATGCCAAAGGGGAGCACCCGAAACTAGTAGCACGTCCCGTCGAAGGAGAATCAAAGAAACTCCTTGAATTCGGGGTGCATTGGAACATGCAGATAAGCATCCTTGAGGTCTATTGACAAAAGCCAATCTCCCCTCTCTACTGATGCTATCGCAGTCCTTAAGGTAGGCTGCGATTCAAATATTTCAAGTTCGGGATCGGTCTGAACCCTCCGTCCTTCTTGGGGACCAGGAAGTAGGTCAAGTAATAACCGCTCTCTTCCTGCCCCGAGGGAACTACCTCGATGGCTGCTTTGTCTAGTAAAGCCTGCACCTCGGCGCGAAGGAGGTCTGCCTTCTCGGGCAATTCGGGCAATTTGGGCACCTTCGTGTGCCGTATCCCGGAAAAGGTCGGTGGGTCGTACTTCCAGAGTGGTTAGTGGCTCTCCCTTAGTGTTCACAGGACCCAGGTATTGGAGGTGACTTTCTCCCACTCGGAGACGAAGTGAGATAGTCTGCCCCCACTGAAAGATGTTTGGAAAGACAGTGTACCCCCGTCACTGGCAGCGTTCGAGCTGCTGAAATTTTGGGTGGTACTACGGGCATCGGGACACCTAGGGTTGCTTGTTTGGCTTCCCTCGGCTCTGAAAATTCCGCTGGCCCGGATTGCCTTTGCGGTACTGGCCTTTCTTTCCCTTCCCCTTGTACTTCTTCTGTTAACCCATTGGAGAGTTCCAAGAAAGCTGACTCGAACCCCCGGCGTCGGGTAGAGTCCATCAAGGGAGGATAGACACACTCGGTTTGTTTGTTGAGCGGGGTCCTTGAAGACCACCTTTTGTTCAGCGGCTTCTTTGACTACGGTCTGAGCCCCAGGGAAGAGGGTAGAACGCAACCTGTAGGCTAGGTAGGCAGCGTCCACCGACACGCGAAGCTGTTGAGTGCCGTTCCTGAATGTGTCCTTATGGGCACGGAACTCGGCCTTCAGCATCGTGGCGTGCATCTGATATGGAGGCAACCGCCGGCCCTGCTTGCCTACAGAAGGATGTGCCTGAGCACCTGACAGGGTGATGGAGGTTAGGAGGCATTCGTCGACGACCATGGTTTTATATATGCTCCGTTACTCTCCACTATATCACCCATGGGAAACCTTATCATAAGAATCTGTACTCAAATTATTTTTTAATATCGTAAGCTTTCTTGGTGTCATTTTTGATAATGTGTACTTAACAGTTGTGATGATCATGTTCAATACTTTATTTCTATATTCAGGATATCCAAGGCAAATGTTCCTTTTTGATTGAGAAGTTTATGAAAAGGTGACGTATGGTCTCTTTTTCGTCCTCACAAAAGCTACATTTTTTTTCATCTTTGATTTTCATCTTATGCAGGAGATCATTTGTCGGGAGTAATCTATGTAGAATTGAATATTTAAACCATTTTGTTTTTTAAACTTAGATAGGACATACAAGGCAATTGGTTTATATGTTTTCATTCAGTTTCGTTGATTTTACATTCTAAATTTCGTTCCCAATTCATTCTGCATTTGCACATAACCCCCGTGATTTTTTTTTTTTGTAATATATCATAAACTATTAAGTGTTTAGTATTAACTTACTTTTGCATGTTGGTTCCGGCTGTGACCATCTTCCTCTAACACTTCGCCCCTGCTGCTCACAGGTCCTGACCCTCGCACCATGCAACTCGTACCCGCTGTAACACCCGTACCGACAGGTGGCACCCAGCACAAAGTCCGAGCTCGGGTGGCATACGTAGTACCCGTTTGGAAACGTCTTGCTTGGTACTGGTGCACATCGTACAACTGCAAACAGAACACGAGGCGTAGTTACAATATTATACGTATAGCTTTGTTTATGCTATAACAAAATCTTATTAGCATCCTACGTGGAGGGCTCTCTTCAAGAGGTCCGCGCCTCTCCCCATCCGTTCCCGCGTGACTAGGGCCTTGTCCTGGATGGTGTTCAGGTGCACATGGGGAATGTGCAGGTATATGTACGCATCCTGAAGGTCGATAGATATCCTTGAACCCAAAGGCTCCAGTAATTGCATTACTGACGACACGGTCAAGAGTCGAAAGTATTGCTTGGGACTAGTGCACATCGTACAACTGCAAACAGAACACGCAGGTAGTTACAATATTATATTTATAGCTTTGTTTATGCTATAAACGAACTTATAAATCATCCTACGGATTAGAATAGCGAGGTCTCTGTAAAGGATTACTCAATGGATATGATAGTGTCTAACTCCCCCATAATTTCCAACTTCAATCCAGTGTCAAAATGTCTATCTTGATCCACGTGGAGCGACATGTCAACCATCTCTTGCACAGGTTGCTTTCACCTCAACTCTATTGTCACATTCGCTATTTTAAAACTAGTCAACAGATGCTTTCCACTTAATCTTTGCAACATCCATCCCTTTTCCATAAAAAGTGCTTTGTCTCTGCAAACGTTCAAGTTAAGTCTACTATTCTATGATTTAATATGTAGTGGTTTTAGAATGCTCTTAAAGAATAGTATTCTATCTGTAAAATAATTACTATTAATAGTATACATTACCTTAAATGCCACGAGTGATGGTTATAATAGCCCTCACATGTATAATCAACTATACCTTTTACAGTTACGGTAAAAGATCTGCGTGCTTCATTTCCTGATCTGTCTTTGGCACTGTATGTGACTTTGGTCTCACCTTCAGAGAACGTCCTGCCTGAACCAGGACCATGCCGGTGAATACTGTCAATACATATTACATGTATATATAACGTTTCCAACGGTAATTTTCAAAATTTAACCATAAAAAGTCATTTATCAATATAGTTAGATGACTTCATCATAAGAGATTATATGTAATGCATTTACATGTTGGTGACTATTTTCAATATATATATTTCTTGGTACATCATCTTGTTTGGTTGTTAAATATACAATTTATACGTCATCTATACATAAATTAGTATATAACTATAGATGCCTTTAACATCAACCTCAAAATTAAAATGGATGATTAACGACAAGTTGTTTTAAATCTTATAGCATACTTCGACACATGCTTATCCGCGAACACAATAGCGCATAATACTGTTTTTGTTTAGTAATCACCTTTTAAAAAGATAATTAAAGTATAATTTCATAAAGTTTAAAGCATAAACTATATCATGTATCGTTTTCGTTTTATCCTTGTTTCATTCTATGGAACGCAAGCTACAAGACATAATGTTATACCTGACTCGACCATCCTTTTTGTCTGTAGCATATGGTTCCTTCCATGTTATATGGTAGGTATTTGTTTGTATGGGATCTGCGAACCCCTCAATGTTTCCAGGCAAGTTGACAATCGCTGGAGGTTCTCTATCTGTACAGATTGAAATTCGTTTACAAATCTCCCACCCCATAAATACGTGAATCAGGTTACAGGTAATACACGACCAATAAACGATATTCAATAGAAAACTCTATTCGATCCTTTGTAAACATTTTGTTGTATTTTAATGATTTGATAAAATAAAACATTGAAATATACGTATACAATCGATCAATAGCTTTATACTTGTCAAGAAGCGGAAACCTTTCGTCCCATTTACATGTATAGAAATTAAACTAAGGATTGATTTACCAACCCAAATTTACATTTTTCATTTTGTGGAGAAGTTTCCAAAATTAATTTGACTATAAATAGACGCGCGCCAGCCGTAGTGCAATATCCAGTTTCCTATCCGAAATCCCTACTTTCACCTGCTGTACATCTTCACTATACTGTGTCGATTGGCATTACAATGGTAATTTTCGGTAAAAGTTCGTACGTCTCGAAAACATAACACTTATTCATAACATTTGACATATGTGACTCCAACTACACTCTGCTGGATGCTCCTTTAAATAAATGATGAATTCAAACTGGCTTGTTTTTTTTCTTCTACTCTACATTCTTAGTTTCATAATGGTCTTTTTTATACTAGATACGCTGTCAAAGTTACACTTGGATTTATCAAAACTGTCCTTACTAAGTTTAAGTAGGTATTCCCAAAAGTTATAACGATTAGTGCCCCCCTTATTTATACAGGAAATCGTTTTTTTCCGACTGAGCAGATAATGTTAATACATTTTAATCAAAATGTAAAATGTTTGTGTCGATGAAAATTCGAACATGAGAAAAACGTTAATAATAATGCTTAATTTAATTACTTTCCTAAGATCGTAATTAATTTTCAGAATAAAGACTTGCTATGCATCCACGTGTGATTAAATTGTATCTGAAAGGATTTGTTACATTGTATCCGCATGTTTAACGTTCGTACTGCTTCAATGAAATCCAGATAATAATATTTCTTCTATTGAAAACATATACATGTACCAACATAAACCAGTGTGAAGTGCATTGTGAGGCATCATTCAAACTCCAATGTGAACGTAGCTAGCTTGCGAACCTCGTTCACAAGAGTTTGAATGACGCTTTTTACATCGTCCATTTTCCATTGCAAACACAAACACCGACGTTCAATTCTTAATTGCAAACACACAAACTGACATTATATTCTTAATAAAATATTTATGCAGACATCCTGATCAGTACGATCAAGGTGTAGCACAGACTGGTTGCGAAACTGAGATGAGCCGCAGTCTTCCGTATTCTAAACTGAATGTCAGGGAATAGCGACAAGGATTTATATTATTATAACAATAACTAAACAAACCTGTTGGTCGTCTATGCGTAAACAGACTTGCGACAGCGAGGCCAATAGCCACAATAGCAGCAACAATCCAACCGAATCGTTTTGGTCTCACTTCCACTTCAGTTTGCATTTCACTGGACGTGCCTTGAAGGAATCGGTTAAACAACTGTTTAGTTTTAGAAGTACCCACACTTTCCGAGATGTTTCGTTCATTTAATCTACTGCCTGGTTTGTGAGTAGTTGGATCTTCAGGGTCAACCAAATTCAATTTAGAAAACTATCTAACGCAAAAAAAACCATCAATGTACCATACAAAAGCCCAATATAACAGATTACTGACATTCATACTGCACAACATGGAGAATACCAGTCAAGCTCCGAAACGTAAGAAACTAATCACTGATTTACTGTCACTGGACCTAGTCAAATCTCTTTGATGTACATTGTTATAATGGCAATCACACCTGACATTAACACTGAGAGTTAAGAACGTTATCATTTTAAAAACAAACTTAATGGATTGTCTCGATCTGCTTTAATCAAACCTTTTGTTTTCTTGTCTTTCGAAAGTAAAAGATTATTTCCGGGTAACTCATGATCACATAATTAAACAGATATTTTGGTTAGTCAAGAAATTGGTGACGGCAGTTTTGACTGTGATTGTACACACATAATGAGTAAAACATAAAGCAGCCAAGGAGTACCACTGTAGGAAATCGACCAAGTATCTTCAGTAAACATTGTCCGAAGGGCTGGTTTTGATATAAAAGCTCATACACTCCATGACAACTGTTCCGTTTACGGTATTCCAATCGATAGGCCCTACTAAAGAAGTAAGCCCATCGTCGTTCGAAAGTGTAGGTTTATCAGGACAGAATAATTTTAACAAGTGTTTGCCACTAACATGGCAATGTCCCCCGCCGATAACATTGAGTTTAAAAGACACACCATTTGGTCAAAATGAGCTGTTTTATATATTGCATTACTGGTAAAACGTGTCATGATGATCATCAAATTTGAAGACTTTGGGTGCTCGGGTTCATGAGATATTGGTTAACAAGAGTTCGAAAAGTGGTCAAAGTGTCATAGTCACCGGGAAAATAAGGTCAAGGTCACCAAAATCGACTTGTGTCTGCGTCATCCCCCAATGTAGACGGACACCAAATTTGAAAACATTGGGTCCATCCAGTCATGATATATTGTGTTAACAAGAGTTCGAAAAGTGGTCAAAGTGTCGCCGTGACCTTGGAAATAAGGTCAAGGTCATTAAAAATCGACTGGTGTCTGCGTCTTCCCTCCGTGTAGGCTGACACCTAATTTGAAGACTTTGGATGGAACGCTTCATGAGATATCGCGTAAACAAGAGTTCAAAAAGTGGTCAAAGTGTCGCCGTGACCTTGAAAATAAGGTCAATGTCACCAAAATCGACTGGTGTCAGCGTCATCTCACAATATAGGCTGACACCAAATTTGAAGACTTTGGGTCCAACCATGCAGTCATGATATATCGCGTTAACAAGAGTTAGAAAAGTGGTCAAAGTGTCGCAGTGACCTTGAAAATAAGGTCACGGTCACCAAAATCGACTGGTGTCTGCGTCCAACCACAATGTAGGCTGACACCAAATTTAAAGACTGTTGATGCAACGCTTCATGAGATATCGCGTAAACAAGAAATGTGACGTACGTACGGACGGACGGACGCCGCTGAATATATAATCCCCCGTTCCGCGTTGCGGCGGGGGACAACAAAAGAAACCATGACATGAGTTTCTTTTGTACAGTGAAATTTCGTCTGCCCCCTTAGCGCAGTAGTCTAAGGCGTTGACTCAGAAACTACAGGTGATAGTGGATAAGGGTTCGAGACGCACTTTCTGCAAAACATTTGCTGTACATATTCTGTCGTAAATTTAAGAAATTTTTCAAAATTAGTCTTAGTTAGTTTCTTCAGATCTTTACTTTCAAGCCGTCATCTTAACAAATATATCAGGGTTTACAATCATTATAATTCCTTATAACAGGGTTTACAACTGTCTGTGTAAACCCTCCTGGAGGGAATTACAATGTTATAAGTCCCTCGTACCGGGTGATACAGTTTAGAAAGGTCGTTTCAAATATCACGTTATATGGCGGGTAGGTTGATAATTGGGTTTAACGTCTGCTTCCACTCGTTGAGTGATTGTAAGAAGTAACAACATCGGATACATTTATTAAGCAAAGTGAAGTGGTGAGGAGACTCAATCAGAGAGATTATATAAAACTGTATGAGAATGGTATAATATAATTAAGATTTGCAATACAAACACAAGGGGAGTAAATACGTGATTGTTAAATGAACACCCTTTATTGAAGTAGCGGGCACAAGTATAATATAATAATAAAAATGGTAAAACAAGAATGACAATTGATTGGGTCTGACATGCAGAAGCACGGGCTGGTATTGCTGAAAAAATTAAGTCCTAAATGAAGTTTTCGATTCAGGACGTATAGTTTTCAGCAATACTAGCCCATGTTTGCAGAAGTCTGGTGAGTGAGGGAAGAAGGAGATCCCAACGGCATAGAAACCAACACTGCAAAACCCAAATCAAGACGATGCATCTACAACATTCAATGTCATTGTGTAATGCAAATCCTCATTTTATAGCTTTCTCGTGCATCCTTAACCTCTCTGATTGAGTTTCCTTACCATTAATTTCTTAACTTTATAAATGTATCCCAAATTGTTATTTTTGTCATCCAGAATCGTCCTGTTCTTAGACTTACAATATAGGTGTATCGGCTAATGCGTTTGCGAAAGTGAGTTATAATTACACCAACAGGTACTTTCCAGCCATTCTTTTGAGTTTCACATATACAGCAAAGTCATGACAGATTGTTGACGGCAGAAAGCTATTTTTATGTTAAAAATCGTAATTTGAAGACGGGTTAGATTAGAAATGGATAAAAATAATCAGCAAAAGAAATTACTTTAAATCGATCAAAATTGGCAGTACCCGGATGAGATGACCGAGAAACGATCATTAACTAATAATATTCAAAAGATCGAATCAGTTGATTTTTTTCTACAACAGGTTTATTTAATAATTCTACTGTTTCGTTGCGGTTATTTATATGATAATACCATGGTACACCGTTTTAGTTCTACAGTTTTAGGTACATACCGGAATTGCAGGCACTGTATTCAAACGACCAAGACCCCCCTCCACAGAAGGCGAGACTGTTATTACAGGAGGTGACACAGACAGTCCCTGTCTCCACAACATCCACATCTCGTGTTGCCACATCTCGTCCATCAGCTGAGGTGCATGAGTGGAAATCTACTCCAGCACCAGTCTGCAGCTCACAATACTTGAAACAGAACATAGATGGGCTTTTTTGAAATCTCAATTCCTCTTTCTAAACTGCGTTTGCTAATTTCGTGCAACATGTTATTAAAACGAGATTTTTTGTCTATAAATTATGTAAGGAATGTATTGACAAATGAATATGTTGACATGCGCATAAAACATGACATTTGGAAAAACTCTGTGAGAAATGTTGAAAATTGCATGAAATTCACGCTTGTACAAAGCACGTGCAATACGTGCGTGCCTACAGGAGATGTCATGACTAAAAGGCCGAAGTGATTTTACTAATTTTCACATGACAACTAAGGGACCGGACAAGATAACACGATTGAATGCTGCTGATCTAAATATCAAGTGTCTTTAAGCTGGAGAATCCATGACTGCCGTGGTACGATCAGGGTCCAGCCAGAAGTAGAATACTTGGAGAGAGCACCCTTGCCCATGATCTACATCTCCCGCTGACCCACCTACCTCATCGTCAAGCTGTGGTCACGGAGACAGCTGCTTACCAGGTGTGCGAAGATAAATAGACCAAACTATCAGGAGAGGAAGGATTCAGTGCAAGAGACGATCTGTAGTAGGCTGTGAGTTACGACGATTTGATCGACGTCATATGGTGCAACAGTTATCTTCTCTAACGTCGAAATGGGTACCGACGCCAAAACGGACGTTTCATATCCAACTACATAAGACAGGTCGACATATCGGTCAATGAGTCTCAATTCGGTATGTCCGAGGAAATCTTATTGCAAATTGCTATTTAAGTTGAACAAATACTGCGCCCCCACCTCCGCGTTATCAACCACCAGAGCGAGTTGTTTCAGATGACAACGTCAAACCGCATACTCCACATGACACAATGGCCTATCTAGCCTTAGAGAACATCAATGCCTTTCCATGTAACCCTCCATGTACCCTTTGATTGGTATGCTCATGCTTCCAATAGTAAAATCGTTTGTCTGTTGCGTTTTTTTACGAGGCTACAATTGGTAAGTGTTTAAATGCGCTATAGCGCGTTTTATGTATATTTTGTTTTCTCAATTGTGCTATTTATTTTAAAAGTTTATAGAATATATGTTACGTTGGAGGTTTAAACATCTCATTACACGATCCTATCAGCCTTAACCATAAAAATATAGTTATCGGTATTGAAAGAACATGGTGCGACAAGCAACAGTGGTGTGGAACTCTTGAAGTGTGGCAAGTAGATTTGTAGGTCTCATGCGAATTTGAAAGTTCAGACAATAGGGTGCTTTACCATTCCATCCTGGTGCCATAATTAAACTCTACATTGAGTGTTTAGGTATCGCTACATCATTCAAATACTTGAACTGCCTTCGAGCGGCCATTTTAATGTGATCACGCGAAAATGGCCGCTCGAAGGGAAGGTTAAAGTTTATTTCCAGGATAATCAATTAAATAGTCGTATTTTTAAATAAGTTAAAAAGTAATATTTTTAGCATATTATCTACATGAAGGTCGCCGACGGCGCCATATTGAGATTGACGGATTTATGCGTTCATGTGAACATACAACTTCCCAATGCAAGGCATAACTCTTGCCAGTCTCCATTTAAGCCTTGCAGTATTTCCCTCGCTTTGTTGTGCCAAGAAAGTAAATCGCTGCACCTGAAATAGTGGGCATGATTTCAAAGCACAGAGATCTTAAGGCCTAAATCAGCCAGTATTGGAGACAGGCAAGAGTTATGCCTTGCATTGGGAGTGAGTGAGTGAGTGAGTTTGAAATTTTGAAAGTTTAACGCCGCTTTCAAAAGTATTTCACTTATATCGCAGCTGCTAGTATTATGGCAGGGAGAAAACCCGCAACGCCATGTGGCTATGCACTGCGATGAAACCTGCGAGCAGCGGCTGGAACTAGCGAACCATGGGTGGTACTACGCTGAAATTCAGTGTAGCATTGCACCCAAACCTTACTGCAAGTAGAACAGTTCTCTACTGCAGACAAAGTTGCCGTGCCCCTGGCGGGATTCGAACCTCGGACCTCTTGATCCGAAGCCGAACGCGTTAACCACTGCGCTATCCCGCCCCTTGCATTGGGAAGTTGGTGAATATATGTAACTACGTAAAATAGACACCTCTGTTACATAATCTGTCAGCATTGCCATTACTTCTAAAGTACTATTATCAACCTAGTTGACTTGGCAATAACTAGATGTTAGTCAAATGGTGACGGTCAGACATTAGTTTCAATATGCTTGGTCTAGTTTCAATGTTACTGTGTGTGTCCCAGTTCAAAATGGGGTACCTCTTAAGGAAGACCAAGTCGCTTGAACTTGGGGTGGCCAGTTGTGTGAATAAATAAATAGCAATTGCTTTGTGTGGACCTGATTTGCTGAACACTTAACACAGAAGATCAGTTCATACCTGTGACCTATTCGGTGACGTCACATCATATTTAGCCACACCCCCATGACGTGATATTCATGTCCAGTTGCGTTGTCGATTTGCATTGGCTGATGAGGTGAGGTGAGGTGAGTTGGGGCTTAACGCCGCTTTCAAGAGTATTTCACTTATATCGCGGCTGCTAGTATTATGGCAGGGAGAAAGCCCGCAACGCCATGTGGTTATGCATTGCGGTGAAACCTGCGAGCAACGGCTAGAACTAGCGAACCATGGGTGGTACTACACTGAATTTCAGTGTAGCATTGCACCCAAACCTTACTGCAAGTAGAACAGTTCTCTACTGCAGACAAAGTTGCCGTGCCCCTGGCGGGATTCGAACCTCGGACCTCTTGATCCGAAGCCGAACGCGTTAACCACTGCGCTATCCCGCCCCTTGCATTGGGAAGTTGGTGAATATATGCAACTACGTAATTTCAGTGTAGCATTGCACCCAAACCTTACTGCGTGTAGAACAGTTCTCTGCTGCAGACAAAGTTGCCTTGCCCCTGGCGGGATTCGAACCCCGGACCTCTTGATCCGAAGCCGAACGCGCTAACCACTGCGCTATTCCGCCCCGCATTGGCTGATGAACGAGTTGCTTAAATTGTGTAGCTCTAATTGTTGCAATTTTTTTTTATATTTGGAGCAATGAAATCTTTTGAATCCATCAAGTAGGAGTATATTAATTTATAAGATTTGACTATTAATTTCATGGGGGTAGAAGCTTATAAACCGCTGTGCAAACATGGCGTAAATTCGCCGCTCTACACAATTGTTAAAAGTTAATAATATAATTTCACATAATGTACAAAGGTGGGTGTGTTTGTTTTTGGCGGGAAGGGGGTAATCAGGGGTTCCTCAAATTTACATGCAAATGTTTCCAAAAAGAGGGGTCGATTTTCGAACAACAATGTAATAAATAACCGAATGTACATATATCGATATTCATACCTCAACCTGTGTTGCTCGAGAGGAAGAAACTGTGAGGAAAAGCAGCAGAAGACCGTATGTGCAGAGAAGCAGCTTCATAATTACTCAGTAAGGCAAACCACTATTTTAATCTAGCGCACAAACTTGAGGTACACACAAGCTTAGATTTGGCTGCAATACGGGATGTATATGTGTGAACAGTGATTGGCTCAACCAGTGTCACTCTAGACGATATCTGATAGCCAATCAGGTGTTCAGCTACAACTTTGGTCAAAAGCATATTCATTTACTTTGTCTTTACAGTCTGCCAGTCAAGCAACTGTCAATGTACCATTAGGGTAAAATAGGACTATCTTGCGTTCGGCCGACTCGTATAGTTAACAATTGAACAGGCCTCGTTAAACATTTTTTATTGAATGGCTACAATGAATTTGAATGGAGGTAATACACGTTTTGCAAGATAGATTCTTCCAAACGAAAACAATAAAAGATTAACATAATTTTTAAATAATTAAATTCGGTATATATATATATATATATATTACTCACTTGCACACAATCGTTTAATAAACATACTTTACTATACGATGTACGCATGTACGATTTACTTGCATACATCTGTTGAATCAAACATAGAAGCCCCTTAAGTATTCTCTGTATACAATGTATAGTGAATTATGAAGACTAACTATGACCATTGATAGTTAAAACGCGATACTGACAAACTGGAACATGACCCGCCGATAGTTACGTTCACCATCTTATTATCCGCTATCCGTTCCTTGTGACGTGCTTTCTTCGAGTCACACATTTAAATTTTGCGATATTATACGGAGAGGTAGGTGGATAAAAGTAATGTTTAAAATTCAATAATATACGGGTTTTTACAACATTAAACGTTATAAAAATTATTGCAAACGTTAGAGGACATATTATTGTACAATCATGTGATTCAATATTTGCCTTGCCAACATGACACAATCACTTTAAGTAGAAGAATTATGTCTTCTTTTAATGTCACCTTCAGTCAAACACCTTATTAGATAATATCAACGTCAACCATGGTGCTCGTATGTGTGCTCTTAACGGTCCCCCTCTCAACCAATGTCAAAGTCAAAGTCAAAAGTGTTTATTGTATTTAAGGCCCCCGGCCCACTTAAAAAATATACATATACAAATGACAGATCAAATACATATGTTATAGAAATACAAACGATAGAGAACACCACTTGAACAACATGACAAGCAATTCTAAAACAGTGATTTTGCTTCAGGACGAGTTTCCATCATTTAATAGCTCAGTTCTTAGTTTCATACTATGTTTAATAAACAGTGACAAGTTAAGAATTATATTGTCATTTTGAGAAGACATTAATGATATAAAAGCGAGAGCAGGTGGTTTTGACAAATAAAAATCAGGAATGTATTTTCTTCTATAAACGGAGTAAAATGGACCAACAAGCATTAAATGAGTTTCGTTTTCAACTGCTGATTTACATAATGGACACATTCTTCTACTCTTTTCGATGTACATTTTCTGCCTTTGTTTATCATTAAATCTAATAAACCAAGTCTAAATTTGATGAAACTATTTCTTAAATCATTAGAATATAAAAAAGATAAATATTTTTCTGGTTGAAGTAAACTTTTAAATGTCCTGTAACTATCATATCTTGAGCTATCATAGAGGATGGAATGCCAGTCTTGATAAAAATTGTTATAGCTTTGTTTTTAAAGTTATATAAAACTAGATTAATATTTCCAAGTGTTTGGTTCATCCAAACAAAGCCATTACCGTGAGAGAACAAAAGTTTTCTTACATGGGATGCTCAAGTGGTTTTACCAATATCATCTAAGTGCAAAATCATGTTATAAGCTAGCTTTGGAATTCTATGTTCATGCATACCAATACTTTTTATCCAACATTTTAGGCATTTTACCTGAGCATTTATATATAAGGGGTGTCTTCCACATTCGTCGTAAATCATGCAGTTTGGTGTTGATAATCCAACGGATAAATATCTTTTACATGCCAATAGGTGAAGTTTTTCTAGGCAGTCGAATTTTTTTAATCCCCAAATATCAGATCCATATAACATTATCGGTTGTATTTGGGAGTCTAATAGTTTAAAAAATACGTTAGGGGAAGACATTCTGATTTTAAATGAAACAGACATGACGTTCAATAACGCTTTCTTCGCTCTTGATACTAAATCTTCAAAGCTTTTTGAAAAGTTCATAGTGTGGGTAACAAAATACCAAGAAATTTATATTGACTATTAATCTTAGGTTGGAAACCATTGAGTACCAATTGTTCATTTGAAGCTAACGGCCCACCCCTTCTGAAATTTACAATGTTTGTTTTGTCATAGTCAAACTATTACATTCTTCAGCGTGTATTTGAACTGAAGTTTATAGTAGTTAGATTTAGGGTGCAAACGTGACTGGGGATCCGGTGCATATAAATATTTGTCAAGAGACGTAATCTGTTATATCCGTTTGTAAAAATAAAATAGCATTTATATGGTGATTCCTTTAATTGAATGCAACAATTTTAAACTATAGATGTTAAATGACATGTCAAAATCCACTAAGCTCAACAAAAATGTTATATTAAGTACTGATAAAGCTACGTTTACATCTAAGAAACAAAAAAGAAATTATTGGGAAAAAAGGAAATGGTTTTTCTGTTATCTGAGTATTCCCTGCATGTGGATATATGAAATGTAAATCATTTTCGTCAAACTGCAAGTATATAACTTTAAGCTGAACATAGTATATGATTAATTATACGAGTATCAACACTGTACCAATATCGTTATGTTATTTCAAGTCTGTATGTTTTGGATTATCAAATTTTCAAGTTTGGGTTACATCGCATTCTACATTTATAGTACATAGTTTTATTATCAACATTACAAAATCAAAATATTACATTGACACATGTTTCAGTTTCAAAAGCTCTGTATTGTCGAACAATAAAATGTAAATCTATTGTTAACCAGTCTGATTAAAATCGACCTTGTTCCGAGAAATAAAATTTGCAAAATAATATATCTACCGGGATACGAACAGGTTCTGTAGATTCCTCGCCACAAGGTCTGAGAACACCCCGTATAGGCGTGTGTTCAGAACCAGTTTAGTGCAGCCAAAACCTAGTCAAATAGCTGACCAATCACATCAAAGTATTTAAACGGTTGCTGTTTTGAAAGCATTCGGAACAGACAAAAGGATAGCTGTTTGGAGTTATCTGCCCCTAGTTTCTCGCACCGAAAGCATTTGTTGGGCATCTTTTGATTGGCTAGCTGAACTGCGCCCGAACACGCTAGTGTACGGGGTGCTTTCAGACGGTTTGGCGTGGAAACCCACGAACGATACGAGTTCGTATCCCGGTAGATGCACTATTTTGCAATTTGTATTCCACGGAAAACCGTCTCTTTTAATCAGACTGTATTGTTAACATTCCTATGGCAATCAAAATCAACTTCATTCAACGCGTTTTGTATTATATATAGAGAATCTCACCCAAGTGTCTTCTGATATCAAATATATCAACACGAGTTGATAAAAGTTACAAATATCCGAGGTTTGCCGAGGATATTTTGACTTTTATCAACGAGTGTTGATATATTTGATATCAGAAGACACGAGGGTGAGATTCTATTTATCATCCAACATCATTCTTCATTATTTGTTCATGAAAAATGAAAATATCTGAACACAAAACTGCCATTTGGCTTCCAGTGCCGTGATGTCACAGCATTGTGACGTCATCGTGGTTATGACGTCATTGCATTGTGATGTCCCTTCATCAACCATTTACAGTATCTCAAGACAGCAATTCATGGAATGTTTAAAAACTTAATTTATTCAAATATACCTCAAGGAAACTGATCAACTACCATCTGATAAAGGAAAGAAATTACGCCTGCTTGGACATATTGAAGACTCGTTTGGCTACAAAGACTATTTAAACATTAAGAATAATGACCACAGACAAGTATTAACTAAGTTAAGACTTAGCGCTCACCAGCTTCAGATTGAGAGAGGAAGATATAACAACACCCCTGTAGACAAACGCCTCTGTCAACAGTGCAGTCAGGGTGTTACAGAAACGGAAGAACATTTCATATTTGAATGCCCAAATTATGCTCATTATCGCTCGAAACTAATTTCATCAACTGGTCTCGTGGGGGTCTCAAGGAAAGAGCTCCTCTCATCAATTCTAAACCCCAAGAGTCATCATGCTTCTATCACTTGTAAAATACTTTATGACATGTATTCAATGAGATTAAGCCACATTGATTAATTATTGTACAATCTATAATGTGCATTGTTTGATATAATTGTCTCACACTGAGATATATTAATGCTCTTGTATATATTTACTTAACATGTGTTAACTACCTTGTACACTGCCCACAATGGGTGTTTTATGTACAATAAATATCTTGTATTTTGTATCTTGTATCTTGTGATGTCATGTAGCTGACGCCAACAGGGCATTGTTCAAAATCTACTGTCAAAACGATATCTCCTGTGGAACCCAGTTTTGTATGATAAAATAATAAACGTATGGCATGGGCCGGATTCCGTCCGTCGGGCGTAATCTCTTGACATTTTCGACTATAGAATTTCAGAGACTGTAGATGGACGGGATGGATTTTGTAACTATAAACTGATGTTTTGCTAATTTCAAACATATTTGTTTGTTTTTTAAATCAAAGGTATGCATGAATGCCTCTTTGTCTAACTGGGAAGTGGGATTTTTCCACCTTAGGTTTACATGTTAGTTATAACATTATCTTAAATTATAAATCATGCCAAAGACTGATAAGCTTTAAGTCATAGGACAGTCATGTGTTTCACCTTTTTTGCAAGGTTTTGTAACTACCAGTCTCTTGAAACCCATACGTTGTAAAACCATGATGGCTAAGCGGTTTTGAAATTTGGTTTTACTTATTTGCATTAGGATGTGAGTGTTACTTCACATCTTTTCTTGTGTGTCTTATGACCAATTATATTTATATCATTTTGAGATCATAGAACCGCAGACTCCGAAAACACCATAAGAATTCTTGTTATATTCTGCTTGCACTGGGGACAGTTTATACTATAACTTATTGGGACATTAAAAGCCATGATGTCATGTGGCGATAAGAACTGTCAGTGTTTGACAACTCAACATTTGATATGTTGAGGCGAGGTTCAGAAACTACAAAGGAAAATAAATAAACATTCTCTACTAAATATGCTTGAAACGTGCTTTAGCTAGGCTCTTAACAAATAACAGTGTCATTTTTCTTCTACTTTGCAGAAGGCAAAATAACTTAAATGACAAGAAAATAGTGTAAGAAATTGTATATCAATTGAAAAACTAAATTTTCATTCATACATTTCTTACGTCTTACAAGTAAGACTTGTAACTTTCATTAAAGATGCGTAATAACAATAGAATAATGGCTTATTTCATTATATTTCAAATTATTGAATCATCTATGCGCTGAATCCTTTTATCTTTGCTGGCGACGATATTCAAATTTGGGATTAGGAAGGAGATTATTTTTAAGGATTTAGCATTTTGCTGAATCCTTATTGTTATTGGCGTGTTTATTATTTCACGAATTTTGTTAGCAGGATTCAGCCAAAACGGCTGAAGCAAATCCAACCAAATTTCACATGCTGATAGCTCTTAATGTGGAATAGAACTGCGAAGCTTTTGGGTCCATTCGGCCCAGTCATTAGAGGTCCAGTTCCAATCAAAATGTCCATTTTTAACATGGGGAACATTTTCAAAATGCACTTAGTGACTTGAAGCTTTTTCTAAAAGATGCGCAGTAATACTACGAGGGAAAAAGTAAATCACAGCGAATTCGTTAGTCACGTGGTTTAGCCGCCATTTTGATTTTAGACCCATTTCACAAGTTTCAGACCCCATGCACCTTTGACAATCTTCTCTGAAGATACTAGCATCTAAGTGCTCAAACATGTATATATGTGTAGCTAAATGATTGGTGATTAACCGATACTCAAATGCATTAGCGAACTCCTAATACTTTTTTCACAGTGACCTTTCAAAGTCTGGCAATTTGGAAACCGCAAACTTCCACGGCAGATAATGCAAAAATCTACCCACCGAATTGAAAGATTTTTTCAGGAGTAAGACAGGACTATGGTCTTTATGAATCAATAGTAAAATCGCTCGCGAACAGTCATTTCCGGTCATAATAAAGAAAAGCTTTAACATGGGGAAAATTTCCAAAATCAACATAGAGACTTGCAACAGTTTGCAAAAGATGCGCAATATCAATACGAGCAAAAAAGTAAATCATGACGAAGTTGTAACTCTCGTGGTTTAGCCGCCATTTTGATTTTCTTTAAATTTGACATGTACATATTGGGTATCGATAATCCTAGGGACATGCTAGAAACTTGCAACTTGTTTTATGAGAAGAGCAATAACATTGGAAAGATGTCTCAATTCAATTTATATTGATATCCAAGGTCAAATTTTATTTTCTCACTTGCTCACGTGTGATCGTTTACTCTAAATGTGAGTAAGACGACCCGATTTTATTATGGAAACCCGAGATTCAATAACTGACCAACAAGAATAACAAAAGTGAGAAATTTAAATTTTATCAAAAAACAATTTTTATACTTTAACTAAGATATTGACGAAAATTCCAACTTTCTACCCCGCACCGTGCGTGAGATACAGACACCCTTGCCCATGGGCTGGCCCATGGGAAAATTCGCCCATGGGCCGGCCCATGGACGAGAGGCTGTTCAAATTTGTGTTACACATTTTGTTTTCATGGTAAATCTGGCCCATGGGCGAGATTTCCCATGGGCCGGATTTCCCATGGGCCAGTGTTGACTTTGGCAAACATATAATATTTGTGAAATGTTAACTTTGGAAAAAAAATAATGTTTGTGAAATGTTGACTTTTGAAAAAATAGAATGTTTGTGAAATGTTGACTTTTTAAATATTTATTGACTTTTAAAATATTTATTGACTTTTAAAATATTTATTAACTTTTAAAATATTTATTGACTTTGGTTGAAGTGTTACTTTGATAAAATATTGACTTTGGTGACATGTTGACTTTTAGTATATATTTTGAGTTATATAAATTGTCAACTGTGTGAAATGTTATGTAGTTTAACTTATATAAAACTTTGGTGACATGTTGACTTTGAAAAAGATATTTTGAATCTTATGAAATATTGACTTTGATCACATATTGACTCTGGTGAAATGTTGACTTTTAAAATATATTTTGAGTTAAGCGAATTTTTGACTTATATTAATGATGTTTTGTTAATTTTTTGACTTTGGAGAAGTATGCTTATATCATGAAATATTAATATTTCTATTTTATTGACTTTGGTGAAGTTTGAAATGTTGACTTTGAAAAGATATATCGAGTTTGGTGACATATTGACTTTGAGAAGATATTTTAAGTTTAGTGAATTGTTGACTTTTAAAAGATTGACTTTTGTGACATATTGACTTTGAAATATTTATAGGCGTTGTTGAAGTTTGAATTTAAGGACATTTTGAAAACACTAATGTCTGGTTAAAGTAGAGCGTTTCAAACAGTAAGTATTAGATCATTTGACTACGCTGTTGCCTACAATACACCAGTCACCGAGACTGATGATTTATACACAACTAATTGCATGTTACAGACATATGATATGTTAGACTTTTTATGTATTTGTGTGTATCAGAACACCATGCCTATGTAACGAGCGTGCCGTGGTATTACGTAACATGTGTCAACTAACTCATCACAGAAGTTTCAACTCATTAAGACCGACAGGTAATCAATTACCAGTTCAACGGCTCTGACCTAGCAAAAAGCCTTTGTTACATGGGTGAGTGAACAAAAAGCACAAGGTTGTTGTCAATTACGAAAATAAAACAGTCCATTTCTTACCTCACTTGTTTGATTCGATTTCGAGCGCTTTTAATCATTGAATAGCACATAACGTACATACGTACACCATACATGTATTTATGGTAGTGCTCAGTAGTCCCTAGCGTCAAAATACTGCATTGCCTCTCAAGGGGTCGCAAATATTATGAACACTGATGTAATATATTTATTATTCGTTTGTATCAATAATCAGCGAAACGTTTTACTTTTAGATATGTAGTGATGTAATGAGTCCCCATTTGTTGCTTTATCAAATTCGCCAGTACCCTACACATTTTGATTAATTCGAACTCTTGCAATTAGTCTCCAATTTAGAAATTGAGATGACCAACTCACTGTTAGAATGTTGACAGCAGTGAAGGGGTACATGCAAAGTCTATATAACAAATGTTCTTAATCATTTGATTTGTTTACAATTTCGGCCGCTTTCTCAACACGATACAATACGATACAGGGTCTATCAAGACATCTTACGATTTTGACCGGTATCATTTATGAAATGCCTTTTCACACAAATGTCCTTCCCCTAAAAATATATATATTAAGTTTATAGATATGTAGTCAGTTTTTAACCAGACGTTTCCACAATATACTATCCGGTTTGTCTTCAAATGAAAATAATAAAAAATGAATATACCACTCTTTTCTAAAATTCCTTAACCATTAAGTCAGTGAACCGTATCTCCTGAACATCCCAGTGACCACTTGTGTGTATCTCTGAGAAAATATTTTTTTGTGTAATACACATTTGAAGAGCCTCTCGCCCATGGGCCGGCCCATGGGCGAATTTTCCCATGGGCAAGGGTGTCTGTATCTCACGTACGGTGCGGGGTAGAAAGTTGGAATTTTCGTCAATATCTTAGTTAAAGAATAAAAATAGGTTTTTGACAGAACTTGAACTTCTCACTTGAGGTTTGGATTTAATCAGGTACTGTTGAAGTCTTACTTATCCTTCATCTTTAGAAGTAGGAGATTGTTCTAAAGAATAATGTTTAATATGATTATTACTTATCTATTAAATGTACAGCGTACAATATATATCGATAAACTTATTTTAATGGTTTAATGACTCTTTAAGCATAAAGGACTTTGGTTTCATTTAAGGTAAACGTTGATTGAGGCAATGTTTTTTTTTTTAAAAAGGCTTTGACCCATCGGTTCTCAAATCCTGAACCAATATCTAACTAAAAGAAGCTAGATCTACGATCTTGTGTTTTCAACATTTGAGTCAATGCTTCAGCAAGACTCTGACCTTTGTTTAAAAGAAAACGATAAACCTATACACATCTTGAAAACAGATCTATGATGATTAAGAAATACTCTACACCCTCGTTGCACTTGGCAAGAGAATACTTGATATCAATGTGATCGGTTTGCTATTGACTATCAAACTTTTGGACAAAATATTCATTTTTAAAAACGTGTTCGCCTTACTCCGGGCTCCAGATAATTATTTTGATACAGTGGTATTTCACTCAACCACTTTTTAATTGATGGGATAGAATAACAAATGAAAAATAGGAGTATTTCATCACTTTCAATATAGTATAGTTAAAATTTAGTTTGTAAATTCTTCAACGATTAAGTTAAATTTACAACATCAGTCGCCATTTTGACCAATTATATATTTCAAAACATTTAATGAGAATTATCGTCGAGATTAATTCGTTAACATGTGTCCACAAGTATGATAGGAGATTCATCAATGACATGTTTCCGTGTGTCCTACTCGTAGACATATCGTAAACCTTAAATCTAGAAATGACCTTTGCTTGATGTACTTACAGGCATTTGATATTTGAAAGTCATTTCAACTGTTTGGTTTCAAATTCAATATTTCACTCACTCATGTCATTTGTAGTGAGTCATTCAATTAGTTAAATGAAAAATGCATGCTAACAAAATGTAGTTTTCATCACCATTTCACATAGCTAATTTTCTATATCCTTCCATTAAGGTGGGAATGCCATAGGAGGTCACCTTCTTCAAAAGTGATACCTGGTGACTTAATATTTCATGGAGGGTTTGGGTTTGCGTGAAAATTGGATGGTTTCAGTCTTATTAGGGTTTAATATGACTTTAAGGGTTGCAGTAAATGTATTAATACTTACGATAAAATACATATTTTAACAATTGGTGATTTTATTTTTAAGGTATTTAACAAAAAATCATTTGGTTATTTAATAATGTGTATGGCATTGGCTTTAAATTGTATAATAAAGTCATAATAGTAAACCATATTATGTATTTTATCCGTCATATGCGATGTCATTTGTAACAAAGCGCTAATAATAAACATAAGTGTATATTTGGTTAACATCAGCGTGTAACATAGGTGATTTGAACCAGTCGACCTTAATGCCTAAATTCAGCAAACTGACCAGTTTGCTTTTACACCCCTAAAATAGAGACCTATATTTGGGGTCAAAGGGTCATCAAATCTCACTATTTAGAATCCAAATTGGCTAAGGAGTCTATATACAACATGTCAGCTTTCTATAGCCTTTCATACAGGAGAAGATAAAAATAGGATTTTAGGTCGTGACCCATGTGGCCCTTATTAGAGGCACAGGGTAACACAATCTACAGTTTAGAATCCCAATTAACCAAGGGGTATACATGTACCCAGTATTTCAGCTTTCTAGAGCTTTTATAGTTGAGGAGAAGATGTAAATAAGTTTTTAGGTCGTGACCCATATTTTGGAGGTCACAGGGCCACCAAATCTTCAATTTAGAATCACTATTGGTCAAGGAGTCTGTGTATAAAATTTCAGCTTTCTGTATTGTTCTTGAGTAGAAGTCGAAACAGCAAAAAGTGTATGGACGAAAGGACGGACGCCGTGCCACAGAAACATATCACAATCTCCTTTCTCAGAAATATTGATCTGTTTGCACGCAAAGACAGATTATTTGTGTTTACATTGCTATAATATATACTTCTAAAAGCTTCCTGGTCTCGTGATAAGATTTGTCACCTGATATCGGTATGCGAGTCAGCAATTGATATAGTTTACCATTAAGCTCTCTTGAAATTCTTTTTTACGCTATTAATTTATTTCCCCCTTACAGTCGTCAAGCACGTTTACTACTTCTTCTAAATCACTTTTAAGATAAGGAATACGATACGAAATAAATCAGGCAATTTAGACAACTTACAAGTGCACAAACAAATACGATGAAATACTATGTAATCGTGTTCTTTCGTTTCCCTGCAATACAATCACCATTTCACATTATCAAGTCTATAAACAGTTCTTTTGAGCGACGTAAATTTCTATTCTATAAAAGCCCGTTAATCGAATATGCTTGTCTTTGAAACCAAATGTCATCGGATTGTCGTGATATGAAAATTATGTATCATATGCCATGTTGTAGATTAAGCTTTCTCTTTATTTGAAACACTAATATTCTCGATTTAGAATGGCCGACAGGGGCCATTTGATTACGTGTCAACTTTCCAACACAGAATTGAAAAATCGCGAATTGACAAAACGAAATCGCAAAATTGTGAAACGAGATCTTAGGGAAACCGCAAAAGAGTGACAAGTAAATTGCAAAACAGTTACATGAAATCGCGAATTGACAAAACGAAACCAGGAAGGAGCGACACACCTGCAAAACAAACACTCGAAGGAGCGAAACGTGCGCCAAAAGAAATCGAGAAGGAGCGAAATGTGAGCAAAACTAAATCGCAAAGGAGCTAAACCACGAAGGAGCAAATACAGAATTTATAGGTGTAGTTCTCTGTTCATAAAAGAAGATCGTGAAGTTTGAGCAAACAATTCATACGCGTATGTCCTATAATTGATGTTTAAAAATAACATGTTAATGTGTCTTATTTGAAGTTAAAAAAACTTATGAAACCGATAACGTTTTTTCATGTCTCGTTTTCAGCTCTACGCCTGAATATATGAGTTCAAAACTATTGCGGATATTTAGACCATTGTGATGTTGTGTCACCTATCTCACATATAAAGTACGAAGTAACTGACATAATTGGTAATTTCAGGAGCACATGTAATGTGTGAACTGAAATTGGAATTTCAGTAATAAAAAGAAGTAGATGTGATAACGGTGTCTTCATCATATATTTCTAAAAATAGGCCAGATTCAAAGGTCGAGATCTTGTTGACGAAAACTAGACTAAATTACCCACAAGCTCTTCTTCATTATGCCGAAGTGTTAAAACAACAACAAGAGAAGACCTCGAATGAAGTTTAATCATGATTAAACTTTAAAAAACTGCATAATAGTCCGGCAGCCAAACCCCGATTTTCACCCTAGGTTTGGAAAGTGCGTCCATAGAAAATGTTTTTACAGAAATTGAACCTTATGGGCATATACTTGAGGAAACTGAATGATGACACTTTGTCATCATTGAGCATTTTGAATAATTAATGTTTTAATTAGATAGGGTACACTCGTGATTTCAGTTATCCAGACACATCAAGTAATTATTTTTTAGTGTTCATAAAAATGAAATAAAATAAGGCAGTTATATATCAATCGTTGTCTATTAGTATTATGAAAATAAGTAAAAACAAATTGTTGAAAAAAAACGAAAGTCCAAAATGTATATAATGTGTCTGGATAAACGAGGTTTCTGAGCAAATTTGGTTTTCTTACAGTAAAAGTGGATTTAATGTTGTAATAATTTACTTTTGATTATAATTACGATTATTGAATGATAATCAAAAGAAATGGTGATAAAGTTTCAGTTAGTGTTTATATTTGTTTACTTTTGCCAAATTCTGAAATAGGCCTTCGTGTAACAATGTCAGTTCTTGTGGAGAGAAAATGGTGATTTTTGACGATTTTATGGTGTTTTTAAAAAACAACACAATTAACCATTTTTATTTTGTATTGAAATGATATTTTTTATTCACCAAGCAACACATTTATCACAAAGAGTTAATTTGCAAAAGACAAAAACAGGAAATAGTCAATTTCAAAGTTTAGACCCAAGATTCGAACACGAAGCTGGCACTGAAATCGGGAAATTTGAAGGTTAAGTTATTGGTTGACAAGAGTAGTCTCGCAGAAGAAAAAATGTTTCTTAAACGTTAAATGTATAACTGCAATGACATGAAAAGTGACATTAAAAAGTGTGGGCGTGCACATATTCAGACCCTTATTCAGATGACACTAATGGTGTAGGCCAGACGTTGCAACACATTTTTTAATCAGGAATATCAAACACATAGGTCATGTGTATCTATTTATACATAAAAACAGCAAAGACAAGGATACCAGAGACAGCGAAACAACAAACACAAATAGTTGCTCGGCTTCTCCAAAGAAATTGCACATTGTACGGACAATAATGTGTTTCATTTTAAAGAACACTGTTCTGTCTTTCTGTCGAATCAACGGAGCATTGAGTGATTTACATTGCTGCAGATGCAAGATATGACGTTGATTTCAAGTATTAATTAATGTCCAAAGGGTATCATTTTGGCAAAAGATGGTGAGTCGATGATGTAGGACTTGTCTCACAGACAGTTTGGTCAGCTACGATGTCGTCGATTTCTTCACCATCATATCCCTCAACAGAAAACCCTAGAAGCCACCAAGCTCCACATCCGCATTGAACAGCTCGACACCAAGTTAACCATCGGCTACTTCTATTTTATCTTCACTGACACGATCCACGGACTTCCAATGGGCTCACAACAATCTTCCCTAATAACAGAGATTTTCATGACATCCTTCCAAGAACCAGCAATCTCTAATGCTCCTTTTCAATCGCTTTATTGGTTCCACAAGGTTGATGACACTTTCACCACCATAGCCATCATCTCCTACAACATCTCAACGCCAAGCATCCAAGAATCAAGTTGGTCATGGAAACAGAGTCTAACCACGTACCAGTAACCACAATCTTCCCTTCTCATATGTCTCCTTGCAAACTACTGGGTATGGACCCAGAATATCTGTCTATCGCGCGCCGTGACACACACACTGACCAGTACACACAATACAGTTTATGTTATCAACTAATCAAGCATAGTCACACTCACAAGATGTGATAAAATCCATCTGTAAACCTGATACCCTCAATAAAGAACCAAAACATCGAAAGGACACATTTACCCCGACTCAATGAATATCCAGCAAGCCTAGTCATCAAGACTACCCTGAAAACACTCACCATAAGATATATCCAACAAGCCTTAACCGAGACATTTGAGTAACAATTCCCTAAATACTTCGGCTATCTCAGCTACAAGATCGCCTGCCTCATCAAGAACAAAGTCAGCATTGATGTTACATTTCCCTGTGCAAGATCCTCAAACAGCTACTAAAAAAAAGCAAACAGCAGACGAACCAGCACTACAAGAGGATGCATCTTCAAAATGCCATGCTACTGTGGACAAGAGTACATCAGAGAAATGCTGCAGCCTTTCAACACAAGGATCAAGGAACATAAAGTGTATGTCAACACACTTGACCAGAAATCCTCCCTATCTGAGCATACTCTGAACAAGGATCACACTATCAAATGGGAGGCTACCACAGTCTTGTCAACAAATAACAACTTGCGCCAAAGAAAACTTCAATAAGCCATTGATATTCCAAGGGAACAATCTGCAATAAACCGCGACCAAAGCATCTTCCTCACATGTACATGGGGATTCACTCATCTCGAACATCTATATTCTGTCGGTGGCAAATCCGAGGAGCACCCACCCTACCATCACCCTACCTACACTCTTGTCAGCGCGGAGGAGTCTACACCTATCAGAACCATTCACCGCCCAACCACTTTACACCCAAATCACTGGCCTCTCCTAATACAATCACCATGTCTTCTGCATTTCACATCCATTCAACTGTTCTTGTATCTACAATAAAGGCAATTGGCTTTCCTCCTTTTACCAATTTGTATTACTGTTGTCCAATCACTTCTTCAATAAAGCCCACAGGCCATTGCTGATTTAACAATCAACTATTAATTCTCCTCATGTTTGTATCACAAATCATCAATGTATACCACTCTCATGCGAATTCATCTTAAAAAACTTAATTTAATCTATCTGATTGAGTTTTCTCGCCATTGGTTTCTTTACTATATATAAATGTATACCATTTTGTTATTTCTTACATTTCAACTGATGATAGAGTAAGAATATACTCCGAAACGTCTTGTATATTCATATTAAAGAAGTTGTTATCCAGAAAATCTCCTTGTTTTAATGTCAAGTAATCATAACTATGTTGGGTTTCATGGGGGTCTTTTTTCAGAATTTGTCAAAAAGTAAACGTATACTAACTGAAATTTTATCACTATTTCTTTTGACTATGATTCAATAATCGTAATTATAATCAAAAGTAAATTATTACACCAATAAATCCAATTTTACTGCAAGGAAACCAAATTTGCTCAGAAACCTCGTTTATCCAGACACATTATCAACCTTTTGATCTTTCGTTTTTTTTCAACAAAAAAAGTGTACTTATTTTCATAATACTAATAAACAACACTTGATATATAACTGCCTTAATTTTATTTCAATTTTGTGATCACTAAAATATAATTACTTGATGTGTCTGGATAACTGAAATCACGAGTGTACCCTATCTAATTATAACATTAATTATTCAAAATGCTCAATGATGACAAAGTGTCATCATTCAGTTTCCTCAAGTATATACCCATAGGGTTCACCAGGAACAAAAATAATTTCTATGGACGCACTTTCCCGGTCACAAGGGCTGGCTGCCGGACTATAACATGCAGTAGTTACAAATGAATGCGAAGCGACATTACAAAACTATCCTGAACCCAAATCAGGTGCCCGGTCCAGATTGTCCTCGTCCTTGTAAACTCAACATAATAAGGTCATCCAAGGTCGTATTTCCTTGATCTCTCAAACAAATCATGATCAGGCCATCGTTCCTGGTCAGCCTAACTTAAGAACAACTGAAACAAAACTGAACAAGTAAATCCAGGGTATCCTTCCTGGTCCAGTCGTCTCAGGTCAACCTTCCTGGTCCACCGGTCATCCTGTCTGGTCTGGTCAACCTCACTGTTACGTCATCTCAGGTCTTCCATCCTGGTCAGACTTTCCCCTTCGTCCCCCTCATGATACTTTTGGTGTCCTCTGCAAGATATAGATAAAATCAGTCAAACAAGATATTTCATACTTGGGTGCGTCTGACAATGGGTGGAGCTATCACATCTACTTCGTTTTATTACTGGAATTCAAATTTCAGTTCACACATTACATGTGCTCCTGAACCAATTTCACTATATAAAACTCCGTAGATGTGATAGCGGTGATTTTAAAGCCTTGCTTATGCAATATTTTTGACTGAACACCCAAAGTTTGAGCCTCTCTAAAGTAAAACTGCTTGAAAGTAGAGGCTCTGGACCAATTAACAAGTTCCAAAATTGCTGTCAAAGATGCACCTTTAGTGTAAGCTTTTGAAGTAGAAGCCCCTCTAACAGAATGTGCTTTATACACTGTTTCATCTATTCCTGCATCTTTCATCACATTGGTTACTCACCTTGCTACAGCTGCTTAACAAAATTTTGTTACATTGCTATGTTTACATGACTTTGGAGATTTGCTTTGGAGATTTCAGACACAAATAACAAGTTCATAAATGCTTGTATTGGTATATTGGGTTCCTGGACACTACGACAGGTATCTTTTTATACAAAATACCAAAATTTATGTACCAACTTTCAAAGCTCCTGGCTTGAAATAGGCTTCCCCCTGGCAGCTGTTTTACCAAAAACGTCCAATTGAGTCTAAATAGGGTTTATGTCTTGGGAATTCCAAGGTCATTCCAATTATGGTATGTTCCGGACAGCCAAAAATGAACAACCACTCATGAAAAAATAAGCAGTGTTTTTATTTTGGAGAAATATGATTTTATAATCAGAAATTGAAGACATTCCCATCGTGTTTTAGGTAATTGAAAATCACATTCTTACATTTCTGGAAATTAAAGAATACCAAACAGATTCCAGGTGCCATTTTCTGACCATATCCTCAAAAATGATCTTGGGAGTGGGTGTTTTACAGTCGCCTCTAAACAATAACTACGATATCTCTTACTTTGGAGATTCCTTATTTACATCGTACGACTATTACTAAAATCCATCGGTCTTCTCCATGAGTTGTGCAAAATGGTTTGCAGGATCCTCATGCATCAAAAACATCATCTGTGGCATGCATTTTTTTAATCAACTTTTTCATACCATGATTTGTGACCCTGCAATGTATAGTTCGATCAGTACTTTTTAACTTCTATCTATTTCATTCCGCTGTGCATGTTGATGAAAATTCAGGCACTTTCACTAAAAGTTGAATTTCTTCACTTCATCATATTCACCGCATTATATGTTGAAATAACAAGTTGTCTGAGACAAGTATGTCAATGGAAGCAGATACATTATTCATTGACAATATAAAGTCTTAGAGATAACAGACATCTAGTTATGAAAATTTTTTCAGAATCATTTTACATTTTAATAACTTCACAGTGGATTAAATAATGTAAAAAATTCTTTCAAAAGCACTTTTTATGTTTGAAAACATTTTAAAGTTCTTATGTACAGCTGTACAGGTGAGTGAGGTATTCTAAGATACTTTCCAGAGGGGGTGAAAAGAGATTTCTCTGTTGTTCCATACACCAGCTAGACCACCTCTTCCAGGAGGAGTTTTAAATTAATAATTGGTGTGAAAGTAGCTCTGCTGTTGTTTGTGAAATGCCCTCTGATGTAACTGAATGCTTGAAACGCTCCAGGCCGCTAATTGAAGGGTTCTGTTTGCCACCAAGGGATGCGTTTGACCTTGTGGACATTGTAACAGGTTGTTTAATGTTGGCAGAAGGATTGGGCTTGCTACCTACATCTCCAATAAAATTGGGTAGCAGGCCTGGCTCTGTGAAACGGGAGCTATTAGGGTGATCTCTGCCCCCTCCCTCCTTATTTTCCAGAGGCATTTCCCTATCATTGAAAATGGAGGAAAGGCATAGTCATTCAGATCCGCCCAATTCACCTGGAACACATCTACACATGTTGCCAACGTGTCTGGTTTCCAACTCACATACCGATTCAGTTGATAACTGAGACGGGAAGCAAACAGGTCGATCTCGTGAGGGCCTTATTTCTGATTGCATTGTTTGAAAAATTTGCGATTTGAGATTCATTCGCTCGAGTCCACAAAATTGCGTGACTCCCAATCTGCAATTATATTCTTCTTCCCAGGGAGGTACTGAGCTTCTAGAGCTATCTTCCTGCTGAGGCAGAAGTCCCAGATCTCCTTTGCCAACGAGACTAGGATGCAAGATCGTGTTCCCCCCTGGCGATTGATGTTGGAGACTGTCGTTTTGTTGTCTACCTGAACCATGACAGTGATATTGCTCATTGTTTTACAGAAAGATTGAAGCGCTAATAATACTGCTTTCATCTCCAGTGCATTGATATGAATATTTCTCTCTGTCAACCCCCATTGACCCCCAGTGCGGAGAGTATTGCACACTGCTCCCCACCCCGGACTCGATGCATCTGTCTGCATTATCAAGTCTGGATGAGTTGCCGAAATAGGTTTGCCATTGAACTGAGTCAGATTGGCTAACCACCACTGAATTTCCTGAACACAATTGCTTGAGAGATTGATCTTTTGTTCGTAACTCTGATGAGTCAAGAGTTCATGAGACTGCATTTGAAGGTATCTGCAGTGAAGTTGTGTTGGAATACTTGCTCTCATCGAGGCAGACAGCTTCCCTAACAACGTAGCCAGTGTTCGAATTTTGACCAAGGGATGGTTGATTATCTTCTGAAATCGTTTGATGATATCTGTCACTTTGTGTTGAGGCAGGGTCACAGTGCGAGATACTGATTCTATTTCGAAACCCAAAAACCTGAGATTCTGACTGGGAGTCAATACAGACTCCGAGTTTATGATAAATCCCAGATGCCTCAGAAGGTAAAGAAGCCTCTCTCGACAACGGATCGACTCTCCGGATTCGGAGGAAATAGGGTCATTGAAGGAAGTACAGACGGGGAAGCGACCCCCAGACCGTCCTGATCTGCCTGAGGGTATCCCTCGAAAGGGCTGTCGCGAGGACTGTGAGTCATCAAAGACATTGAATTTCTTTGTGGAAGTTTTAGGTCCATCGCTTATGATCTCTTTTGCTTTCTTTTTTCTTTTAATTTCAGTGAGGAGAGTGCTACAAAAGCTGTCTCCAAACAGTTTCCCCTTGGTCTCGAGGAAGCATTCTTCGTGTTTATACAAGAGCCTTTTTGCTTTCTTATGGTCTTTCACCAGTTTTGACAAAATGGAAAGTCGCCAATGGAAATTCATGAACAGGTTAGCTTGACCTACAAGGCAAATTGATTTCTCTAAAGTATCTTACAGTTCATAGATGTCCAAATCAGGGGCAGTAACTCCGCGTCTTATTTTGTCTAGGTTCTGCCATAACTTTGACAGTGGGCCCATGACGTTCAACATACGTCTTTGAATAAACTGAAGTGAGAAATCTGGTTTCTTTTCAAAAGAGCGATCTTTTGCCTCAAACAAATCGTCAAGAAAGCTATATAGTTTTGGCGGTCCAAGGCAATCATTGTCTGGTATTGGGTTGTCTTCAAGGATATTTTAAGTAAGAACATTGTCCTTGATAAAAGTAGAGAATTGAGTTGTCAAATGGCTAGACAAATTCTGAGACAAAGACCAAGAGGAAGAACTATTCTTGATAATAGAGAAAGATACATAGCTATCATCATCATTATCATCTACAAACGTAACCCGACGATGTGACTTACTTTTGTCGCACGTGGTTGTCGACCGTGACCTCTTTTGGGACGGCTCTATGTCCGATTCTGATTCTGAGCTCAATGAACTGATTCTGAGCTATCGCTCCTTTCAGAGCTACTACTAGAGCTTACACTCTCTATACGAGGGTTCACCCATCGTTTCTTACTCGTACTCCTTTCTTGCCATGGTCGCCATCTTGTCTCGTGCTCATCAGATTTTGCGACGGATTTGCGGCTTCTCCACTCTTGAGAGAATTGTCGCTAACCCCTGAGCCTTTACTAGGCTGTTTGGGAGATTGAGTGTCACTCATGATATATAAAACCACTACAAAGTTTGAAAAAACACAGTTTCACTCGAGAGCGAAAACCGAAGCTAGTTACCTGCGCGAGGCCATGATGAAGAAGGGTTTGTGGGTAATTTAGTCTCGTTCTCGTCAACGAGATCTCGACCTTTGAATCTGGCCTATTTTTAGAAATATATGATGAAGACACCGCTATCAATCTACGGAGTTTTATGTAGTGAAATTGATGTTTGTGAAAATATACGCGATGATGACCGTGACTATTTTTTAAGATGACCGTAAATTGTCAATACTACGCTGATATGATGAGTGTAAATTGAACAAGGATAGCTCAAAGATGTTAATTGTGTGATGCACAATGACGTTAATATTGTAATAATTACGGGAGCTGACATCTGCTACTTTCCACGTAGAGACGACTACATCAATGCCATCCTTGCACACACCATTGCCAAGCATGCAAATAAAAAAACTGTATCAAACAAGTAATTCATCGTTATCTCCAGAACTTCCCAGAATTGAGAAATATAGTTTATATACGATGGCCAAGAGGGGCCATTTGACTTCGTTTCAACTTTCCAACATGAAATCATGAAATCGCGAACAAGTCAAAACGAAATCGCAAAATTGTGAAATGAGAATCCCCGGGCTAGAAATTAACACAGATTACCATGGGCTATCAAATTTTGGATACTGCCAGCCCTGTGGGCCAGAGAAACTTCTGAATCAATTTGGAAGATTGTGAGCGCCTTTCGAAAAAATAAAAACCACTCGACGAGAGAGACTGACATTGGTTTTCCTCGGCTAAGATTGAAACTAATATTTATATTTCGAAAGAAGATGTCCATACACATCGGAGAACAAAATTCTTTGGTAAACCCACGTGTAAAGATAAAAGTGTCGTAGACTATTAATTGCATCTCCTATGTGCCTGCCATTAATTACTGACCTCCAAGTTTGTGAGTTTAACCCATTATACTCCGACGTCCATTGCCCTGTGAATTTCTCGTTACAAACATACTCGGTAGATGAAGTTGATATTGAACATACCTTAGAACATGTTCGTTGCGATGATTGTCCAGGTCCATCCGCACAAAGTATCCCTAAAAAGTTCCAGTCGTGAAAAAGTAATCTTTTTGCCCAAAACCTCGACACAAACCGGATTAAGGAATTAAAAGACACAACAGTCAATATCGCTGTCAGTCATAGTGACCCAGGTACAACGGTTGACAATGATATAATGCACGTGCTAACTGATGCGAACGCGAAAAGCACCGCGCACGAATTCCCAGAATAATTCTTACCGTAAATTCAAACATAAACCATGGTTTGGAAAGGAATGTAAAACTATGAGAAGACATTATAGATCGGCAAAAAGTAACTTTTACAGTAGAAAGACAAAGGAAAGTAGATTACATTTCCGACAACAGGCTTAATTTTATAACAATTGTTTTAAACGATATTCTAAATAGTACACGCGATTCGTTTGCAACGGGTTCCGAACACAAATAAAAAAATCGCCGGGGCATTTTGGAATCACTAACCCTAAAAGGAAAGCGAAAAATACAATGTTGATTTAAAATCATTTTATGATTTTTAAAAAAAAATCTGAACAATACGGAATACCCTGATATCGACTTGAATGGGGATTCTTATAACCGAAACCTGCAGCCAAACGGGAATAAATAAAATGAAGATATCACTATTGAAGAAGTCTCGGCTTTAAAGTCAAATAAAGCTGCAGGTTTAGACCTTAAAGTAAACGAATATCTTGTACACTCCTTTGAGAAAAAGGGACATCTTCTATTCAATTCGATGCTTTCGACTGGATCTGAGGCATGGGTAACGGGTGTTATAAAACTGATTTATAAATCTAAAGGTGATCTATCTGACCCTAATTCATACAGACCGATAACAATCCTTAGCTGTTTAGTGAAACTTCGTACCAGTATTCTTAATTCGCGTCTATCGGAATATATTGAAACAAATAATATAATGACCGCGCCACAGGCAGGGTTCCATAAAGGCCTCTCAACAGTTGATAATATATTTGTATCACACGATGTTATCACACATACTCAAATACTGTAAAAGAAAATTATACTGTACTTTTGTTGATTTTTCGAAAGCTGTTGATAATGTGTGGCGCGCTGGACTTTGATTAAAACGTCTTGGTGATGGTATAAACGGCCGATTCCTGAACGTGATACGGAAACTGTACCAGAATATTAAATCATGTTTGTCATTAAACAATATACTGTTTCAGATTACTTCCCTTGTTTAAATGGAGTTCGTCAGGGAGAAAAGCTGTCAGCCTTATTGTTTTGCCTTCATTTAATCCATGGTGATGACGTCACTCTATTGTGTTAACAGTGGATTATTTTTAAGAATCTACTGGTCATTGACTAATCCAGTCAGGAGGGGTGTCAGGTTTTGACATTTTCGTAATGGCTCACAATGTAATATATTCAAGATTGATGTATTTTGTCTTAGGATATCTGATTAGAATCTTAAAATATCTGATTACTTTTGTAATGTCTGACCCGGGAATCGAACATGTAACCCTTCGACTGTTACGCAGAGCCTTAACCTATTCGGCTACCAGGCCTGCTGGTAATCATTTGATTGTTTGTCAGTAAGATCCCTGTATTCTAAACAAGACTGGTAAAGTGTGAAACGCGTGGGGATCGTGCTGAAACACATGAAATGCAGAAGTTTGGCTGTCAGTCAAATCGCTTTGCGTGGAAGATTTGCGCCATGCACGTGCGTGGAAGAATCCATTTCATAAGGACCGAAGCTACGTGTACCATATCCGATGAATGGGCACCGAAATTTGCAAAATAATATTTTTTTTAGGTTACATAATTGAAATATATTGTCTATAATGCTAGATAATCACATATGTACTTTTCGTGACGTCGTACATGGATTAAGATGGAGAATGCATTCATTTTTGGCAGTGGGGCAGCAAAATCTAATAAATGCTCGTTTAAATTTGGGAAACAGTTACTTGACATTGTCGATAGTTATACATATCTCGGATTAACATTTCATAAAAATAGACTCATTTTTGCTATAAAAAACCTCGCTCAGAGTGCTATGAAAGCAATGTTTTGCCTAATCAAACGAGCTAGAAACATACTGAGAAATTCTACTGCAAAGTTCTTTGTTACGGAGAATTCGGTCGAGAACCATTAAGTAAAATATATACAAAAAATTATATCGTTTTGGCATAAAACATCCATCCGAACAGATATCGGTAAACTATCTAATATAATCGTAACATTTGTAAAATTTGACTCGCACAACACAGAAAATAAATGGCTGAAGAAAGTAGAAGAAATTTTTTATAAATAAAATCCATCTAACTATAGTACAAACTGGCTTGTCACTAAAGTTGATACTGTATTGAGAAATCAGTTGTTACAATCATGGAGGGAATGTATTCGAATAAGTCCGAAGGGACATTATTATACCTACTTGAAAGATACTCCATATTTTGAGAACTATTTGTTGTTATCTCCATCCCAATCTTAAAATTCCGTACTTGTAATCACAACCTACTCGTTGAGACAGGGAGGTGGCGTGGACTACCACGTGAGGAAAGTACTTGCCACCTCTGTGACTCACCGGTGCTAGCCGACGAAATACATTATATTTCCAGATGCCCAACCCTAAGTACTCTAAGAGATCAATTCATATTAATAAGCATATTTTTCATATAATTCAAATTGGCCTAATCCTTATAAAATGAGTTTACTTTTTAAAAGCAAAAAAAAAGAACTTTAAAGAATGGGTCATACTTTATTAAATGCATTGCACATCTATGTAATGTCATGTACGTATTGTTTTATGCTACCATGTTGCGCATGCGCTATATCTTTACTTTCTCCAAGTAAAATCGTTCATATACCACCGTTTGTCGTTTTAGAGAAATAAAAAATCTTGAAAGAATCTTGAATCTTGAATCCAATTATACCAAAACAAAGATTTAGCTATTTCCTCATTGTCAGTATACTTTCATGCAGCAGATATTCGAATTTCACTATCAGTTAAACTTGAATTAGTGACCCAAATCGTCAAGAAGTGATCGCTGAAGTAAAGCGCAGTGTTGTTTACATACAACGTGGCTATTACGTCACGTTTGTATTCCCCAGTTGACGTCACATCCGGTAACATCACCGGAACGATACGATCGCGGCAAATAAATGACGCTATTTTTTATAATCACAATTAATAAAATAATCTATTGTTGAAAAATTATGATGATCTAACGGAAAATCAATTTGAGCAGGATACTAAACATAGATATGCACATTGGAGTACAATGTAGCTTGGATTAGTTATACGAATTTAGTCAGTTTTATCCGGGAGCTGCTCTTCAAGTTAGGAAACCTCTAACGTAAAAAAGGTGATGAACCGTACAATCAATTACATTTTAATCGAATCTGAATGCATCATTCTCTTCCCACAGAGGTTACTCCCTTCAGATTTCCGATCGTTACACAGAGGTTTCTTTCTTGAGGTTTCTGATTGTTAGGATCGGACATCTGAAGGGAGTAACCTCTTTAGGAAGAGAATAGTATCACATAAATTGTGACTAGTTTCTTAATATGTATTTTAAAGAATGCGACGTTTCCGAATTTTCGGGTTTGATATGGGTACAAACAAGGTATCTAGTCTATCTATTAAAAGTGACCGTGAGTGATCAAAAGGTCGCTATCATTGGTGTAAATTCAGACAATGCGTCATTCTTCATGTCATAAACGTCCGCCATAATAACACATTAGATTTCTAAAAACTTGGAATGATACCAACTACTTTGATTTTAAATTGTTCGATACCAACCATATTTTACAGGAGTGGGTATCAAATCTAAAACATTGTGAATATTACTTGTTTTAAAGCACTATTTCAGATTATTTTGATAGTTTCAGTGGTGTGAGACAAGGTTGTGTTTTAAGTCCTTTGTTATTTTCACTGTTTATTAACCAAATAGATACAGTTATGGAGCAATTTGGTGATAGGGGTATTTTTGTTGACTCGGATTTTGTAGAACTATTCCTGTTGATATAAGCCGGTGATGCATGCTTATTTTCAGATTCTGATATAAGTTTACAAAAGAGAATTGATATACTTTCGCAGTTTTGCAAGAAAAGGGGTCTGTCGGTTAATTTTGACCAATATTCTTGTCTCGCGAAACGGGGGGATATTAAGAGCTTACGAATATTGGTACATGGACGGTATTAAACTAAATGTATCAACACACTACAATTATCTTTGTTTAACATTTTCAAATAGATTATTTTGGTCTAAATATGTACAAAACTTTGTTATGAAAGCAAATAGAGCAAAGGCATCAATCAAAATGTTTTCTTCAAAATTGAAACATATCTCTCCATCTGTGTTATTTAAGTTGTTCGATGTACAGCTGAAGCCGATCATATTATATGGTTCTGAAATTTGGGGAATTCACAAATGGGAAGTTATTGAAAGATTTCATGTTCAATTTTGTGAATCTGTTCTTGGTGTGAGCTATAAGTGTTCAAAGGTTGCATTGCTTGCTGAATGTGGAAGAAACTATGTACAAACTGACACCCTTCAAATAGTAATTAAATCTTGGTTTAAAATGTTAGAATAACAAGAAACGAGGTATCCGAAACAGTGTTGTAAAATGATATATAAGCTTGAAGCAGTAGGTCGGCACACCTGGGCTTCGGATGTTAAGAAGAGTTCATCTTATATTCTAATATTAAACACACTTTATGTATAGAACCAAACCTGTTACATATTAAAACGAAAGAATCACGACGAAGAATAACTTTTAAAAAATTAGAATAGGTGCCCTGTCAATTCGTAAAACTACTGGAAGAAGAGAAGGAATACCTAGATATTGTATATTGTGTAAGCTTTGTTAAGATAATGTAATTGAAGATGAACTGCACTTTTTATTCTAATGTCCAATGTTTAAAGAATTAAGACGGAAATATATCCCGCATTTACTTGATCATATTGGTATATATTACCTGCAAAATAGTTTACAATGTCAAGACTTAGAAATTATTTTATCCTATTCATGTTTCATACGAGAGGCACTTGTCCTACGGTCTAAGGTTTTATCATCAAATTAACTCACTATGTAAACTTTATTTATTCTTCTCGCTGATGTTTGTCTGTTTTTGTATAAAATGTGTTTTGTGTAGGTCGTCACAAGGTATTTAACTGAAATAAACGAATTAAAAGAAAGATGTAGCATTGTATTGTGATTTATGCCACCTTATATTCTGCTGACATGTTGAAAACTTTTTCCTTTTCGCAAAGTGTATATATATGATAGTGTGCATTAATTTCGCGAACTCGTAACATGGTCATTTTTATAAAATTATTGAGTTAAGCTGAAAGAGCTCCCACATCACGTTGCATGGAGTTTATTTTTACTCTTTACAACTGGAAGCAATAGAGCACTGCAGTGAGTGAAGTTCATAGACGTTGTTCTTCTTGAGTACTGTACTCAAACTTTTAAAGGATAGATGTAATGACATATGGTCAAATTCGGATTCATTAAATTGGGATGTCAAATTGACAATTGCTCGATTTCAAATTTCTGAAATCAGTCCATAAATAACTTATATACGGCTTTTTGAAAAAAACTAGAATGAAAATATGCGGGGGTGTGGTCCCTGAAGCGATGACTCCTGTGACGTCACTGGAGTAATTTCATTATTAGCGATAATCATAATTCAACGTAATTACGCAACATTTTGATTAATTTTGTTAATTTCACAAACAAATCTTCAATAAAACAATTTAAATTTTCCATATATCGAATGTTAAGATATCCAACTTGGTAATTCCGCAGATGACAATAATATAATTATTGCATAAACATGTGTTTTGGGGGATTTAACACATCTCTAAAAATTCATCTAGCGGCAGTGATAAGCATCATTAATTAATTAACGAGGCTCCACGGAGCGGGTCACAGATTAATTAGTCACGCCTCAATGATTCATTTCGAAACGGATCGCAGCGGTAATTACAGCATTGTTAAACTTGGTAAATTAAAATCGCCTTAATAATCAATTGCAAGTGTATAATGTCTCTATTTTATGCTCAATTGATTATATATAATATATAATTGTATATAATCTACGTAGTGGTAATAATCTGTCATTCTTGAGAAAAATGCATTTCACGGTATCTTTAAAATCTTGGCGTTTTTACTTTATTATTGATTAGTTATTTTTTCTGAATTGTATACCATTTATTTCTCAGTCCATTTTTAAAAAGATGACATACCCACCGGTCCCACATAATGTGTAAAACACAACTTTGACAAATAATTGTATATCTACTACTTCAGTAATTGAGTGATACACATGCTGAGTTTTAGATATGAAGAAGGGTTTTTGAGTTCTGCTCCGGAAGCAGAGCTTTCTCTGAACAAAGTCCAAATCAAATACGTTTCTATGGAAACAGGAAAACATAATTCAGAATTCTGAAATATCAAAAGGCACCACTTCAGTTAGTGGGTAATACACATGCAAAGTTTCAGGATGATATCATGAGTTTTGAAGCTGTACTCCAGAAAAGAACCTAGTTTGAACAAAATCCAAATCAAACACGTTTCTAAGGAAACAGAAGGAAATACAAAATACCAGAAATCTGAAAATATCCAACGGTATTACATACTGGTGGGATAGAAAACAACAACATAAGGCAGATTACATGATAACGCATTTAAGAAGCATCCATTTATTTTGATATTGTGCAAAATTACCACATGTAGGCCCTACTGGTTTTAGTTTTGCGGTTTCTCTCCTTTGATCCTTTGAGGTTTTGCTTCTGCACGATTTCACATCTTCGCAATTTAACTTCTTCACAATTTAACTTGTTCGCGATTATGGTTCTTCGGGATTTCGTTCTTTTGGGATTTCAGTTCTGTTTCGCTGTTTTATTTTGTTTCCCGACATTTCGCTACTTCATGATTTCGTTTCTACCGCGTTTCGCACCTTGACAATTTCGTTTCGTGCACGGTTCGCTCCTTTGGCATTTTGCGATTTCATGTCACTGTTTTCCGTAACGATAAGACCTCGTTTCGCATTTTTATCCTTTTCACGATTTCGCGATTTCATGTTGGAAAGGTTTTATTATTATTTTTGTATTTGTTCCCACTGTTTACAAGGTCAAGGTACATTGAAGGTACATATAAACATATATGAATACCATGTACAAGATCATTGAAAGGGAACTGAAAGAGATATGCATATAAAACCCTATATCTTGAATATTGGCAAGAAGGGTTTCCATTTGTTATTGAATTTAGTCATTTCATTGTTTTTTGGAAAGATTTTTGTGTAATTACTAAGTTTTGGTAATGATTTTTTTATATTACATAGATTGAAATATTTAGTTTCAGATACAATGATTTGATTTGTCAAAACATTGTCATTTGATGTCACAAACCAAATAAAATATTTTGAAATGGTTATTTTGTGTTGTTGATATTTATTAAACCAAAGTTCAAGATCATTCAAAAATTTCTTGGTCACACTTCATTCCCAATAAACATGACAAATGCTCTCACAAGCGTCATTGCATAAGTTACACAAGTCGTTATCTACAAGATTCATTCGCAGCAGTTCCCTTTTAGTAAAAATAACTCTTTGTAGGAATCTATGTTGAAAGTCATTAAGTTTGACCTCTTTCAGACCACATCGATAAGAGTTGAAAATATAATTCCAGTCAAAATCACATTCTTTAAATAGCAATTCCCATTTTTTTTTACAAATCTCAAGCTTATCATTATTGGAGATCAGTTTGTCGTAAAATAGTCTGGAACCTTAAGTAGACTTCAGAATATTTCTTTGGTAAACTCTACTGTCTACTGATTATAAATAGGAATAGAATTTGAACATCTGATCAAATATTTTAACAAATGGGCAAAATATGAAGAAGATAATTATATTCTTATATTGTACCTCTAATTTTGTACATTGATTGTAGTTTGTCAAAGGGCATGAAACCGTATTCATCACACAAGTCTTTTATTGTCCTTAGAGCACAGTCAAGGTGAGGTGAGGTGAGGGGAGTTGGGATTTAACGCCGCTTTCAAGAGTATTTCACTTATATCCCGGCTGCTAGTATTACGGCAGGGAGAAAGCCCGCACCGCCATGTGGCTATGCAATGCGGGTGAAACCTGCGAGCAGCGGCTGGAACTAGCGAACCATGGGTGGTACTACGCTGAAATTCAGTGTAGCAATGCACCCAAACCTTACTTACAAACAAGACAAAGTTGCCGTGCCCCTGGCGGGATTCGAACCCCGGACCTCTTGATCCGAAGCCGAACGCGCTAACCACTGCGCTCTCCCGCACAGTCAAATGCTTTCGTCCAATCAAATGATTGTATTGTGGTCACGTTGAGAACATTAATATCCCGATAGATGTACGGTTGTCTGGTTGCGTTCGGGTATCATGCTCATAAAACTGGTTCACAGGCTTCAATAAAAACAACAAACAATGTCACAAATGATCTGCTGTGTTCCCTTTCCGAAAGGAAATAGTCGCTTCCATCGATTGGGGTCTTCTATGGTAAGGAGCTTGATATTCCTAAAATAATAAGTAATGTGAGGTCAACTGGTATTTTTCGAGTGTAGGCCTATTTCATTTATACCACGAGTAAGTGAAACAATGACAAGCATCAAAACATGTTACCAATGTTGTATATATTTCAACCCCAATATAAAAAATAATATTCAGAAGTTACATAGAACGACATAACAAATGAGAATAAGTTATATAAAATTACCTTCTTGGAGTGTTAGAAGATGTAGGCTGCATTGTCGTCTCACTGAAATCCCTGTATCGCCACACAGCGTCCGAGCGATGTCCAGTACGACGTTACATTCTTTCCTACAGACAGTTCGAGTACAATTCCTTTGCTGCAGTAACCTGAAATAATTTATATGCAATATAGACGGGATGCACATTAGCGTATGCAACAATAGATATAACAACTGGCATATTGATAAATACAGCTCAACAAACAACTTAACGTGTTGGAAAAATATTTGAAATACAAAAAAACCCAAAAAAACTGCTATTAAATAATCCAAATTAATGAAAATTAGTTTGAATTTTAAAATTACAGAGTTTAAAAAGTAAGGAGTACAAAGGTAAAGCTACCTTTCCTGAATGAATAGCATACTTGTCCTTGGATTGTCCAGGATAAAACCATTGTGTGAACTGATTCATTTGCATATGAAAATGAGAGATGTCAATGTTTTGCATGTTGTGTTCGAGAGAACGTTTCCCAAATTTGTTGACAAAATATTTGAAATAAATTCATTTTAAGACATTTTCTTGACGACTCAAGCATTTGACTGTGCTCTAAGATAGATAGAGAACTCGTAGCAGTACATTATCGCGATATAAATGTACGGGTTTTCAGAGTTAAAAGTGTAGCAGTACTTTTTCCATGATTTTTTTACATCTTTCCAGAAAGGGTTTTCTATATGAAAGATTTTTTCTGTATTTGTTCCATATTTAAGAATATCATTAAAAGGTATTCTACTAGGGTTGCTATCTGATAATTTTTTTTACAATAGAGTCTAAGGGTAGATAGTTTCAGAGCTTCAATAAACGTTTTTATATCAACCATCCCCAAACCCCTTTCTGACTTTAATCTTTTGAGAGTAGTTTTTTTTTTATCTTATCGTGTTTGTCATTCCATATGAATTTGATGAAAGCATGTTCAAGAAAATAGATGAAATCATCTTGGGGATTGGGAAGTGAACTAAAAATATGTACTAATTTGGAAAGGGCTAGTGTTTTGATGACTGTAATTTTACCAATCAGTGTTAGATTTCTTTTTCTCCATGTTGATAGTAGTCTGTTTATTTCTTCCAGCTTTTTCCTTGTATTGATTATCCATAAATCAGCAAGATTTGGAGTAAATTTTATTCCAAAACTCTCCATTGTACCATTCGATTTTTAAATCTGAACATATAGTATGTTTATTACCCGCCATTGAGCCAATCCAAATTGCCTTTGTATTGTCTTGTTCAGACGTGACATCTTATTAAATGTATTAATTGTTTCAATAGTTGCATATAGACAATATTCTGTGCCAGAAATAATTCTGCATCATCTGCATATTGATTTAATTTGTATTCTTTATCGTCAATAACAATACCTTTTATTTTATCATTACATCTTATCATACAACCTAATATTTCCGCCACAAAAAAAAAAGATAAGGTGACAATGGGTCTCCCTGTCTAACTCCCCTTTCATTATAAAAAAATTCCGATAGATGGCCATTTTGTATAACACAAGATGTTGTTTGATATGTTAATATATTTATCCATTGTATTAAACCACATTTTTCAAGGGCCATATTTATAAAATCTTTAGAGACTGTATCAAGGCCTTTTCAAAATCTATTAACATTAGTAATCCGGAAATGTTTCTGCATTTGGTTTCAAAGATTAAGTCATATAACAGTCTTGCGTTTTCACTAATTGTTCTGCCTGGAATAAAACCTGTTTGATTTCCGTGTATAAGTAAATCCAAAGACTTTTTCAAGCGGTTGGTTATACATGAACTTATTATTTTATAAACAGCATTCAGCATTCATGTTGGAAATTAAAAAAAAACAAGTAGTAGCTCTCAGCCATCAAAGTGTGTGAAGTTTACTATTACGCCTTACCTATAGTCAAACTGTAAGCGATAGTGAGTGAAGTTTATAGACGCTTATCTGAAACTAAACTAAAGTACATGCCGCATATATTTAAAATTTTGGTGTATTTACTGTTATTATCCTGCAGATAAAACATGCTTAATTTAAGATGGATGCGTATTATCTGAATATATCACTTAAATCCAATTTGATTTTTAAAAAATGTAGAATACATGAAAATAGCGACAATGAATATTTGATCTTTTGAGAAATTTAAGAAAAGAATTTTGGAAAATGCATAATACACTAGAAGTAACCACTATTACATTTAGAAATTTGTATAAAGGAATATATAAGTTTAGTTCATTAGATGTACTCAATTATGCTGCCTGAGTATTCAAGTATTATGTATCTTCCTATACAGTATATACTTTAAACATTACGTTCAGTCATAAAGCTCATCTGTAATTTATTAGCAGATATTTTAGCTATATATATCTTGTTATAACATATTACTGATTACTGATAATATACAATGTACCTTTTACTAGATCCATCCACATATTTAATTGAAACAAAATATGAAACCTTCATTCACCTCGAATTCCAACTTTTCATATTACCCACTATTTTAATCCCTTGAAATCACATTTACAGACATCAAAGGGATTATACTAATACTATTCATTCTGCTTCCCGTGCATCCACCGACATGCTAACCTATTAGAACAATGAACCGTCAATTATGTTTATTTACTGTCAACTTAGTAACTCCTTGGACCAACCAACGAGACATAATCATCTGTTTGCTATAAAAATCTGATGGGACATCAGAGAAAGTAGATTCGATTTTGGAACTCATCAGACTCATCTGTGCTAACCCTGATATTTAAAAGTCAACAGCTGGATACCAAGCAGGACTCATCTCTACCTGCATGTATGTTGTAACAATATCCTCTGGACGGGATAGGATTCAACTGTCATCTACCAAATTGTTATTATATTGTTATAAATTGTTCATGTAAATAAATGTGTCCATAACTGTTCAAGGACTTTTGATTTCTTCTTCCTAGAATACACCAACAAGAATATCAACATATGATAACTGCCCGACTAAAGGTTGTGTTTATATCTGGACAATTATTATCGCATTCATGACTAACGAGAGCAGTTTCCAGTTACTATGGCAGCTCTTGTTGGCGACATTACTATTTTTATATGTTCCCAGGTTACTAACGTTTCTCTAACAAAATTATATCAACAGTAAAAACATACATTTTATCTGACGTTCGTATTACCAATTCCATTTCTTATTGTATCGATATCACACTATTAACGTTACATTCACAATAAAACAATCCATTCATAAGGACGTTAAGGACGACGTCATTATTTACTAATTGTGCACTGTAACGTATGTTTACGACATACAGACTGATGTAAAGCTTTATGGCATTAACGACATTAAACACACTTACGTCACCAATCTGTGTTTTGTTACATGCACTTTAATTTTTAAGAATACATGAGTGTAACTCGCGAGTTCGCTCCTACGAGATTTCGCTCCTTTGTATTTCAGCTCCTTCACGGTTTAGATCCTTCCTTCGTTCATTCGTGATTTCGCTCCTTCGCGCATGTTTCGCTCCATCGCGATTTAGTTGTGATTTATTCGCGATTTCGCGATTTTGTGCTTGAATTTTTGACACGAAATTGAAATGGCACCTCTCGGCCGTCATCATCTTCCGCACGCATCGGGTGAGATATGCATTTACAAGAAATTTATATTCAACTTTGCGACAACTCGACGGGAAAACTTGTGACTGGGTCAGCGCCCCCTGTAGGATAAACAGAGTTACGTCCCTTCCATTAACCAATCAAATAGCTCATTACGAACCCAGTTTTTTCCTATTTAAATAAGGAGTGTTCAAAATCAGAACTAATTTCTAATTAATCCCTTAGTTACGTTGCGACAAAAGTCATAAAAACGATGCGTTAATATAGGTCATCAAAAATAGTTTATTTATAACAAGAAATTTGTCTCGTTGGTAAAACAGCGCCACAGAAGTGCGTTTTGTATCCGCGCATTTGATTGGCCTACACAATTTATCTGTCTAGTTGTCGCCGAACTATTGAATGTTACTATAAATAGCAGGAATGGTAGTTTCCTTCAGTAATATAGTATCATTTGCGCTCGATTTACAGCTGTTAACATCGTTTTTATCAATTTATTATGTGAACTTTTATTGCAGGATGGCACATTTAATTGATATGAAACTAGATAAGTTTAGATTTTTGAGTGCCACAGCATTTAAGACTTTCCTTTTGCTTCGTAAAAAAAAACTGATAACCACTGAAAGGACTGATGGTGAACTCTTGGCCATGTATTATGGAACGCAGCGCAAACATTTCTAAATATTTTTTTTCAAAACAGTTTTGTAATTTGTCATTAGAAAGGGTAATAACTAAAATTAAAAAGTGTTCGTACCTATTTGCGATGCTTAGTTACTTAGTAATGACACTTACAATATCACTACCCTCAGGAATCAAATCCTGAACTTTTGCATTATAAAAGGACAGCTGAATATTCCATAACATTATCTGATTTGATGCCTCACAATAAATAGTTACCGTTGTGGCTGCTCTTTGAAGTGACCAGGGGTCAATCTTTTCAAAACTACTGTTTTTTTCCCCCTGTTTAATATTCAGTAAGTGTTCAACGGAGTCAAGCATACAATACATATTTCCTCTTACATTCATACAATGTATTTGTGATGAAAGTGTTCTTATTTAGTTGATGTGCAAACTTCCGGCGTCCGGTTTCCGTCCATCCTTCCATCCGTCCTTCCGAAAACTTTTCCCTTTTTCAAATTCTTCTCCAGTACCAATGGCTCTACTGAACTGAAATTGTATGTGCAGACACCTTGGCCAATGGGGATTATAAATTGTAGATTTGGTGACCCCACAAAATCTAAAAAAAACTATTTTCATCTTCTCCAGCATGAAAAGATCTAAAAAGCTGAACTAGTGTGTGCAGACTCCTTGACCAATTTGTTTTCTGAATTGTAGATTTGGTGACACCGTGATCCCAATTAGGGTCACAGGGGTCATGACCTAAAAACCCATTTTCATCTTTTTCTCTAGTTAAAGAAGGTCTATAAAGCTGAAATGTGGTTACAGACTCCTTGACCAATGGGGATTTTCAAGTGTCTTTTTGGTGACCCTGTAACCCCATATATGGGTCACGTGGATCATGTCCTATATAAATCTATAATTATCTTCTCCATTATAAAAAGTCCTAGAAAGCTGAAATGATGTGTACCGACTCTTTGGTCAGTAGGGATTCCAAAAAGAAGATTTGGTGACCTGTGAAATGTTATGTTGGTCACACTGGGATCATGACCTAAAAACCTATTATCTTCTATATCTCCAGCTATAGAAAGTTCAAAAATGTTGTGTGCAGACTCCTTAGCCAATGGGGATTCTTAATTTAAGATTTGGTGACCCTGTGACCCCAAATATTGGTCACACAGGTCACAACCTAAAAGACCTATTTTCATCCCTTTTTTAAAATTTAAATTTGTTATACCTGTAATAAATTCTCCTAGAAAAGTTACATTTTGAAATTTATTTATTTTATTATTTAAAGCCTGGTGATCTAAAGAGTCAATGGCTATAATATTACAAACATGCATCACTGACTTTACGATCAAAGAGAAAGATTACTTTACTTTTGGATAAAGGATAAAGAGATGATTCGTTGTCATTGTATATGATGCAATTCTATTGACGTTACAATGAACCTTAATTTACAATATATTTACACTAAAATACAAATGTGGGTGAAAAAACTTTCGGTATGTAGTTGTACATTTCGGCCATGAGGTGAACACAGCCAATAAATATCTAAAAGTCCACTAACATACCGTTGGAGCCCTCCAATGCGAACTCTTTTGAGAAAGTACTTTAGTCAAGTATTATAACTTTGTTCAAAAGGCACAACTCGATGATCCATATTTAACATGATCTGTAGAATATCAAAAGCTTCTTACAAAAAGCGTTGGAAATATAGGTTCTTTGCCAATTTGAAAAATCTCAATAAATTGCTAATATTTCACTGTATACATGCAAAATATCTGCTAAATCAATTTCGGTTTAAAAAAAACGGGTTTACAATGTCTGATTTTGAGATTCGAGGTCCCTAAATAGGTTTGGGTTGTTACAATAATTTCACACCATCATCATGATAAAACATCAAACATAGTTCATAGCTATGGCTTTATTTGAAAAAAAGGTTTATGGTTACACATATATGCAAGAAGAAAATGTAATTTTATTGTTATTTTGAAGCATTTTCACTAAAATTGCAATTTTACAAAAATGTTGTTGTTTTCTGTTATTTTTGTCAATTAATCTCAAGGAAAAAGTCAATATTTGATAGATATTTTATTCAATAACAAAATTAACCAAAAGCAATCATGATATGTATACAGGTTAACTTCAATGATACCCTTAGGACAAAGCGATTGCCGCACGACAAAGCGACATATACCATATCACTATGTCGCGCAATTATATCCCTTTATCGCTCTTTCGCTTTGTCGCGCCACTGTCCCTATTGACATTTTTGAGAGTGGAGACTACATGTATTTTTTTTCAAATGAAATGATTTAATGTATTGTTATTACAGTTAAACGTTTTAATTGCATTTATACTTGTCTGAAATTATTAATTTTCTAACTAAATTATAATACTTGACCTTTAAGTCTACTTCAAAAGATGTGCTTTTTGCTCAGAAAGAGTTAATTGGTTTAAGAACTTGAATTGAGATGGAAAACCAAAGAGAATACCAATGTTTTGTAATAGAATACCAAGATGTGTAGAGGTAGTTAAAATCAGTTCCAGTCAAGCAGAATTGTTTTATATATGATCATATTTTTCGAAAAACGTGAGAGATGTTTTCATTCACAATGAATGCACAATTCTCGTCATTTACCCATTTTAGAGAATATTGATCGAAATGCTTACGTTTCATATACATTTGTACATTTAATACCATTATTCACACGGTCACAACATATCTCGAGCCCTTATAAGCTTTAAATCATTTAAGTTATAAAATGGCTTACTAATAATCGAGGTATATATCCGCAAGCGAAATTCATTACAAATGCATAACCAAAATAGTACACCATTATGGATTAATTAATTGACACCCTCAATTTTACAAGTAAAATTTGTTTGATAATGAATTTGATAATTGTTCGAAAAACGACTTACAATCTGATAAAATAATTGTCTAATTTAAAAAAAAATTAAAGTAGGCTTTTTGCTTTGCAAATACAAGTAATAAGGAGAAAGAAGATTCAATTCAATTCTTTATTTCTCATTCATCAACCATCGGTTGTACAAGAGAAGAAAATACATAAATAATATAATGCTCTCCGACTTATCTTTGGAAATCCGGTCGAGTCCGAAGTTTGACGCGACAATAAAAGTGTCGCGACTAACATTTTTTCACAAACAAATTTCATTATTTAAATGCCTGCATGAGTTCTCTGGAAATTTTCAGGTTAAAATTATTATTTTAAATTTTTGAAAAAATATTCCAATGGAATTTTGTTTTTCCAATGTGGAAAAGGGTGGTGGGATTAAAAGTTATAAACAGTTATAATATGCATATTATCCATGTAGAATTTGCTGACTTTTAGAGATTGACTTGATTTTGTTACAGGCGAATAGTTATAATATGCATAATATTATCCATGTAGGATTTGCTGACTTTGGTGACTGGAAACTATTTATTGGCTTATAGCCTAATAAGGTAAAAATGAGTCTAAATCCCTATGTGTGACGTCTTGGTTTTTCTAAAAGGTTTAACACTTTCAATTGGACATCAAAGGCTGATTCTTTCAAATATGTCCAAACCCATGTATATCACAACTTAGCTGATGTTGGTGCATTCTATGTGAGACACAAACTATTTTCATAGCTTTGACGGTTATTAACTAGTGATTGACCTCTCATGTGTATCATATGCATACTGAAATATTGAATAAACATCGCATTTCATTCGATATAAACATATTCCAAGAAAACATGGAGTGATTGTGACAAAGGAAGTAACGAAATTAATTTAAAGCGATAATATAATGATTATAACGGTATTTAAGTGTGCTTTGTATTAGAAAGTCCGAGGTCTTACATAATGTGCATGAAGCAGAGAACGTCTCCCCGTCAGTGGTCATTTGAATTCGCGTGTTGATGAAAAAAACAGGTGGCGGAAATGACCATTAACTAATTATCATGTACCGACCCTCACTTTATTGTTTGTGTATCTCTTACCAGAATATTAGGGGTGGCCAACATGCCGACACGTTCAAATGTTCTTATAGATCTAATGCACAAGTATTATATAACATGTGATCCTAGAAAGGCAGTAATGAAACTTCAATTATCACGTACTGTAACAGATTGTGAATTGTAAACGCTCAGTCAGTCGATTATCGTATCTATGTATATTGGAAATCATATATTATTATCTTATTGTGTTCTGTATAAATGAACACATAAAACACATACATTCGCTGTTGGAAAAAGGCATTTAGTAGCTCCACATTTAAGGTTGTGATATATGATGTCATTAAAACCGATGCCGTTGAAATCTGGTCAATTTTAACATAAATAAAGAATTTTCTGGGATTTAAGAAAAAGTGGTATATTCATTTTGGATTTCATTTGAATGCAAACCAGAGAGTATTTTGTGGAAACGTCTGTTCAAAAAGTTACTACATCTTCGTCGTAAAACAAAACTATGTTAGTATTTCAATTATGATATGTTATTTTGATCATACATTGTTTTTAGAATGTGTGGTTTTATGCGTATGTTTTGTGTACGAAAGAATGAATTTGATAGTATTGGAATGTGTATGGGGTGTGTACGAGAGTGAATAGGATTATTTTATGTGATGTTTGAATGAGAACATGTGTTGGGATAATGGTGTGTGCGTGTGTGTGTGTGAGTGGGGGTATTTATTCTCGTGTGAATTGATATATTTTAATGAAAATCGTATCTCGTTAGCCTAAGGTCTTTGTGCTGTTTTTTATGATCATGTTTTATATGACAATATTATTAATGTTCGGCATGTGACACGTTAATAAACTATTCTTCATCTCTCTACTTTAATCTCAATATATGTTTTTAGGGGAAGGACACTTGTGTGAAATGGCTATTCATTAATAATACCCGTCAAAATCGTAAGATGTCTTCAATGAACAGTGTATCGTATTGAGAGAGCGGTCGAAATTGTAAACTGATCAAATGGTTACGAACATGTTTAATGTAGACTTTGCATGCATCTCTTCCCTGCTGTCAATAATCTTATAGTGAGTGGGTCATCCTAAGATCAAAATTGGAGACTAGTTTCAAGAGTTCGAATTAATTAAACTGTACTGTAAACGGTACTGGCGAATTTGATAACGCAACAAATAAAGACATTCTGAATTCATCACATCACTACATTTCTGTGTTCACTAATTATTGATACAAAACGAATAATAAATATATAAGATTTTTTAGCATAATATTGACGAACTAATCGATTGTTCAAACGAGGAAAAGCAGTATTTTGACGCTGAGGACATCCGAGCACTGCCATAAATACATGAAGGTATATACGTATGTATTGTTTTAGTTATTCAATGAATAAAAATGCTCCATATCGAATCAATTAAGACTTAGTGAGGTAAGAAATGAACTGTTTCATTTCCTTAATGGATAACAACCTCGTGCATTTTGTTCACTCATCCATTTAATAAAGGGCTTCTGACTCTATTGGTGTCCCAACTTCTTTGATTCTAGCGATTTACAGAAAGTGGGTTTTATTTTCTCCTCACCTGAAGTGATTTTAATTAGTGCCAAGACCTGCAAAGCTATTTTAACTACTCGTACTAACTATTTATATCATAGTTAAGTATTTTACACTTTACACATATGTATATATTTTATGGATTTATTGTCTTTTATATATTACATTTTAATTGTATTGCACACTCAAGATGTATCTTATTTATAACGCTTACTTGTACACTATTTTCTTACCTGGTTTATGTGATTTGATTTATATTGCAATTTTATGTGTACATTTAATTGTCATTTAAGTGTTTATAGTCTCTCATAACCCATTTTCGGGTGGCTCGCATACTTTTATGTACATCTTGTATCTGTATTTTATTGATCACGAGGCGAGACTTATATCTGTCTGTCTGTCTGTCTGTCTCTATTGGCGTTCTCTGCTCACTCAGGAGCTAGGTCAGAGGCGTTGAACCGGTAACTAATTACCTGTCGGCCTAAACAAGTTGAGACTTCTGTGATGGGTTAGTTGATCGAATACACATGTTACGTAATACTAAGACAAGCTCATTTACAGACAGGATGTTCTGATAGCTAGGAAGTCTGGCATATCATATATCTGTAACCTGCAATCAGTTGTGTATAAATCATCAGTCTTGGTGACTGGTGTATTGTGGGCAATAGCGTAGTCAAATGATCTAACACTTACTGTCTGAAACGCGCTCCTTTAGCCAGGCATTTGTGTTTTCAAAATGTCATTAAATTCCAACTTCAACAACGCTAACAAATATTTCAAAGTCAACATGTCACCAAAGTCAATCTTTTGAAAGCCAACAATTCAGTAAACTCAAAATATCTTCGCAAGGTCAATATGTCACCAAATTTAACATATCATTAAAGATAAACTTTTACCAAAGTCATTCAATATTTCCAAAGTCAACATGTCATCAAACTCGAGATATCTTTTCAACGTCAAGATGCCACTAAACAATCTGTTACAGTACATGATAATTGAAATTTCATTACTGCCTCTCTAAGATCACATGTTATATAATACTTGTGCATTAGATATATAAGAACATTTGAACGTGTCGGAATTTTGGCCACCCCTAATATTCTGGTAGGAGATACACAACCAATTAAGTAAGGGTCGGTACATTATAATTCGCGAATTCGAGAGACGTTCTCTGCTTCATGCACATTATGTAAGACCAGGGACTTTCTAATACACAGCACACTTAAATACTGTCAAAATCATTATATTATCGCTTTAAATTAAATATTCGTTACTTCCTTTGTCACAATCACTCAATGTTTTTCTTGGAATATGTTTATATCGAATGAAATGCGATGTTTATTTTATATACTTTAATATGCATATGATACACATGAGAGGTCTATCACTAGTTAATAACTGTCAAATCGATGAAAATATTTTGGGTCTCACATAGAATGCACCACCGTCAGCTTAGTTGTGATATCCAAGTGTTTGGACATATTTGAAACAATCAGCCTTTGATGTCCAATTGAAAGTGTTAAATCTTTCAGAAAAGCCATGATGTCACACATAGGGATTTTGAATCATGTTTACCTTATTAGGCTATCAGCCAATAAATAGTTTCCAGTCACCAAAGTCAGCAAATCCTACATTGATAATATTATGCATATTATAACTATTCGCCTGTAACAAAAACAAAAGAAACTAATCATCTGATATGTTAAAGTTACATAACTTACGTTTGTTAAGTCCCACCTGAACATTCTCAATACATTTACAAAGCGCTATTAGTTCATGGTCGAGAATGTCATCTGATCGCAGATAAATTAGCAGTGTAATGCACACAGATCGGAAACAAATAAGTGCTCATGTGGTCACTACATTGGCGTTCTTGTAACACCTAGCTGCTGGGTCAATGGCGTTGAACCGGTAATTACTTACCTGTTGGCCTAAGTTGATCGAATACACATGTTACGTAATACAGAGAGGGACGCCGTCGGGTATTCTGAGAGTCAATACACAAGTCTGATATATCCCTTAAACCTCAGTTGCATGATTAAATTGCAATTGTTATATCGTAATATATCTGTACCCTGCAATCAGGTGTGTATAAATAATCAGTCATGGTGACGTGATGTAATGTGGGCAAAAGCGTAGTCAAATGACCTAACACATACTGTCTGAAACATCCACCTTTAGCCAGACATTAGTGTTCAACTTTAAAAAAGATAGAAACCTTATCAACGCAATTGATATTTCAAGAGTCAACATTTCGCAAAGGTGAATATTTCATAGGAGAATATATGGTGGAAACGTCTTATTAAAAAAATACTACATGTCTATAATCTCAATATATGTTTTAGGGGAAGAACACTTGATAATTTTCTTTTCAAAAAATCTTTTTCAAAGTCAACCTTTTATTTAAGTTAAACTTTCACAAAAGTCAATAATTATTTCCAAAGTCAACAATTCATCAAAGTCAATACCTGATCAAAGTCAATATTTCACTTAATGCAAAATATCTTTCTAAAAAGCAACATGTCACCAAAGTCAACATTTTATATAAGTTAAACTTTCGCAAAAGTCAATCAATATTTTCAAAGTCATCATTTCACCAAAGTCAATATGTGATCAAAGTCAACATTTCACTAAATTCAAAAAATCTTTTTCAAGACAACATTTTATTTAGGTTAAACTTTCACAAAGTCATTAAATATTTCCGAAGTCAACATTTCATCAAAGTCAATACTTGATCAAAGTCAATATTTCACTAAATTCAAAAGATTTTTTTTCAAAGTCAACAATTCATCAAAGTCAATACTTGATCAAAGACAATATTTCACTTAATGCAAAATATCTTTATCAAAGTCAACATTTTATTTAAGTTAAACTTTCACAAAGGTCAATAATTATTTCCAAAGTCAACAATTCATCAAAGTCAATATCTGATCAAAGTCAATATTTCACTAAATTCAAAAAAATATTTTAAAAAAGCAACATGTCACCAAAGTCAACATTTTATATAAGTTAAGCTTTCGCAAAAGTCAATAAATATTTACAAAGTCATCATTTCACCAAAGTCAATATGTGATCAAAGTCAACATTTCACTAAATTCAAACAATCTTTTTCAAGACAACATTTTATTTAGGTTAAACTTTCACAAAGTCATTAAATATTTCCAAAGTCAACATTTCATCAAAGTCAATACCTGATGAAAGTCAATATTTCACTAAATTCAAAAAAATCTTTTAAAAAAGCAACATGTCACCAAAGTCAACATTTTATATAAGTTAAGCTTTCCCAAAAGTCAATCAATATTTTCAAAGTCATCATTTCACCAAAGTCAATATGTGATCAAAGTCAACATTTCACTAATTTCAAAAAATCTTTTTCAAAGTCAACATTTTATTTAGGTTAAACTTTCACAAAGTCATTAAATATTTCCAAAGTCAACATTTCATCAAAGTCAATACCTGATCAAAGTCAATATTTCACTAATTTCAAAAAAATCTTTTAAAAAAGCAACATGTCACCAAAGTCAACATTTTATAGAAGTTAAACTTTCGCAAAAGTCAATCAATATTTTCAAAGTCATCATTTCACCAAAGTCAATACTTGATCAAAGTCAACATTTCACTAATTTCAAAAAATCTTTTTCAAAGTCAACATTTTATTTAGGTTAAACTTTCACAAAGTCATTAAATATTTCCGAAGTCAACATTTCATCACAGTCAATACCTGATCAAAGTCAATATTTCACTAAATTCAAAAAAATCTTTTTCAAAGTCAACAATTCAATAAAGTCAATACTTGATCAAAGTCAATATTTCACTTAATTCAAAATATCTTTATCACAGTCAACATTTTATTTAAATTAAACTTTCACAGAAGTCAATAAATATTTCCAAAGTCAACATTTCATCACAGTCAATACCTGATCAAAGTCAATATTTCACTAAATTCAAAAAAATCTTTTTCAAAGTCAACAATTCAATAAAGTCAATACTTGATCAAAGTCAATATTTCACTTAATTCAAAAAATCCTTTTCAAAGTCAACTATATATTTAAGTTAAACTTTCACAAAAGTCAATAATTATTTCCAAAGTCAACATTTCATCAAAGTCAATATTTCACTTAATGCAAAATATCTTTTTCAAAAGCAACATGTCACCAAAGTCAACATTTAATTTAAGTTAAACTTTCACAAAAGTCAATAAATATTTACAAAGTCATCATTTCACTAAAGTCAATATGTGATCAAAGTCAACATTTCTCTAAATTCAAAAATTTCTTTTTCAAAGTCAACATTTTATTTAGGTTAAACTTTCACAATGTCAATAAATATTTCAAAAGTCAACATTTCATCAAAGTCAATACCTGATCAAAGTCAATGTTTCACTTAATTAAAAAAAATCTTTTTCAAAGTCAACAATTCATCAAAGTCAATACTTGATCAAATACAATATTTCACTTAATGCAAAATATCTTTATCAAAGTCAACATTTTATTTAAATTAAACTTTCACAGAAGTCAATAAATATTTTCAAAGTCAACATTTCACCAAATAAACACTTGATCAAAGTCAACATTTCATCAAAGTCAATACCTGATCAAAGTCATTATTTCACTAAATTCAAAAAAATCTTTTTTAAAGTCATCATTTCACCAAAGTCAATATGTGATCAAAGTCAGTATTTCACTTAATGCAAAATATCTTTATCAAAGTCAACATTTTATTTAAGTTAAACTTTCACAAAGGTCAATAATTATTTCCAATGTCAACATTTCATCAAAGTCAATATCTGATCAAAGTTAATATTTCCCTTAATGCAAAATATCTTTTTCCAAAGCAACATGTCACCAAAGTCAACAGTTTATATAGTTAAACTTTCACAAAAGTCAATAAATATTTACAAAGTCATCATTTCACTAAAGTCAATATGTGATCAAAGTCAACATTTCACTAAATTCAAAAAAATCTTTTTCAAAGTCAACCTTTTATTTAGATTTAACTTTCACAAAAGTCAATACATATTTTCAAAGTCAACATTTCACCAAATAAAAACTTGATAAAAGTCAACATTTCACTAGATTAAAAATATCTTTTACAAACTCTACATTTAATTAAAGGAAAACTTTCTCAAAAGTCTATAAATATTTCAAAAGTCAACAATTCACATAACTCAAACATATTCAACATGTCATCAAATTCAATATTTCATCAAAGTAAAACTTCCACAAAAGTCAATAAATATTTCCAAAGTCAACATTTCACAAACATTATATTTTTTCCAAATCAATATTTCATCTAACTCAATATATGTTATTAAAATCAACATTTCATTGAAAACTTCACCAAAGTCAATAAAATAGAATTATAATATTTCATAAATTCATTATTGTCAAAACTGCCTTCAATTACTAATCCCACCACCCTTTTTCACTGAGGAAAAAAGAATTCCATTGGAAAAAAAGAATTCCATTGGAAAAAAAGAATTCCATTAAAAAAAATAGAAAAAAATAATTTTAACCTGAAAATTTCCAGAGAACTCATGCAGGGCATTTAAAGAATGAAATTTGTTTGTTAAATGTTAGTCGCGACACTTTTATTGTCACGTCAAACTTCGGACTTGACCGGATTTCCAAAGATAAGTCGGAGAGCATTATATATACATAAACATGGGGAAGTTAACTAGTTGAACGTTATTACAATGGATTTATTTTCTTTAGTCTTGCATCAATGAACGATATAAATTTTAAAGCTTCTCAAGTATGGAAAATTTCTTGGACAAAAATAAAGAATTGTATGTGTACAGATTTGGGTACCTATTAAATTTATCAGGAATGTAAGTTAAAGAAGTTGTTATCCAGAAAATCTTCATGTTCTTATGTATACCACTTCTAAATGCCCTTCAAAGACCTGATCCGACATCAACATGGAGATGATGCAGTAATATCCATCAATTTGTTATTCCCTCACATTCCACCTGATGAAGGAGTGAGTCATTTTGTTGTGTACTTCATCTATACAATGTACTAAGCTCATTTATTGAATAAACATTCAATTGTCTTTCAATCGGTCTCAATATATAAGCCCATACATCAATCCTATTTAGTGTATAAACAACGCATAACCAATTTCTTTTAAAAACAGCTCATGTCTATATATTTTAATGATATGCATAAGCGCTGGGGACGCACCCCCACTCCCTCCGCCCTGGCTAATGTTGAAGTTATTGTTCATCTACTAATTACATCTACTCCTAATGTACATTTTATTCGAAGAAGACACAGAGTTAGTTTCATAAATATATGTAAGCCGATTGAAGCAACCATTCAAGTGTTAAAGAGACGACTTTGTAACCTCCAATACTTATCCGAATGTAAGCTAAGCTCCATGCACTGAAGACGTACATCCTATTATTACCATGTTAATAAGTCATGACCATGCACAAAGTTCGCAGTTTTTATGTCTCTGTAACATTAACCTCACTATTGTAGCAATATAAGAAATATCTAAGAAATGTTATTACTCCATTGATGCGCAATGCATTCTATCGCGATCTACTGAATTCGTGGTGGGATTTACTGTCTAGGAAGACATAAACTCCGAACTTAACATAACTTCCCAAATGATTTGGTATAATCAACACATTATGATAGATAGGAAACCTATTATTTATGCAAATTGGCAGGCAAAGGGTATAATATTCATAAACGATCTTCTTGATGACATTGGCAAGTTCTATCAAAGGAAATGTTTGATACAAGATATAACATAAAAAAACCCTTTTTAGAATACTATGGAGTCATTAATGCAGTTAAAACATTTTATTTAAAAAAAGGGTACAGTTCGAAAACATAAAAAACTAACAAAACCCAATCCAATCATATATCCTCAACATTTTGACAAGACAAAAGACTGGTAGCCAACTGTATTATAGAGCTTTATTGGAAACAAAAACAAATCGAAATCAACTTTGCATTAAATGGAATATAGTTTTAGGAAATGACACTAGCATTGACATAGGCTCTTGGAACCTCTACAACCATATTCCCTTTCGCTTCACAAAAGACACAGATCACCAATGGTTCCAATAGAAACCGTTACATCATATTCTACCGACAAACAATAGACTTCACAGAATGAAGTATACCGACCATAACCTCAACTTCCCAATGCAAGGCATAACTCTTGCTCTTCTCCATTACTGGCTGATTTAGGCCTTGCAGTATTTTCTTAATATATATGTGCTTGGAAATCCAGGTCCACTATGCATTTCAGGTGCAGCGATCCACTATCTTGGTACAACAAAGCGATGGAAATACTGCAAGGCTTAAATCAGCCAGAAATGGGGACTGGCAAGAATTATGCCTTGCGTTTGGAAGTTGCCATAACCTATGTAACTATTGCTCTTTATCTATAGAAACAACAGCTCATCTTTTTTTATGACTGTAGCATGGTTACACATATATGGCGGAAACTCCAAGATTGGCTAAGTAATGAACTGGATTTCAGTTTAAATTTCACAAGAGAGCAGAATCTTCTTGGATTTCGTCATAAAAATAACGATCAAATTAATGTGATTCTAATTCTTTTCAAAACTAGTATCTTTAATCGTAAAACATCCAGGATATGCCAACCCTTCAGTTCATGCAACAAAAGCTTACTCAGTATTATTATTTAACGAAATATGCAGCAAAAATAAGTTCTAGATTTGACAACTTTTACAAATTCTAGTCGACATATAATTTTTTTATATATTTTAAATCTTCCTTGTAATGTTTACATGAATTGTACCTCTATTGTTACGTTTGTAAATCTGTATTGACTTGGCCACCATACTCCCTGTTGGAGTCCATGTACAACTTGGTATTTGGATTCACATTTTGATAGATGATTCCACTTTAAATCCCCATAGGTCGCTATTATATAAATATAATTAATTAATTGAATGGCTTCATTCTGCTTACATTAAGAGATAGAGGATATCTGTCTTTCCTTGACAAATACCATGAAGTAGAATCGTAGATATTTCACGAGTGGCGCAGCCACGAGTGAAATATATTAACTTTTCTACCTCTCGAGATGAGATAAAAATGGTATTTGTCAAGGAAAACAGATATTCTATTTATTCAATTACATCATTATGTTTGTGTTTTACGTTGAGTTGGAGTGATTTCAACGGCAAACGTACAGCCTTCGCAAGCTGAAAATATGACGTCATAACATTGTCCCGATGACGTCACGCGAGTGGTGATAAAGTTTATCGTTACTCAGTAGAGTGGTGATAAAGGTTATCAACACTGTAGCTTGATAGAGTGTTTATTTCACCGATAGAACCGAGTATCTCACTCCAAATATGTAATAAACAGTTTTATTCAGAAAGGAGGCCACCGGCCCATGGCATTTTCATTGCATAGTAGTAAAATACATTTTCATGACTGCTGAGAAAATCCCAGTTGTTTACATCTATTTCGCTAAAGAGTTCAACAATTGAATAGATTTTTCATAACCAGGAATTTCAAAGTCGTTCGTAAAACATTGAGAAATGGATAAATAATACAAAATGGTATTCTGACTCAGTGCATGGGATCGATAATACAATGTTGGCAAAGTATTTCAGAGTTACTCTGAGGGTGTTGGTTCGAATCCAGCATGGGACCCTGCCCGAAAAAGTACAAGCATTTGTACTATTGAAGGTAGTGTTATCCCAAATGTAACCTTGTTATATTTGTTCACTACCTAAATAGCATGTATTTCTAATTATACAAATTCGGATGTTAACAATGGACAAGTAATGTTCACAGCCATTAATCCATGGTCATGACGTCACTCTATTATGTTATCAGTTGATTATTATTTAGGAATCTACTGGTCATTGACTGTCCAAGTCAGGAGGGGTGTTAGGTTTAGACATTTTCAGTAATGGTACATTTTTCGAGACATATGTATTTTGTCTTGGTGTATAGGATAACATCTTAAAATATCTAGACAAAAAGTCAGCGCTTCTAACCACAAGGCCACAAGACGCTGTAAGAAACCTTAGGATTGTTTGTCAGTAAGAATCCCGCGTTCTATTCAAGACTTGTAATGCACGGAAGGCATGAAAAGTCAGATTTTAGCTGTCAATGACATCGCTTCGCGTGGAAGTTTTGCGCTGCACGTGCGTGGAAGAATCCATTTCATGAGGGCCACAGCCACATGTACCATATCCGATGAATGAACACCGAAATTGACAAAATAATTGATTTTGGTGTCCCATAATTGAAATTTAATGTTTCAAATGTAAAATGATCACATATGCATGTTTCGTGACGTCATACATGGATTAAGATGGAGAATGCATTCGGAGCAGTGGATTCGTTAAAAATAATCAACTAATGCTTATCTCAATTGTAAACTATAAGCAAAATGCTGTTATTCTGCTATAGTATAATAATCCTATCCACTATTGAATTATAATTACAAAGTGCTCATTTCTAAATTATCAATGTCCACGTTCAACCCTTGCTACAATATTGGGGTTAATGTTACAGAGACATAAAAACTGCGAGCTCTGTGCATGGTCATGACTTATTAATATGATGATAGGATGTACGTCTTCAGTGTATGGAGCTTAGCTTACATTCGGATAAGTATTGGAGGTTACAAAGTCGAAAGGTTGGTTCAATCAGCTTTAATATATTTAGATGAACAACGCAACTTCAGCAGTAGCCAGGGGCGGAGGGAGTGGGGGGTGCGTCCTCAGCGCTCATGCAACATCCCCCCCCCCCCCCCCCCCCCCCCCCCATTTTTATTTTTTTTTTTAGAATTAGAGATATGAAACGCTTTTTCCTGGCCTGATCAACAGTCAGTTAAAACGCCTTGATTTTAATTACGATTTTCAGATATTGAGGGTAGTTCTTTTCTTAATAATGCTACCCTCGGATAAACTCGTTCTGTATACGTAATTTGAATTGAATAAGAACTTACGAATGACTTTCATAACCAACATATTCCAAACCATGTTCTAGTTTGCGATTTAATCTAAAATAGCGTAATGATCGCACGGTATTCGTATATAAAAAATTTAAACAAGTATAGACTTCAAATAAAAATTAAAATGTGGAGGCATATCATTAACTACCACCAGCACCAAATAAGGAAATAAATAGACATGAGGTGTTTTTAAAATAAATTGGAGATGCGTTGTTTACACAATAAATAGGATTGATGTATGGGGCTATATCTTGATTGATGACATTGATTGGATGTCAGTTAATATGTTATGTTACGTATAAGGAATACGAGATTGAGACTGATTGAAGCCAACTGAATGTTTATTCAATAAATGAGCTAAGTACATAGTATAGATGAAGTACACAAGAAAATGAAATATTACTATTTAATATAATAAGAAACTAATTGCACGATTACGTCAGTAATTGGTGATAAGCACTAGGATTGAAATATCCACCATCTCTGTTCAGAGAAGAACCTATCTTGTTGATGTTTGCAACTTCAGGAGGTAGAGAGACGAAGGGGGGACACCCATGTATATATAGTTCCTCCAAGTGTCTTCTTTCTCCTTATTACTTGTATTTGCACAGGAAAAAGCATACTTTCATTTATTCTAAATTAGACAATTATTTTATCAGATTGTAAGTCGTTTTTAGATCTATAATCAAATTCATTTTCAAACGAATTTTACTTGTAAAATTGAGGGTGTCAATTAATTAATCCATAAAGGTGTACTAGTTTGGTTATGTATTTGTAATGAATTTCGCACGCCTTGATTATTAGTAAGGCAGTTAATAACTAAAATGATTTAAAGCTTATACGTTGTGACCGTGTGAATAATGGTATTAAACGACAAATGTATATGAAAAGTGGGCCTTTCGATCTACATTCCTTAAAATGGGAAAAAGTTTTTTTGCGGTACAGATGCTGTACAAATGATGTAAAATTACACAGCATAGTTAATACCACGAAGGAGTTTAAAACTATATGCAGTTTGTAAATGACGAGAATTGTGCATTTTGTAAAACAGAGAATGAAAACATCTCTCCCGTTTTTCGAAAAATATGATCATATATAAAAAAAACTTCTGCTTGACTGGAACTGTTTTTAAATAACTCTACAAATCTTGGTATTCTATTGCAAAACATTGGTATTCTCTTTGGTTGTCCTGCTCAATTCAAGTTTTTGAACCAATTAAATCTTAATGAGCATAAAACACATCTTTTGAAGTTGCCTTGAAGCTCAAGTATTATCATTTAGTTAGAACATTAATAATTTCAGACAAGAATATGCAATTAAAAAGTTTAACTGTAAGAACAATAAATAAAATCATTTCAATTGAAAAAAATAGTCTCCGCTCTCAAATATTCCAAAAAGGTACAGTGGCGCAACAAAGCGATAAGAGTAAGTATTCAATCAATCTAATGACTCATTGAGTTTTTAATGGACTTTACTAAGTGTGGAACTAGTTCAACAGATTTTAGAGCAAAATAGCAAACTTAATGGTTTTATCATAAAACAAAGAATCAATTATAAAACAATAACATCTTTTTAATGTGCATGCTCGACACTGTTACTGAACATGTATGTATTTGAAATAGAACTTCACTCGTGTGTATTGTTTACGTATATTTTGATACTTTAGACAGATAAAAAGTACATGGTACTCATCTTCAATTTCGTTATTTTAATACAATTTTTTTTAGAGCCATGGGCTCTGTAGCTAAACAGGGATTATATTGTTTAATGATGAAGTCTGAAACAGATTTTAGGTCATTTCCTGTAAGGCCCTTATTTTGGGCCATATGGTCATCAAATGTACAAATTAGAATCTCTATTGGCTAAAGAAACTGTACTGTCACGGACTTTTAGGTCTTTTTTTCTGGAGAAGAAGATGAAAATAGGTTTTTAGGTCATGGCCTGTGAGGTCCTTATTTTGGGCCACATGGTCTACAAATCTACAATTTAGAATCTCCATTGGCTAAATAGAATGTACACACTGTTACAGCCTTCTAGGTCTTTTCGTTCTGGGGAAAAATATGAAAATAGGTTTCTAGGTTATGGCCTGTGAGGCCCTTATTTGGGGCCACTGGATCACCAAATCTAGACCTAGACCCAGTGGTTCTGGCGAAGAAGACGAAAAAGTGAAAAGTTAACAGACGGACGGATGGACGGACGGGCGCCGGACAGCTGAAACAATGTCGTGCCATAAGTCCATCATGCCTTTCAGGCCTGATGCGTTAAACAGAACATAATCTATCAACAAAAGAGATTTGAGGCACACTCCATCTCCCCTTTTCAACCGTAAGCATGAATCGAGCCCTAAGCTTGCAAGTGCATTTTCCCCCGCATCAATTTTAGTTTAATCTTTCTCTATTCAAATGGTATAGAATGCAGATCAAATTATTTAGATCAACATGATCTAGTATATATGTAGAATACATATTGAACACAAAACAAACGTTTTATTGACTTTATTACGACTACACCCAAGTGAAACTTAGTCAGTTGTCTTTAGGAGAACATATCACGTCCACGTGTGCAGGTGAACACAGGGCCATGTTGTTGATACAGAAGGCGTTGAAGGAAGACTTCTTGAGGGCAGAGATGTAGCCGAGTTTCTGTCCTATCATGTCACTGTTGCAATACATGGGTTTTTCATCCGACGAGGAAACCGGAAATTGGGCTGTGAATTTGAAAGGACACTAATTGACACTTGTAAATAGATAACATAATAAAATAGGAACAAATAAGGAGATATCGCCTGTTTGCGACCAGGGGATACTGTTTTGGCCTTGTCCCTACAAAAATATTGGGTGAATTCGCTTTTTATGTGTTTGGCATGGTAAATACTTGAAAATTGATTATGAAACTCATTTTCTTACCCAAGCGGGCACAGATATGCCGGGTATTAAAGTTTTCATAATGGTCATGGGAATTACAGTTTTTCTAAATATAACTTGCGTTTTGATTGGTTGACGGAACTACTTTGCGCTCATTCATGAATTGCTTAGCTATCCTGCTTTAGCTAAATCACATAATTGAACAATTTCGAGCATACCTAATTGAAGTCACACGTCAGTAAAACATATTAAATATAAAATCATGTTCAACCTAAGTTTCCGAGACCGTAATGACAGTATTAAACTTGCAAGGCGAAGCAGCATGCAAGAGTCGCCGGCTGCACTGCCGTGACGTCATTGCTTTGTGACGTCATTAACCATGACGTCATTTGGTGACGTAATTACACTCCTATCTTGCATTCCAACAGTGCGATTGTTAGTTCACGTTTTAACTAATTTTCTCTCATTCTGCGATATAGTTTACAATATATATGAGTTGTTAACTATGTCAGTAAACCATTTTGACAATAAAATTCAACAGTTACTTTAGAATAGTTCTGAAAAAATAGAGCAAGATGCAAACTATTTAGATATACGCATTTTGAAGGTGTGAAAGAGTTTATGAATGTATTACAATTTGTATTTTACTGTCTAATCAAAGATCGTAATTTGGGGTCTTGTTTTTCGATTTTTAAGCATTAAAATGATCTTGGGTAAGAAAAAGAATAACCAACTCGGTGCTCGGAATTACGAATTATCTGTCCCTCGGAGTTTATCACAATAATTAACTCGGGACAGATAATCCGTAATTCCTCGCAACTCGTTGATTATTCTTATAATATACTCAATATGTCAAGTCAAACAGTTTTGGTTGAAAAGTTCTAGCGTTGGAACGCACCCTCCAACAACCAACAATGCAATTTGCAACGCAACATGAACATGTTACTTTAAAAATTTAAACGGGCAACACATTTATTAATGCCGTCGTAAATTAGTTGTCAAAGAGGTCATTGTTCGTAAAAGAAAGACCAAGGGAGCATGTGGGTAAAGCATCTTAGCAGCCCTTGGACGACCCCAAGTTGGAAAAGTAGACAACATACATGTAAAGGAAACCACTCACTATCACAGCTTCTTGGAACGTTGTCAGGTGTCCAGCTCCCAGAGGCTCCACAAACAATCCACTGACGGGAATCGAAACTTCGGGGTAGAGCGAAACCAGACTTGCACCCAACCAAGCAAAATCTACCATACTCTTTCCTCCAGCCGTTGCAGACCACATAGCCGTCAATAGGTGGCGATATCTGTGGACAGGGCTTCGCTGAAAGGCATTCAGTAAACATTATTAAATATCGTATCAGCCACACATATCGCTTGTGTGAGATCAGAAGACGCTTTGGTGAGACATATGTAGAAATTACACAAAATATCAGAATACATAAACACATTTCTCTGATGAAAAGAACACTTACGTCTTACAGTAACGTTGAACGTGCAGGTGGTGGTCAGTCCATTGCTAGGCTTGACCGCCGTGTAACTGACGACGTGGTCGCCCCACGGGAAGATGAAGCTGGTCTTGTCGTAGTTGGAGGAAGTGGTCAAGGGTTGTCCGTGCGGATCGTGGAAGTGAGGGGCGGTCCAGGAGTAGTTGGCCTCGTGAGCAGCTACATTCAACAGGGATGAGTCGGGACAGCGATCAAAGACGGGAGGCTGGGAATCTGATGTGTTTATTCATATGTGAGAAACGAGATTTTGTGGATAACAGAAAACTTTGTTACTTCACCTTTAAATGTCCCCCAAATACTTTTATGGTAATTATGACAATGACAGCTTAATGTAATCTGTATAGGGACCAATGCGAATTCTTATCACAAATCATGTTAATATAAATTCAAACTGAATTTCCCATTAGATATGTTTTAGACAGTTGTTTTAATTGAAATCATAATATTTAGTGTTGAGCTTGCCATTTTGACAATTCCGTCCTGACCACCCTTTCCCGCAAGTGCAGATATAGGTTTCCAACTTGTTCACACATATCCCTCCGTTCTGACAAGGACCACTTTTACACGATTCTGCAACTGTTACAAAATAATTACATTAAGCATGGAAAATCACCTGGGTTTATAAACTGACTGCGTATCATAGGAGGTATAGGTTTATATTTAAGCGATTGAGCACTTTATACATAATTCCACGTGTGTGTGTTTGTGTGTGTGTGTGTGTGTGTGTGTGTGTGTGTGTGTGTGTGTGTGTGTGTGTGTGTGTGTGTGTGTGTTATTCCGCCTTGTTAATACAGTAAGTCAGTACAATAGAGTAGTTATGAAATGAATTCTACTCACACAGACATCTAGGGCTGCTCCCACTCCAACCTCCGTTCTCCTGACACGTTCTTCTACTGGATCCAGTGACGTTGTAGCTGGGGTCACACGAGTAGCTGATGGCGCTATTGTATGTATAGGTGGAGCCTCGTACGTATCCATGAGATATTCCAGGAGGTTTGCCACACGTGACGACTATGTGTATGCGTGAAAGAGTTAATATATACCCCTTGACATTTCTTATTATTCACAATAAAGAAAGAAGAATGGATCTTTTACAGGTCAACATTCATGTTAGCCTTTCTGGGCCATGTTCAAGAGAGGTTTCAAAGTAATCGCTCAATGAGCGATTACTTTTAAACCTCTCGTGAACGCGATTGCTCAATGTAGCGCTACGTAGCAAGGCGAGCAAACTTCCAGGAATTTGCACCGCGTCGTTCAAGAGAGAATGAGCACTACTTGAGCGCTACATTGAGCAATCAATGATTTGTTATGGGACGGAGCCCAGTTGTCATAAGCATCTCACGTGTACCTGAACTATCATGAACCAACAAATAATCTAATATTTTAGCTAAAAAAATATGTAAGATGACAAAGAGTTTAGTCATTTATGTATTTTACTATTCATAATTAGTAAGATGCTGACCTTTAAATGAACGCATTTGGGTAAGATGTTTCCATTGGGCCTTATCATTATACATATACTTGTATTACTTTATTATAGCAATCACTTTTTAACAATCCAAAGCATCACCTTGGTCACAACATTCGCCGTGACGACCTTTCGGACAAACGCACTTCCATCCGTTATAGGAGCCAGCATCGCACTTTTCATTACATGCTCTCCTTTCGTATTCGCCTTCTCCTAGGTCGCAATCTTCAAACGTGTTACAAATAGTCCATACACCTCTTTGTCGGATTTGCACACCATAACAGCGTTGGGAACATTTTGACCATGCTTTCCAAGAATCCCATCTGCATTTGCATTTGTCCCAGTTTGCAGTTTTCTGACTTGCGACGAGTGGGATGAGAAGAAATAATACAGACAACATAGTGACGGAAAACAAACAAGTAAAGCAGTGAGTGAGCCGAGTTATTGTTTAACGCCACTTGGACAATATTGCAGCCATTAGCGGCGAGAAGTAAAGCAGAGGATATTCAGTTGAGGTTTACAAGTCATAAAAGTCATAAGGCAATTCATTCGGTATACGCCTACTGTGTTATCAGTGTCTCCAATCACTGCATGAGGTCAGTGATTGACTGTTACCAAGGGCCGCCTCTTGTTATATCTGCACTTTATAATCTCCATATGCTACGTAACTGTGGCAGTTATTGGAAAGCAGCTTCTGTGAGTAGAATTAGATTGTTTATATCATGTTCTATACGTTGACTTTTTACCTACCGTATCATATTCTCTTCCTATCACATATGAATATATATAATGTTACGCAACATCATAGCTTGGTGCTGCGGCATTTTGAATTAAAAGTTCATATAAACAATTCATTATAGAAGTCTTCGCTACTTCCTGTTATTCTAAGCTAGGGCGAAATAGCGAAGTGTAAATCTGTCATTCGTGATGTCATAAATTTCAACGATATTTACAGATAATATTTCTAAAAAGTGGGTATGGTACCAACTACTTTGACGTTTTGTGAGTATCTTCAAAATTTAAGTTGGTATTCATTTGTTCGATACCAACTAAACTGAGGTGCAAAAGAAAGTATATCACTCAGTTGTTTTCCATTAATTCAATATTTTAAAGAAATTAGATGCATTTGATTATGGCACGACACAATAACACCTTTCGGCAGTAGTTTGAATGATTTAATTAGTGACTGTTTTATTTGTTTAAAAATCAAATCAATAAATCGACACTGGCGCCCTCTGTTGCCCAAGCATGGGTCTCAGCGAAACCAATAATCAAAGTACCTTCCGTATAAATATTTCTCAACATAAGCTCGTAATTAGACCATGAATCAAATGTTTAAAAATCAAATCAATAAATCGACACTGGCGCCCTCTGTTGCCCAAACATGGGTCTAAGCGAAACCTATTGAGTTATCATTTGCAAAGAACTCTCCTACTCCACAATGAATTCTACTAACAGACAGGACCCAGCTTCATAATCAAACTTTCAAACTATAATTGCTATTTTTAGAAACATACGTTGAGTAAACGTTTCTTCTTGTACATTGCAAAATTGTGGTATTTAAATACATAAAGATGTATTATCATAAACAGGATAACTAAGAAAGAAGGCCAAACGCGAGCCAGGAAGCGCTAATTGTTGATTGTTGAATTAATAACAAAGACATTTATAGTTCATATGCAAATGAGAAATACAATCGTTCAACAAAGTTAAAAGATTTGAATACAAATCGTCGATTTGAATAAGACTATTCAAATTAGTATAACTTGCTTATTGACAATTGGAACATTTATAAGAGTAAGGCACAATTTGCCAAAGGAGAAGTCAAATCACAATGACCACATTATTTTTTAAACGTAATACAGTTTGTATATTCGGTATGTAGGTCAGTATTAAATATTTGAGACTGTTTAATCGAAATATGATGCCAAACGCGGTTTTGTGAATCATAAATGGTATTCCAGATTATGACTATTTTAAAACTATGACAACCAAACGATACATGCGCAACTTATGAATGTATCCAGTTTGACAGTCATAATAACAGTGCGTGCTACAGTTTTCGCTGTACGGATAGGCTTACACTCCATATGCGACAACTTTATCACTTTTGAAGCTGTCCGCTTCGACGTTTTAATTATCGATTACAGGTTAATGACAGCGAATTGTAATTATTTTATTGCATCAATAGGAGGTCTAAATGGGTACACGAGGCATAATAAGACTCAAACTTTTAAAATCTTGGCGTATTTACTGTATTATCCTACGTGTTTAATACGCTTTAATTTAAGATTGATGTGTATTTTCTGAATATACCATTTATTTCCCAGTCCATAACAGAACTTTAATGTAGATTACATGAAAATAGCTACAACGTATTAAGTGAATAACAGTTTGATGGCGTGTCCATTATATGATAAATTACGTAGAAAATGCCTTAAAGAATGGTATGACGTCAATCTGTCTACAAATAAAATTTCATCTTTAATGAATCAATATGTAATTGAAATCTTGCTATGTATATATTCCATGCTAGGAACATGATCAGTAAGAGAGCAGCGCAATATGTATCCCATTTTTTATCAATTTATTTCCTTTTTTATATGGGCACAGCATTTTCATATGTATAAATGATGTAAACACAGCAAGTCAAATATTATCTATTTGAATAGATTGTGGCTAGATGACCAACATGTGACAAAAGAATCATATTTGCATTGTGAATATGCATTTGATTTATGCAGTTGGTAGTTGTATTGCAGTCTTGGTCTCAAACGTGCCAGAGTGGGTAATATGTTTGCCATTTTAAAATAAATGTATTCTTTCGTTAAAAAAAAGAGGAGATTCAGTCTCGTTCCTTCTTTCTTTGAATCTAAGAATAACTATTTCTCCATTTAATTTCGAATCGATGTCTGTTTCATTTTTAATCCTATCCAGTAGAGTCTGCCAGAACCCGTTTGGCAAATCTTTTTTTATAAATCACATATAAATATGTATATTGTATATGTTAAAGTGTATTTTATGATATAGGCATATAGCCTTTGAGTACGGAATAAAGATTGATAGTAGACTGATTGTCATTAGATTTTACTCAGTAGACTCAGTGTATCTCAGTTTCTTTGGCAGCTCTTGTTGACGGTATTATTTTTTGACATATCCAAAGGTAACTAATGCTTCAGAATCTCTAACAAACAATGACAAGTTACCTATTATCTGTCGTTCATATTACCAGTTCGATTTGCTATTGTATCGATCTCATTTATCATTTTAAAAAACTGGTTTATAAGGATGACGTAATTTTTTACTTATTCCTGCACTTGAGAATGCGTAATTGTCCTTCGCGATTTCGCTCCTTCGAGATTTCACCTTCTTCATGATTTTGTTTTTAAGATTTCCCTTCTTCGCCCCTTCTAAACTAGGGCGAAATAGCGAAGTGGTGATGCGAAGTAGTGAAGATGCAATGCGAAGTAGCGAAGACATGATGAGAAGTTATGGTGGCTGATTTCTGCCATTCGCGTCTTTGCTACTTCCTGTTATTCTAAGCTAGGGCGAAATAGCGAAGTGACGATGCGAAGTAGCGAAGTAGCGAAGACGCGAAGGTTTTGCTTCGCTACTTCGTATCACTACTTCACTACTTCGCATCGCCACTTCTCTACTTTATGGTGGCTGATTTCTGCCATTCGCGTCTTCGCTACTTCCTGTTATTCCAAGCTAGGACGAAATAGTGAAGTGGCGATGCGAAGTAGCGAAGTAACGATGCAAAATAACGAAGATGCGATGCGAAGAAGCGAAGATCCGATGCGAAGTAGCGATGCGAAATAGCGAAATAGCGAAGGTTTTGCTTCGCTACTTCGCATCGCTACTTCACTACTTCGCATCGCTACTTCACTACTTCGCATCGCGACTTCTCTACTTCGTATCGCCATTTCGTTACTTCGCATCGTTACTTCGCCACTTCGTCAGGTCGTCATTTCGCAACATCGCCACTTCGCTACTTCGCCACTTCGCTTCTTCGCCCCTTCGACACTTCGCAAATTCGTCATTTCGCCGTTTCGCGTTTTCGCTTCTTCGTCACTTCGCATCGCCACTTCGCTACTTCGCATCGCGTCTTCGCTACTTCGCATCACTACTTCGCTACTTCGCCTCTTCGTCACTTCGCTTCTTCGCTACATCGTGTCTTAGCTACTTCGTCACTTCGCGACGAAGTAGCGAAGACACGATGTAGAGAAGAAGCGAAGAGGCGATGCGAAATAGCGATGTAGCGATGCGAAATAGCGAAGTGGCGATGCGAAGTAGCGAAGAAAAACTCTTCGCTATTTCGCAAGTACGCATCGTTACTTCGCATCGCCACTTCGCTTCTTCGCATCGCGTTTTCGCTACTTCGCATCGCGTCTTCGCTACTTCGCATCGCCAGTTTGCTACTTCGCCCTAGGTTCTAATAACACGAAGTAGCGAAGACGCGAATGGCAGAAATCAGCCACCATACTACTTCGTATCACCACTTTGCTACTTCCCATCGCCACATCGCTACTTCCCATCGCCACTTCGCCACTTCGTCATTTTGCCACTTTGCTATTTCGCTACTTCGCTTCTTCGCCCCTTCGCCAGTTCGCTAATTCGTCATTTCGCTACTTCGCCACTTCGTAACTTCGTCATTGTGCGTCTTCGCTACTTCGCCACGTCGCATCGCCACTTCGCTACTTCGCATCGCCACTTCGCTATTTCGCATCGCCACTTCGCTTCCTCGCATCGCCACTTCGCTACTTCGCATTGCTACTTCGTTCCTTCGTTCCTTCGCTACATCGCGACTTTGCCACTTCGCTACTTCGGCGAGGTAGCGAAGTAGTGAAGTCGCGATGTAGCGAAGTTGCGAAGTGGCGATGCGAAATAGCGAAGGAGCGATGAGAAGTAGCGAAGTGGCGTTGCGAAGTAACGAACTAAAACTCTTTGCTATTTTGTATGGTGGCTGATTTCTGCCATTCTCGTCTTCGCTACTTCCTGTTATTCTAAGCTAGGGCGAAATAGCGAAGTGGCGATGCGAAGTAGCGAGGTGGCGATGCGAAGTAGCGAAGCGGCGATGCGAAGTAACGAAGATGCGATGCGAAGTAGCGAAGACGCGATGCGAAGTAGCGATGCGAAAGAGGGAAGACGCGAAGGGTTTTCTTCGCTACTTCGCATCGCTACTTCACTACTTCGCATCGCTACTTCACTGCTTCGCATCGCCACTTCTCTACTTCGTATCGCCACTTCGCTACTTCGCATCCCCACTTCGCTTCTTCGCATCGTTACTTCACCACTTCGTCAGTTCGTCATTTCGTCATTTCGCCACTTCGCCACTTCGCTACTTCGCCAATTCGTCATTTCGCCATTTCGCGTCCTCGCTACTTCGCCACTTCGCATCGCCACTTAGCTATTTCGCATCGCCACTTCGCTACTTTGCATCGCTACTTCGCTACTTCGCCTCTTCGCAAATTCGTCACTTCGCGACGAAGTAGCGAAGACACGATGTAGCGAAGAAGCGAAGTGGCGATACGAAATAGCGAAGTAGCGATGCGAAGTAGCGAAGTGGCGATGCGAAGTAGCGAAGCAAAAATCTTCGCTTTTTCGCTATTTCGCATTGCTACTTCGCATCGCCTCTTCGTTACTTCGCATCGCGTTTTCGCTACTTCGCATCGCGTCTTCGCTACTTCGCATCGCTACTTCGCTATTTCGCCCTAGATTCTAATAACACGAAGTAGCGAAGACGCGAATGGCAGAAATCAGCCACCATAATTTTGCTATTTCGCATTGCTACTTCGCATCGCCACTTCGCTTCTTCGCATCGAGTTTTCGCTACTTCGCATCGCGTTTTCGTTACTTCGAATCGCGTTTTCGTTACTTCGCATCGCGTCTTCGCTACTTTGCCCTAGGTTCTAATAACACGAAGTAGCGAAGCACGAATGGCAGAAATTAGCCACCATACGAAGTAGCAATGCGAAATAGCGGAGACGCAAAGGTTTTGATTCGCTATTTCCCATCGCAAATTCGCTTGTTCGCATCGCTACTTCGCTACTTCGCTACTTTTCCACTTCGTCACTTCGCCACTTCGCTACTTCACTACTTTGCTTCTTCACTTCTTCGCTAAATAGTCATTTCGCTACCTCGCCACTTTGCCATTTCGCGTCTTCACTACTTCGCCATTTCGCATCGCCACTTTGCTTCTTCGCATTGCCACTTTGCATTGGCACTTTGCTTTTTCGCATTGCCACTTCGCTTCTTCGCATCGCCACTTCGCTTCTTCGCATCGCCACTTCGTTACTTTGCATCGCTACTTCGTTACTTTATGGTGGCTGATTTCTGCCATTCGCGTCTTCGCTACTTCCTGTTATTCTAAGCAAGGGCGAAATAGCGAAGTGGCGATTCAAGGTAGCGAGGTGGCGATGCCAAGTAGCGAAGCCACTTAGCATCGCCATTTCACTACTTCGCATCGCCACTTCGCTACTTCGTTACTTCGCCTCCTCGCAACTTCGCTACATCGTGTCTTCGCTTGGCGACGAAGTAGCGAAGACACAATGAAGCGTAGAAGCGAAGTGGCGATGCGAAATAGCGAAGTGGCGATGAGAAGTAGCGAAGTGGCGATGCGAAGTAGCGAAGTGGCGATGCGAAGTAGCATCGCGTCTTCGCTACTTCGCATCGCCACCTCGCTACTTTGCATCATCACTTCGCTATTTCACCCTAGCTTAGAAGAATAACACGAAGCAGCGAAGACGCGAAATGGCAGAAATCAGGCACCATATTACTTTGTTACTTTGCTACATCGCAACTTCCCCACTTTGCTAAGTGGCAATGCTAAGTTATGGTGGCTGATTTCTGCAATTCGCGTCTTAGTTGCTTCGTGTTATTAGAATCTAGGGCGAAATAGCGAAGTGATGATGCGAAGTAGCGAAGACGCGATGCAAAGTAGCGAAAATGCGATGCGAAGAAACGAAAAGGCGATGCGAAGTAGCGATGCGAAATAGCTAAATAGCAAAGATTTTTGTTTCGCTACTTCGCATCGCCACTTCGCTACTTCTCATCACCACTTCGTTATTTCGCATCGCCACTTCGCTTCTTCGCTACATCGTGTCTTCGCTACTTCGCATCGCCATCGCAACGAAGAAGCGAAGACACGATGTAGCGAACTAGCAAAGTTGCGAAGAGGCGAACTAGCGAAGTAGCAAACTAGCGAAGAAGCGATGCAAAGAAACGAAGTGGCGATGCGAGGAAGCGAAATAGCGAAGTGGCAATGCGAAGTAGCGAAGTGGCGATGCGAAGTGGAGAAGTAGCAAAAACGAGAAATGGTGAAATGACGAATTGGCGAAGTGGCAAAGGGGCGAATATGCGAAGTAGCGAAGTGGCAAAGTGGCGAATTGGCAAAAAACTAACTGACTCTACTTCGCATCGCCACCTCGCTACTTCACATCGTCACTTCGCTATTTTGCCCTAGCTTAGAATAACAGAAAGTAGCGAAGACGAGAATGGCAGAAATCAGCAAACATATACTTCGCATCGATCTTCGCTACTTCGCATCGCCAGTTCGTTACTTCTCCCTAAGTTCTAATAACACGAAGTAGCGAAGACGCAAATGGCAGATATCAGCCACCATAGCTTGTTGTGATATTTTCGCGATTTCGCGATTTCGTGCTTAAGTTTTTTTACACGAAATTGCAGTGGTCCCACTCAGCTATCATAAAAATCGGATTATTTTTGAATAACCATGAAATGATAGTATATGAGGATTTACCAGAAGATTATGTTTTACGAACAGATTATTCGCTTCTTTGTAGAGGGCATACTTGTCAGATGAAATATGTTTGTCCTATGACCCTGACCGTGACGCATTTTGAAAAAAAATAGATTGACTTCAGCAAGCTATTTCTGGCGAATCAGAACTGAGTTACAGAACAGAAATTCCAAAATTTGTAGATTGGTGCAAATCAAACTTTTTATTTTTGAATGTGTTGAAGACCAAAGAAATGGTCATAGATTTCAGGAAAACTAAGTCTATATAATAAATCATTTGACTATTGATGATAATGAAATAGAAAGAGTAACGGAATATAAATATATTTGTACTGTCTTAGATTCGAAACTTTCTTGGAATGAAAACATTGACACAATTTATAAGAAAGGACAGCAATGATTGCATTTGTTGTGGAAGTTGAACATTTTAAGATAGATCAAACTATTTTGAGGTTATTTTACCAAACATTTATTCACAGTGTGGTAACATTTAATATTTTTGAGTTGGTACGGAAACCTGTCTGTTCAAAGTAAAAATAAACTCTCTAAAATTGTTAACACCGCTTCAAAAATTATTGGACTTCCTATTGAAAGTATCGGCAGTTTATAAAAAAGTTTATAATATTGTTTATATGGCTGGTGTATGTTGTTTTGTTTTGTTTTGTTTTGTTTTTTTTTGTATTTTTATATATACTGGAGACTGTATTAGATGTAATGTAAATTTCCCTTGGGATAATAAAGAATTTCTTATCTTGTCTTGTCTTGTCTTGTCTTGTCTTGTTTGGTACTTTAATGAATTTGATATTGTAAATCAAAACTATGCTTAAATACAGAGGTATCAATATTTACTAGTTGATATTGTTGTTCACCCACAATGATCCAACACTTTTGCGTTGTATTGATGTCGAATAAAACAAATAGTTTGAACAATCTGTTTTATTGAATAAGGTTTCCCGATGGTCTCTGTGATGATGTCCATCCTTCGGACTGTGCTCGTTGTATGGTGCCTTTTTCATTGCATTCCTTCTGAGGAGGTACGTCTTTACTTCATATTTATATGTATTAACTAGATTTGTATAATTCGATTGCATGTGCTTTAGATAAGGGTTAAGCAGTAAGGGCGGTGTTTTGTGACTTAAGGAAGGCTTTTTATAGAGTATGGCATAAGTGATTTTTTAACAAACTACAATATTTTGGAATTAGTGGGAAATTAATAGTTCGGCTTCGTAGTTAGTTATCTAACTGGCAGAGTTCAGAAGGTAGTCATAAACTGTTTTGCCCGGTGTCCCACATGGATCAGTTTTAGAACCTTTGTTATTTGTGTTATATATTAATGACCTTGTTGATAACATTGATTGTAACATACGTATTTTTGCTGATGACACTTCATTGTATGTAATAACTGATGATCCGGTTTTATCAGCAAACAGCCCAACCGAAGATTTTAAAAACAATTTCGGCTTGGGCAAATAAATGGCAGGTGAAGTTTCACCCCGAACCTCGGAACTATTCAATTTAGCAAAAAACGGGTCGCCAGTCCCAAACCTCAGTTATATATGCAAGGGACTCTTATAACTGAAATTGAAGAACATAAACATTTAGGTGTTATATTGCGAAAGGATGCTAACTGGGCTGCTCACATTAACAGTATTGTAGATAGATTTAATTCGATGATAAATTGCTTTAAACATTTGAAATATCGATTATCACGCAAATCGCTTCACATTGTGTATCAGTCCATCATTTTACTGCTTTTTGACTATTGTAGTCATTAAATACCTTTGAAGAATTTCATCTGATAGTGTAGTCATGTTTGGGATAACTGTACTCAGGCTCAAATTGCAAATCTGGAAAAATTACAAGTAGATGCATTATCTGCGGGGCAACAAGAGCACAAGTCATAATAAAATATATGATGAAACAAATTTCATACCCCTTGTTGAAAGAGGATGTGTGCTAAATTTAACTCTCATAAAATGATAAACGACAAAGCACCGAATTACTTATGAAACCTCGTCCATGACTGCATTTCAGCCACTAACCTTAATGTTAAAACATCTGCTTATTCAAAATATTTTTCACCTAGCTAGTACAGTAGACCTTTGGAATGCATTGCCAAAGGACATCAACATTATACAATCTCAAAATTATTTATTGAAAAAGTAATTTCTCAGTTAGGATACTTATTTGGATTTCATCTAAATTTTGGAGGGCGTTTTTGTCAAATTACACATTGTGGGCTCCGTTTAAACTGCAGTGATTTAAATTATCATGAAGTTGAAAGATATATTTCAAACGATCCGTCCAGTTCGTGCGGGTCAAAACGTGAAGACATCACATTATCTACGTGAGTCTACAAACTACTCCTTTATAAGAAATGATGCATTATACTACAAAAACAGTTTGAGTCTTGTGTATATAAATCGTGAAATACCTGAAGCTGCACTTTACAATCTTGCAATTTTACAATCTGTTTTCCTCTTCATAATCGCTTCTTATAGATTTGATAAAAATCATAATTGAAAAAATGTATGTAATATACATTTATTGTTTATTGATTATGTTGTGATTGTACATTAGGCGTGTTGTTTGTCATGAGTATGTTTTGATTGGATGTAAATTGTTGAACTCATGATCACCTTTGTAATTTTGGAGCGGCATTTACATGCTCTCAGCTTGTTTGCCAATCCTTTTCAAAGATGAATTAAATATGTTTCAACCGTTTATAAGTTTTTGTAAACAGACAAAGAAGAGACAAACATTATTTATCTCTTGATAAAGACATATAGAACAAAACTTGAAAAGCAGTTGTGAAATAGTTAAAGGCATTTGTAGTAATGTATGAGCTCTAGCAGGCTTCTAGAATTCTTTTTCTAATTAAGGCCCGATTGCAGATACGTCCGTCGATTAAATTTTCACTTTGACATTAGTTTGAGCAGACTGTATCCTCCGAACTGACCTGTGTGGTCTCAAGAAAGCTAGATGCTGGAACGTGTGACGATGTGCTCCATGTGAGTGGCCCAGAAGCTAACCAAGTGTTCCTCGTAGAGGAAGGAACTCGATGCAGAATGCTTGATGCCAAGTCTGTGGCTATGTGTCATCATGGAGATTGGATTGAAAGTATGACAAACCAAATACGTAATTTCAAACATTACTCTAAATGCATATGCACAACATGACATTTACAACTTTGTTTACCTTTATTTTTGCGCATAGTTTCAGTATAAGAGTGACATGGCCTAGCGCTTGTGTCATTGTTAATAAACAGTGTCATGCAGGCACATTAGAAATTCAAATATGTGTTTTATTACCGAAAGGAGTGCGATTGTAACAATGCGAATTATTGTCAATTAAACTCGAACTACCATAAAACATGAACATTGCATATTTGTTTCTGTTAATCGATATAATATACCGTTTCCTTATACATTTTTGCGGTATACAAAAACATTAGATTTGTAAACATTTCATACCTATATATAATTGCTTACATGACTCTTGATGCAGTGAATAGTCCAATTCTTCTACATCGAGAGAAGAGGATGTCTCCTTCCACTGCCGTTGGCATAGCTGGAGTCGTTATTCAAGGGATAGGACTTATCTTCAACGTGGTCTGTACGTTCGTATGCAACCGTAAGAAAACTTTCATATTGTGTGCAGATTAACTAAAGTATGTAATAATGCGATAACAAACCAACAAATACCAAATAAACGTGTCATATTGTTTAGTCATTTAAATTTCAAAAGTGGATATTGATCAAACAATGTTGTCATCTGATGTAAATATATAGAATACTTAATAATTATTAGGAAGACTTAATTGAAATTGAATGTTACCCATGTATATTTCCTTATGGATTTTTTGGCAATGTTTATCAATTAAGTAAACCCAAAAGTGCAATATCGGAAAAATACGTTAAGGAGTATTCAGCTGTCTGGTACCTCTCACAGAACCCGACCCTCCCAATACACCTCCGTCTCTCACCTGTCCTGGTCTCCCACCTGTCCACGTTGCGCCAGAGGGAGAGACATCTGCTGTTGTATCATGGGATGAAAATCTGCTGAAGGGGGATGACGATGAGGATGGAGAATTAAAGTAAGTGAATTGACAATAAGTATATAGATATAGTGAAAGGCAATGTTTAGCTCATTTGGCCTGAAAAGCCCGATAGGCTCATGGCATGGCATTGCGTCCGGCTTCCGTCAATCGTCTGTCGGTCATTCATAAATTTTTCACTTTTTCGACTTCTCAAGAACCAGTAACTTCAGAGAGCTAAAATCTTGTGCACATACTCATTGTCCAATGTTGATTATATAATCTAGATTTGTTAACTCCGTGGACCCGAATATGGGTCAAAAGATTACACCACTGTGTAAAGTTATTTCCTTTGTTCTGACGAGTCTTTCTGAATAACCGACTCTAACCTCGGTTATCTGCTGCCTTGAGGTAGGTCTTTTGGTTATGAACGCGTCCGAGATAGTTATTTGAAGGCGGTTGTATCTTTGCCAAAACATTTTTCTAAAACTCTCGGGCAGATACCGGACGTTCTCGGCTTCGCCTCGAACTTGGTATCTTCTCTCGAAAATTACACATTGAGAATTTTCGAATGTTGCCTCTCTGCTTCGCCTCTAGTCAATATTCGAAAATTCCAAATGTCAGTTGGTTTTTTGAATTTTGAAAACGACCTCGAAATAACTACCTTCAGTTTGTGCATAACTAAAATAACCTACCTCAACACATACAGTTGTAAGGTATGTCCATTGTTCTTGGACATTGCCTCTCAACATACCTTGGATAATATTCTGCCGCCTGAGCATGAATGAAAGTCAAACTATGGCAATAAGGAATTCGGAAAGAGAAAACACAACACACATTTGAAGCATTTAATTGAAGTGTACCACCGTTTTCAAATGTCATGCTTAGTTCATCAGGGGTCACAGGGGTCACGTCCTTAAAAACCTATTTTCATCTTCTTCTCCAGTTTCAAAAGGTCTAGAGAGCTGAAAAGTTGTGTGCAGACTCCTTGGCTAATGGGGATTATAAATTGTAGATTGTGTGACCCCATGACCCCAAATGGGGTCAGCGGGGTCACATCCTTAAAAACTTATTTTGATCTTCTTCTCCAGTTCCAAAGTTATAGAGAGCTGAAAAGTTGTGTGCAGACTCCTTGGCCAATGGGGATTCTAAATTGTAGATTTCGTGACCCTGTGACCCCAAATGGGGTAACCGGGGTCACATCGTAAAAACCTATTTTCATATTCTTCTTCTCCAGTTCCATAGGGTCTACAGAGCTGAAAAGTTGTGTGCAGACTCCTTGGTCAATGGGGATTCTAAATTGTAGATCTCATGACCCAATGAACCCAAATGGGGTCACCGGGGTCACATCCTTAAAAACCTATTTTCATCTTCTTCTCCAGATCCAAAAGGTCTAGAGAGCTGTAATATTGTGTGCAGACTCTTTAGCAAATGGGGATTTTAAATTGTAGATTTAGAGACTCTGGGTCCCAAATAAAGGCCTCACAGGCCATGACTTAAAACATATATTTTCTTCTTCTCCTCCAAAACAAAGAGACCTAGAAGACTGATATATTGTGTGCTTACTCTTTAGCCAATGGGGATTCTAAATTGTAGATTATGTGACCCCTTGACCCCAAATGGGGTCACCGAGGTCACATCCTTAAAAACTTATCATCTTCTTCTCCTGTTCCAAAAGGTCTAGAGAGCTCAAAAGTTCTGGTGACCCTGTGCTGCCCCAAATAAGGGCCTCAAGTCATGACCTAAAAATCTATTTCAGTCTTCATCATTAAACAATATAAATCCTGATGAGCTACAGAGCCCATGGCTCTATTTTTTACATTTTCATGTGACTTTGCCGCGATCTTGTTCCACTCTGTAGATCTATCGTCAAAGATAGCACTGACGAGTCTTCGTTCCTCGTAATCTGTTTTCAAAAAGGTTTACATAACTGAAAAAGAGCAGGAAAAGGTAATATTGAAAATTAACACATTCAAAACCAAATTAAAATGAAAATGAGCACTTGGACATGGTATATATTTTTGTATTACGAACATCCGATTTTTACTTTTTCCAAAACGTTTAAACTGTTAAAAAGGCGCCAAAACTAGATAAATGTACGCAAACGTTTACAGTACAAATAATTTTCCTTCAACTTGCATATTCAGCCATAATTGCCATATATATTATAATTACTAGTTTCCAATTTAAATAGAGCAACATCATTATAGATGAACAGAAACCGAAACTACTAAATAAGTTTTGCCTTCATGATGTCGCAAAGATACTAAGTCGACACTCATCAAAATGGTAGTTTTCGGTAGCAGTCAATACTCGGTAAATTATATTACACCATTTATAACGTTTGGAATATGTGAAATTTGACTTTCCACTCTCTTTAGCTCCAGTTCTGCTTCCATGTCCTGCGACGACGGACTCACTGTCTGAATCCGAATGCATCTTGCCACACCTCAGTACAATGTGTTGACAATCTTGCACGAGAATCACGTGCGCTTGATACCACGTTTGATACCACGTGGTCGCTGAATGTTGCGTTCAGATGCACTGTACGGTGGGGCGGAAAAAATAACTGACCTAGGGAAGGTTATTTTATAAGAAAAAATGAAACTATACTTTTGTTGATGCTTTTAATCACACCTAATAAGCTCCACGTGTAATAAATAAGTATGACCACGTTGTGTAAGTTGTTTAATCACCCTCACTCCGGTAGTTATTGAAATAAACTCTGCTTGATTTCAATAACTACCGGAGTGAGGGTGATTAACCTTAACATAACCTAAACGCTTATTTTAATCTTCTTTAAGTACCGAAATTGTGTGTACATACTCCTCAGTCAATGAGGATTATCTATATAAACTGTGGCCCCAAATATGGGTCAGAGGTGCCACGATCTAAAATTTTGTGTACGGATACCACAGCCAACCAAGATTTTCGGTTCATTAGCCACGACCAAAACACTAATTTTCACATTCTACATTGCATATTTTTTTGGGCATATATTTGTTATATCTCTGAAAAATATATTATGGAAATTTACATTTTGAACATTATTTAGTGTATTGTTTAAATCTTGATGGGCTACAGAGCCAATTGTTCTATCTATGTTCAATAGGAATTCTAAATTGTCGATTTTGTGACCCTGTGGCCCCCCAAAAGGGTCTCACAGGCCAAAATCTAAAAACCCGTTTTCATCTTCTTCTCCAGAACGAAAAGACTTAGAAGGGTGAAATGTTGAATACAGACTCTTAAGCCAATGGAGGTTCTAAATTGTGTGACCTTGTGGCCTCAAAAAGGGGCCTCACTGACCATAACCCAAAAACCTATTATTTACATACTCTAGTTTATAACTCACCGTAGCCAATTGAGTCTCTCTCAATTAATCACTCGACGAAAATAACACTGTAAAATGAAGAGAGGTACCTCCCTACACTCTCGCTCCCCGCCAGATGACTTAACCCAGTGACGTCACTTCTTTCTCTGTAGCGAGCAAGACAGGACGTCTATTTTGCTGCTCTTAGAGTTTTGGGATATTTGATTAAATACCCTCGACCGAGGTTTTCTGATTATCTTTTGAGTGTTTTTGATGTTACTTTGATGCTCTTTCAACTCATGCGGAACGTGCAGGCTCGTGCTCGAGCGCCTGGCACATGATCAGAGGCTGTCGCTACCTGCTAGTAGCGTCGGTTAGGAGGTGTTACGTCTGACTGCCTCTCGTTCGTTCAGACGCTAAGTTGTCTGTCCACTCATTCGCTTTTCAAAAAGACGGCTTGGAGTGTTGACCTTCGTCGTCTGACTGATAGACGAAGCGTTTCGAGACGATGCTTGCTGGTGTTAGGCCAAGCTATGACGGCGTTCGCCAAGCAGGAGGGAATGGAGGACGGGGCTAACAGACTCTACCGTGGTTTCGGTTCGGTAGCATGGGAGTCGGGCAGGTTATGCTGAGTGCCGCGCGCATCTCTGCGGGGCTCACTAACGTTAGACAGGACGTTTTTTTGTCCTGCACGTATTTGCCCGCTTTCATCGTTCGGGTGTCCTTTCGCCAGGGGGGTCGACCGAACAAGTCTCGCGACTTCCCGGCCGGCCTCAGCCCGTAACGGAACAACAATCGACATCGAGAAGGGAAGGGGCGAGCCTCCAGGAAATCTTGATGTGTGGCACCTTCCAGATCTCACACTACCGGATGTAGACTCTTGGGATGGTCCCGTCGGGGACTGACTCTCTCGCTTCATGGCCAAATGGCGTCATTTGGGCCTGGACGAATTTGTGTGCAAGTGTCTGGAGCCTGGGTTCCGTTTTCATGTGTCAAACGGGACTTCGTGATAGGGATGTTCAGACACCTGGGTTGGCTGATCAACTTCGACAAGTCAGACTTGTGACCAGCGACGTTGCAATTGCTAACCTTCCTAGGTACTAGTCACGCGGGAACGGATGGGAAGAGGCGAGGACCTCTCGAAAATTGCCCTCTGGTCGACCCGCTTGATGGGTGAAGTCTTGCTCGTCCAAACAGACAGCTCAACAGCGGCGTGGGCGATCAACAAGCAGGGGTCGAATCCATTCTGATAGAGCTGTTTCGTCTTGTGGACAGTCTTAACCTCTCCATCCGAGCAGTGCACATCCCAAGAGCCAATAACGTTTTAGCAGACGCTCTGTCTCGCCCGGACAAGCCTCTGGCAACGGAGTGGATGTTGCACCCGAGAGTGTTCAGGACTCTATGCCTTCAGTTCGGAATCCCACACGTAGATCTCTTTGCGTCTCGGCTAAATCACCAGCCGCCGACAGATGTGTCTCCAGTGCCCTACCCGAGGGCCTGAAACCTAGACGTTCTTTCGTTTGAATTGGAGGGGATGGATGCTACGCCTTCCCCTCATGACTCCAGATTGGCCGGCAAGGCTATGGTACGTTCGGACGCATACACGAAAAACCCCAGCTTCTGCGTCTACACGCTTGGCTTGTCTCAAAGAGGGATTGAGACACACCGACTTTTCGAAGGCAGTGACTCATACCGTTGCTACCTCTCAAAGGGAATCAACTAGGAAGCTCTACGGCTTCCAGTGGAACTCCTTCGCAGCTTTTTTTTAGGAGAGGGGATTTGACATTCTGTCCGTACTTGGTCCATCTCCGGACGCAAGGGGGTCTTAAGACCTCCTACATTAATACCTCCTTGGCCGCGATTCGGTTCTCTGCAAGCAGGAGCCGGGTATCGATTTATCTCCCAACACCTCCTCAGGACACCCATCTAGGTTTCCCATCGTCACGATAAGGTGTTCATCCCCGTCGCTAAGTGTGCTTAATAAACTTCGCATCGCACTTTTCTTCGTTGTTGTGTTGTGCTTTTAATTGTTAATTGGCGACCCCTATGGTCTGTACCGCCGACCCTTCTGGGGTTGGGGTAATTGAACCCTTAGGGTTGTAGTAGGCTCCTAACACTGTGCCTTGCGGTCAAGCTAGTCGTAGCAGACCAGTCGCCAATTCCCCACTTAAGCGGGAGAGTTCCCTCCTCTGCTCTCGTGTTGTGTCGTAGCCCGCCTCCTTCAGTGGCATGCTGGCTATGGTGAGTTATCATCTAGAGTATGTAAATAATAGTACGGTTTTTTTTTATTAAACGTCATTAATTTTACTCACCGTTGATAACTCACAGGTCTTTATACCCCTCCCACCTTTCCCTTCTGCGAGTCTGGGAGCTGCCTGCGTCCAGGCTCCTTGAGAAAAAAGTGACGTCACTGGGTTAAGCCACCTGGCGGGGAGCGAGGGTGTAGGGAGGTAACTCTCTTCATTTTAGTATGATATATTGGTCGAGTGATTAATTGAGAGAGACTCAATTGACTACGGTGAGTTTTCAACGGTGAGTATAAATATTGACGTTTAATCAAAAACGTACTATTATCATCTTCTCGAACACTAATATACCTAGAAGGCTGTAATATTGTGTGCAGACTCTTCAGCCAATTGGAATTCTAAATTTTAAATTGTAAAACCTATTTTCATCTTCTTCTCCAAGATGAAAAACGCGTGGATCACTTAAAAGTTCAGTACAGGACATCAGCAGGAATAAATAAAGAGACTAGTTTATTTCTCTGTTGTGTTTGTTTGTTGTTTGGTGATTTCTTTTCATTAAGTGGTGAACCCCTTTAATAACTGATCAAATTCCAATGAAATACTGTTTATTAAGTAACCATATCAATTTTAAATTAAGCGAAATTCCAAGAATCAAGAAAAAAGACCTTTATACATAAATAGTTTTATAGTAACAAGTCGAAAGCACTTGAAATCAAAATTGAATGTTACATAATTGACATCTCTCTGTGGGATGATACTACCAACTAGCTTTTATGGGTTTGAAATTTTGCCTGATAAATATATTGATTTAATTGTATTTAAATGTATTGTGTACGTTGTATCAAAGGTTTTAGCAGAAGAAGCTCAACAGGCTCTGTAATAGCCAATATATTTAGGTCTCTGGACAATGAGAGCCTCCCTGAAGGTTAACTGAACAATGATAGCCTCCCTGAAGGTTATATTGACGAATGATCAATATCAACAAAGATGCTATATTGTGCATTTCTCTCATTGAATATTAAATCACTAAAATAAGTCAGGAAGTATCAGTTCTCGTCTCCTAAGAACGGCGAGAAAATATGATTTAATTAAATTCGGTATTGATTATATACGTCATGCCGGATACTTTCCAACCAAATCAGCATGGCACAATATTGTACTTAGCTATCACATCCTCGGATGAATGAAAGACATCCTTATCTGTCGGGCAGGATATGACTAGACATGCTAAAGTACACACTCAACTATGTATGCATAATGTAAAGTTTAATATATGACTGACAATCAGAATATAGATCTGATATACAACTTGTAATACAGGTAAATCCACGAGAGAAAACTTCACGAGAATGTATAAACTGTAAAACGCAATTCGGCACTGTGAGCACTATATGAACCAACGAAATACGTTTTTCAATAATCTATTGATACAGCAACTTCCAAATGCAAGGCATAACTCTTGCCAGCCTCCATTACTGGCTGATTTAGGCCTTGCAGTATTTCCTCAAGAAATCTGTGTTTAGAAATCCAGGCCCGCTATACATTTCTAGTGCAGCGATTCACTATCTTGACACAACAAAGCGACGGAAATACCGCAAGAGTTTAATCAGCCAGTAATGCAGACTGGCAAGAGTTATGCCTTGCGTTTGGAAGTTGTTGATACAGCTGCATACCGAAAGTTTGTTCACCTACATGTGTATCTTCGTGAAAATATCATGTAAATTGATGTTCACTGTTACGTCAATAAAATTACATCACATACGATGACAATGAATTATCATATACCAATGAGTAAATTCATCATCCTCAGACGTACCCTAAGGCATAATGTAATAGCAAAAGGGGTAACAAATTTAAACTTCAAATTTAATTAATTTTCGGATAAAAGTTTTCATATCGACTAAATGAGTACAATTTCATCACAAATACATTTACATTGGATGAATATAAGTATAAGAGCAAATACATATAAGTTTGACTCAGTTGATCACTTACTGAACGTTTCATAGAGGAAAATAAAAACTGTGGACTGACAAATGGTCTCTTCAAAGAGCTGCCGAAAATGTAACTGTTTACTTCCAGGATCAAATCAGATTATGTAATGGAATATTCAGTTGTCCCTAGCCTGTATAATACAAACATTCAAAACGATCGGGAGTTTCGATTTGATACGACGCTTCAAAGACATGCAAAATTACATGATATTTGCACTGAAATAGTAGGTGAACACATTTTCGGTATGCAACTGTTCACAAGATATTGAATTGTAAGTTAGAACGAAATGATTGATGATGGTGATGAGGTTGTAGCTTTATTTAGTGGAGCAAATATGATACCTGAGATTACTGCATCAACAAGAAAAATATTATATTGCATTAATATGTTACTGTGCATCTGTCTAAATTAAAATCATGTCTTACATGTATGTAACATTTCTGATATAGTTTGTTTTGTAAATTGTGTTTATTGTTTGTGTCCGTGACCATGTAAATTTTCTCATGGGATCTTCGCTTATGTTGAGGAAATGAAGACATTCATCCAGTCATTCATTTGTTTACTTAGAGCAACAAAAATGTCTGCATGGGAAAATGGACAAGAATTTGAAGAAGGATCATATGATATCCAATATCTGGTTCAAGACAAAGGCAAACTCACGGCTTCCTGTTCCATGCAATTTCGCGTGAAGGGTAAACACATATTTTTGTCACAATAAAAACTGAATAATTTTGTTAAAAATAAAACTCCTAATACTACAAACATATCTGGCAAAAATGGCTTGACGTCTTATAATTATCGTACAAATACTTAAGATTCCTAACCGTCACCCGTCTCATGCAAACATACCGTTCTTTACAGATGCCAAAAGCATTTTCATCTCAACATTCATTTAATACAAGAATGGGCTTTGGGTTGTTTTCACAGTAAAACGCTGTCTGCCTATACGCTGGCCCAATAATGGCTACGTTCAGTGTGACAAGAAAGAGATTTGGGGGTCGAAGTGTCGAGTCTTCTGTGATGATGGGTACACGGCTCAAGACAAGGTGGAGACAACCTGCAATGGGGACAATTGGTCTGCAGTTTTAAGATGCACGGGTAAACAGTTTGTCAATTTCAGAATTTAAAATATTTCTTCGATTTCCACAGTTACTTCTAATTTTCTATATTGTTGATTATGTGTGTGTTTATGTTTTAAACGATCTTTTAGATGAACAATTGAAATTTTCATTAACTTAAGAAACTAAGTTGTTTACATGTTCAGTCACAAGAATTATGTATTGCTCTATTAGTATCAATATAATTTACCAATAAAATATTCATTTTGCATTGTTTTATGTCAGTTATTCTTCTTAACCCCAACAGAGAGGGAGTGTACGAATAAACCCAATATCACACATGGCAACACTTACTGCATGGAGGAGCCTCCCATCTACAAATCGTCCTGTACAATAGGGTGTGCTAAGGGATATTCCTTGGAAGGACCATCAACCATATTCTGCACACGGAGTACACAATTTTCCGGGCATGGAGGATGTATTGGTATGTGCATGTTTAATTGAATTGAATCTGATTTAAATTAAAACATCTACATAACAACCTTCAATGTTAAATGAAATCTATTTTCTTTTTCAACAGATTCTACCCCACCGACGATTGTGAACGACTGTCCAGCTGATATTGAGGACTATGCCGAGAAGAACGGACAGAAGGTGGTCACCTGGACAGATCCAATCGTCACAGACAACTCAGGAGTAGCCCCAAGCCTGACTGTTCATCCGCCTTCAGGTTCAACGTTTCAGTTGGGAAGGAAAGTTGTACATGTCTCTGCTACTGATGCCGCAGGAAATCAAGCCACGTGTTCATTTAGTGTTGACATCAAATGTAGGTGTAATCATTATTATCCCCTGTCACGAAGCCCCGAAGTTGAAGGGGATATAGGTTTGAGCTCTCCCCGTGCGTCCTTTCGGACATTAGTTCGTTGGTAAATTTGATGTGTGGCTAGAGGGTAAAAGTATTACCTTTAAGGAATTCGAAAATGAGAAGCGGTCAATTATTTTTTCTGAAGTTATTGCACTTGTTCTGTTGTTGTTTGTTTTTGGTTTGTTTGTTGTTTGTGTTGTTGTTGTTGGGGGGGGGGGGGGGGGGGGGGGGGGGGGGGGGGGGTACACTGTACATTGTTTCTATGGTATCTCCAAATGACATAGCTTTTCTCAGAAACTGTTATAAAGAGGGCAAATAATTTTTGTGTTAGGCGTGAGGGCATAAATACCTTGATAGTATTAAAAAATCAACTTTTCAGTGCACTGTTCTGTGAATACCTGACAAGGGTCAACGCTGTCTTATTAGATTTGGTGACTCTGGTCACAAATAATGACCACAGGGGTTATGTCCTAAAACTAATTTTGGTCTTTTTCTCTAGAACCTAAAGTCTTAAAATGCTGGCATATTGTAGGCAGATTCTTTTGCCAATTTGGATTATAAATAGAATGGATCACAGGTGCAACGCCCTAGAAAACGATCTGTGTCCTCTAAAAAACATAGTGCATTAGAAAGCTGAAGTCTTAGGTACGTAACCTTTTGTTGATTGGGATTTTAAAGTGTAGATTATTGATTAGGGACATAGAGGCTACACTGGTACCCTTGAACCTTCTTCGTTTGATGAGCTACAAGACAAAGGGCTCATTTTCTGGTCTCAACATGACCTCAAATATAAAATTCCCAATACGAATCCCATTTCGCTAAGGTGTCTGTACACAACAGTCAAGCTTTTTTGGTCTTTCGTATCGGAGAAGAAGATTAAAACAGGTTTTTAGGTTATGACCCCTTTTAATCATATTTTGGACACCAGGAGCACCAAATCTACAATTTAGAATACCCATTCGCTAAGTAGTCTGTACACAGCATTTCAGCTTTCTATGGCTTTTCATTCTGGAGAATATGATGAAAATAGGGTTTTAGGGCGGGACCCCCAGGGCCCATATTTTGAGTCAAAGGATCACCAAATCTACAGTTTAGAATCCCCATTGACCAAAGGAGTCTGCATTCAGCATTTCAACTTTCTAGATTTTGTTGTACTAGAGACGAAAATGATAATAGATGTGTCGGTCATGGCCCCTTTGACCCATATTTGGGATCTCAGGGTCAGCAAATCTGCAATTTAGAATCTCCTTTGGCGTCTGTACACAACATTTCAGCTTTCTAGAGCTATTCGTACTATTTAGGGAAACAGGATCACCAAATCTAGAATTTAAAATCACCATTGGCCAAAGTACCTGTACATAAAATGCCAGCTGTCTTGGGGCGTTTTCGAAAATAATTCAATGAAACTTGATATGGGGAACAGATGAGGCATTTTTTGTTTTTCAAATTCTTTAGATTTTTATTGTTGGTTGTTTCCTTTTCCGTAGGACCTAGCTCAATAAAGCCAGATATGTGAAACATTCATGATGTATAATGGTATAGATGTATGTGCCTTTGGGATTTTCATTTTATTTCGAAGTTTATTTTCAGACGTTTCCATGAAAACTTTTTTCCCGACCAGAACTAAACAAATGCAAGGCCAAACTTTGTATGTGGAACATTCATAATTCGTATATGTCCCCTTTTCAAAATCTAAGGAATTTAGTATAGCTTTTTCCTTGGAAAATATTCAATATTCTTGTGTGGCGTGAATTTATTACTAATGGGTTTAAACAGCTTATGAACTATTTCTCCACCCAAAATGTGAGTGATTAAGGATTGTCTGTCTTTGGCAATGGAGTCTACATAAAATATGTTACCGAAAATATAAACCGTATTTTTTTTATCGGGTTAAAGGCGCTGTAGCACGTTTTTTCGCTCAAATAAGTCGACAAAATGTATTTGTAAAATAATGTCACCAATAGTAAAACACGTTAAAATCTTCGGAAAATCAAGTTGCAAATGAGTGAACATGGTTCCGTAAAGCCATGGGAATCGTTTTTGTCATTCGAAATAATAAATTGTGTTCACAATAAAATCGCCCCCATGCAATGTTTGCTTTATACGCAACACCGTTATTACCACTACGTATAATTGGTTTGTTTAATAAGATGTTATATCTCCTAAAGTAAATATAAATGACATAAACTTTCATTATAAATGGGAAATTTGAAAAAATAAAATTTGCAAAAAAACGTGCTACAGCGCCTTTAATACCTCCTTTTAACGTTCATAAAAATGACATTTACAAAAACAATATTCGATGTTTATTTGAAAGTATTTTGTCTCATTGACCTTGCACATCTGCTTGGAAATGTTTTTATCTTCTTAACAACATTTCAATTTCTTATTATGAATCCATATCTTGCGTAACTTTTCTTTGGTTTTAATCTACAGTATATTTTAAAGCTAATGAATGAAAGCAATATGTAATGAATAGTTTTGAAATAAGATGTGTTACAAATTCTTTGAATCCATATAATAACAACAGACATTTAAAAATATTTTTTCAATGTCTAATGTGATCACTTGCACCAATCATTCTTTTGCAAGACAATGATAAAGATGAAACCAGCAGGCGAAAATCATAACAGAAACACATTATGAACAGCTGTGTGAGTTGCAACCAAAAATGCTAAAGAGTATTCAGCGGTGAACGAAATGTTTGACATGTGACAATGCTTGGATGTAGTAACATTATAGGTAGGAGTTCACCTTTTACACAGCACTGGTTTGTGAAGAGCCAAAACTGGACAAATCTGGAAAAGATCTGCTGCTGTATGACTGTCCGGACGGACTGGCCTATGGAAGGTCCTGTGTGACGTCTTGCAAGTCTGGGTATCCTCTGGAAGGCGCTTCTCGTATTCTTTGTGATAAACGATCTGGTACATATTTTCCTCCCAAAGTGACATGGACTTGGCCAGAAGACTCACTCGAACCCTACTGCAGAAGTAAGTTAAGTATGAAATAAAGACTGACCTACGGTCGATATCTAAAAGTCAGTCCCTTTGATAACTTATAAAGATTTAAAGAAAACACATGAATGTATTAATGTAATGTATGTTTGTAAGGTTGTAAATATTGTATTAGTCTCTGTATTAGTTTCTGTACTTTTAAAACTTGAAATTGTATTGTATATTCGCTGAATGTAAAGAAATCGAGACTCAATAAACATTATCTCTCTTATATCTCTCTCATGAAAAGAAAGTATTTGTAATTTCAAAATTATGTGTCATTTGAATAAATAGTTTTAGACGTTCTTTCAACGTTCATGTTTTACCTTGTTCGGTGAATTTATGAGAGTATTGTTAACGCTGAATATTTACATACCATCTTTGAATCAAAGACGTGCACCTCCTGTGCTATACAGTTGCATAATGTATCCGGTTATATAGGTATCCTTTGAATACTTTAACAATGCGTCTGTGTATACAGTTTCCAAGAAGTACTCTTATTTTGTTGATAAAATGCACTCCAATAGATTGTCGATTTCTATGTAAGATAAAGCATATTTATAGACATCTTTATATCAAGTTTTAGTATGGATTAACATATCCCCGTTGGATTCATCTTATTAAAACCAATATGGTATTACATGCGCTTTGTTTTACATTATTGAATGATTGGTTCATCCGACCTTATGTTCCAAATTATAATACCGTATTAATCATATTAATACTTAAATATGGAAACCTCGAATTTTTGCCAAATTGTAATTACACATATTTTTCTACTTATTATAACAAAGTATATCCTTATTTGCATTTTAAGGGGCTGTAGCAAGTTTTTTGCAAACTTTATTTTTTCAAATTTCCGATGTATAAGGATAGTTTATGTCATTTAAATTTACTTTAGAGGATAAAACATCTTATCACAGAAACCAATTATCCGTAGTGGTAATGCATGGCGGCCATTTTAATGTGAACACATTTTATTATTTCGAATTACAAAAACGATTCCCATGGCTTTACCGAACCATGTACACTCATTTTAAACTTGATTTTTCGAAGAGAGATGGGTGTCTTAGTATTGGTGACATTACATACATTTCATCGACTTATTTGAACGAATAAACGTGCTACTGCCCTTTTAATACGAATTAAGATATGACATCGTTAAAAACAGATAATGATGTCTTTATGAGGTGATATAGTAATGATTGTTTTATTTTTCATTATAACTTCAAATGTTCTTATTGTTGAGAAGTAATTATGAGTGAATAACTCCTAAATATGTTTAGAGTTATCAGTTCTGAATAAAATGGACAGATCTGTCCGTCTGCCCGGAAACTTTTAAAGTCCTTCAGTATCGTTTTATCTTGAAAATTAATGTTTTTATTTTGAAAATTCAACTTAATCATGGCCAAGCTACGATATTATTCAGCACCTTTTATCTTGAAAATTCAACTTCATTACTCGAAAATTCAAGATCCTATCTTGAAAATTGAAAGTTGTTGCTACAAGTGATTAACTATTTTGAATTTTCACGATACAATCTTGAATGTTCAAGATACTTAATTGAATATTCAACGAAATTAACTTGAATATTCAACAAAATTAACTTGAATATTCAACAAAATTAACTTGAATATTCAACAAATTAACTTGAATATTCTTCAAAATAGGGTTGAATATTTCTCAAAATAGGGTTGAATATTCAACGTAACTAGATTGGATTTTCAACAATATTAAGTTGAATATTCAACACGATAAAGTTGAACTTTTAAAATAGTAACATGAAATTTACTAAAGATACTACATTAAATATTCTAGATACTAAGTTGAATCTTTAGGATGCTAACTTAAAATTTTAAAATATTAAGTTGAATTTTCAAGGTTAGGTAAGGCCATAATATTTCAAGATAAATAGAATAATAGCGTAGCCCAGATAGGGTTGATGAGTCTGTGTAATCTAACTTTTAAAAAGCAACATACCTTCGACGAAGTGTCATAATCGTATTCAAATGAAATAAAACATGGAGGTATAAGTAAATAAGTAAAATGAGAATTGCCTATTAATTTAGCGATAAATTATGAATACTATATATGCATGGTGGTTTTGATTTTCTAATTCGATAAGGTTTTTCTTTTAAGTAAAAGCCTTTCAAATATAATGTTTACAAACTTACCTTTCACTAGGAAACGCCTGCTCATTTACATTTTTTAACTTCGCAGGAGAGGGAATGCAACTGACAATTCCGAGAAGATAAACATATAGAGCAAAAGTCGCCATTAGTTTTGCACATGATAAGGTGCGTTGTGGCGTGCATTCCAGTAGCAAAAACGTGTTTACTTAAACTTTGTTTTAAGTAGGAGAATGTCCTCAAACTGGCCTTTCTCCTACACATAATATAATGATAACTGGTTAGTGAATACATTTTATATACCATAACATTTTCAGTCAATCCATGTGCTGACCTTAGAGAACCACTGAACGGAGCCCTGGCATGTGACAGATGGAACCACGGCAAGATGTGCCAGATGCAGTGTAACGACCAGTACGATGTACCCCGGAAGGTTCCAGATCAGTACGTGTGCGGGGAATCAGATGGAAAGTGGAGGCCAAGTGATGATGTACAAGACTGTTCAGGTTTGCTATTGGAATAATGTTATTTTTTATAACTTCATGAATCCGTTAACGGCATTTTTGCCACTTACCTTACCACTATTGTGTATCTCTACGATTATTTGACAGAATCGTGAACTGCTAGTTCGTTATATCCATCTGTGTCATATTATGACAGAATTTCAGCGAACACTGGAATTTTATACAATGTCTTTCATATTTTTCATAAACAAACAAAACTGAATTTTTCTTTCAGTGAAATTCAAATCCGACACAATGAAAATGCCATCTGAACTGTACTACTATAGTGGAGATTGCCACAGTGAAACTTCAAAAGAACAGATACAGGACAACTTCATCAAAATGTTAAAATCAAATGTTTTGTTCAAGGAGGAGTGTGGAGGTAATGTACCTGACTGTAAGGCTGAGTTTGTTAGTGTCAGGTGCGGAGACGTGACCAGTAAACGACGACGGAGGAGGAGGAGGGCAGCTGAGAAAAATATCATCATCGAGTTTAATATTGTCTTGCCTTATCATGAGATCAGCGCAAATGTTTCTGAAGCAGTTGCATCATATGAACAGAAATTCCAGAAAATCAGCGATGCCCTTGACAACGCCGTGCGTGCCAGAACTCTGAATATTGGTTTGGATGGATTGGAACTTCAGGACGATTCCTTTGCATCAGGAATCCCAAATTTCCAATGTGGTAAAGGAATGATAGCTCGTTATTCTTCAGCATCATGTGGTAAGTAAGATATGTAATATTATACAAAACATTTTAATATAAGGATAATCAACGAGTTGCAAGGAATTATGAATTACCCACCCCAAGTTAATTATTGTGATAAAGATGGCTTTGACTCAATAATTCACGATAGACAGATCATTCGTAATTCCGAGCACAGAGTTGGTTATAGTTTATTATTATATCAATTTAGTGTGTAAAAAGCGAAAAACAATACTCGAATTCACGATAATAGATTATACCGTGAAATACAAATTGCATTTATAAGCTATTAATAAACTCGCTCACATCTGAAAATAGGTAAACTTGATAATGTGCATGTTTAGGATTAACCTAAAATAGGAAATCTAAGCAACTCATGAATAGACGTACAGCAGTCCCGTCTACCAATCAGAATGCAATTTACATTAAGAAGTACTGTACTTTAGTACTTAAGAATACCTTTCCAAAACTGTTCTCTCCTTGATGTCATTGTCCTTGCAATGAGTGTGTTCATAAGACTTCTGACATTGAGTCATCTTCAGACCAGGAGAATCGTTTATAAGCTGATCAATGTCATGTTAAAATCATTGTACAGTGATACTTTTTCAGCACGAAGGATCGAAATCAGTTTATGTTGGTGGTAAAACGATTCTCCCCAACAATAGTCAGTAGTTGATTATTTGATCATCATGTTCAAAAGTTTAAACTTCTATCCCTTGAACTACCTTAAACAGTATATTTACTGGAAATATTTATTCTCTATCTAGCTGGTTGCCCAACGGGAACCATCTATGATGAAGCCACGGATGACTGCCAGGAGTGTCCCAAAGGATCGTTCACTGACTCTGCATTCTCTACATCCTGTCAGCCTTGTCCTGCTGGACTGTTCACTTTATCCACAGGGGCCAGAGACCAGACACAATGCCTCGGTAAGGATGATCAGATGCAGTGATGTCATCACTGTATTACAGACCAATTTCAATCGTTATGTTCACATAAAACAGTTGTATCGTGGAACTACAGCCCAATGACATTTCTCATTCGTCTACGTCCTTGTTCTTCTAAGGACAGTCAGTCACAAAGTCGATCAGTTGATCAGTGCTCCGTGCTTATGGTAATATGTACGTTGACCTTATATAAACAATCTGGGGTTTTTTTCCAAAGCTGTAGGTAGTTGTCTAAAATTCAAGTTAAATACATTGCATGTTTGCAATTTCTGTTTAAGCGATGTGCAAGGAAGGATACTACTCTTCAACTGGAATAATTCCGTGTGTCCCATGTCCAGAAGGAAGTTTTCAAGGTGAACCCGGAAAGACGTCATGTAATTCGTGTCCACAAGGGAAGTCGACTGTATTCAACGCCGTCACTAACATTCAGGATTGCTTAGGTAAATGGGTCAGTGACTAATAGTTACTAGCCAAGTTGGAAGTGTGTATGGATGTTGAATAATTAGGCACGTGCAAATATTATCTTGAAACGCGAAGCACTGAGATATTGCATCTCATGTACCAGGTGTTCCAATTCATATACGCCAAGAGCGTTTTTGGTATAAACCGACTTACCATACAATCATAAACAAATCGATTGCAAACTATAGAGAACTACCTCCTTTGAAAAATATGGTATATCAGTGAAATCCTCCACAAAGAGGAATAGGGTCTATGTAAGGGAACTGAAAATACCTGAGCATTTCGCACCGCACATGTAGCAAACTGAAATGGACATATGAACACACTAGAAAGTATGACCCGAGATAATATCGCAAGGGTGTTCACAAATGTATCACAATTTCAAAATGTGTATTGATATTTTGCATAGGCGTTAAAGATTGTAACACATTTCCAAAATTACTCAAAATAATGGATAATTGAATCCAGTCAAAACAAAGATAAAAATCTGATATTAATTAGTAAAATGTCTCTATCATCATAATTCGGTGGTGTAGTGGTTAGATTACTGGTCAGATTCAATAGGTCACTGATTTCGATGCTGCGTTTGGACTAAAACATTTGTGAATTTCTTGTGTTGAAATATAATGTTAATCATCACAATATATAGGAATTTAAATATAACACGTGTGATCGCGTTTTTGCACGTATGTACAGAAAATTTATTGAACACATGTATATGTGTTCATGACACTTACCACGTGTGCAGATGCAAAAATGCGACGAGGTCAGCGACATCAAGAAAACAATAGAGTTCAATGACAATACGGCATGAATATGTATCATGCATGAATGACACTGTACTTTAAATTAACTATATGTCGAATACTGAATACATACCTATAATTTGTCAACATGTACTTTCGGTTTCCAGACTTCGACCTCCGCGTTGAAAACCCGACACCAGAAGAAATTGGGGCGCTTAACAACGACCTGTCTTCCTTGACTCTGTACTTCTGGATACGCCTTGTCAAAAACGAGAATGTGTTTTTCACCATAGAAGACCCATCAGGGATCAACACTATACAATTTACTATCGGAAACATAACAACGATTCAGATAGAAAGGTTTGCGAATATATAGTGCTATCCTGATAGTAAACATCGTCATGTTCTTTTTATGGCCCCCGATATTTCATCTTGAGGTGCATGTGGTAATACTTTTTTACCTTGTGAATACTTTGATATTTTTATACAAACTATGGTTATTTCCTGGGGGCAAACATATATTGTTATGAAATTTAAAATTTGTTCAGATATAATAAAATGTCTGACAAACATATGTCTAAATAGTACACCAACGTTTGATTGTGATTGTACAATGCCAAAAGTATTTCTTCTGCCTAATTATTTGTAAACATTTATACATAATATCAATAACTAAAAAACATGACAAATTAAGATTTATGTTTTCATATATTCCTTTTCCATGACTGTGTAAGAATAAGAACCCAGATCTTTATTCAGCAAATCTATGGAACTCGTAGTATTGAAAATATATAATCACAAGGATGAGGGTACAGTAATTCAAATTCATATGATCAGTATAAGTATGTTTTGTAACTTGATAACATATATTCTCAAAGCCGTAAGCTTGATAGCATCAGAAAAGAAACGCCGAAAATTTTACCACGATGCACAAAGAAGTCTTTATACTGCTCGACAATCTTACAGTCTATGTGTTGACCCATTGCTTTGCAGAGAAAACTGTCTTGTATAATTTTAAATTGATAATATTGAGAAGGAATTTTGGATTTGAAAATTTTTGGTAGTTTGTCTTTATTTGTTTATTACATTAGTAATGCCAATTTAAATGCGAACCCGTGAAAGTAAATGACTTTCGATTCTAAAAACTGTATTTCTTCACTAATTATGTTATAGTTTGAAATAAATGCCGTATAACGTAACATTAAAAGGGATATTGTTTTTCAAAGACTTGTCAAATATTGATTTGAACTACTGTGGTTACCTGTCTTGTAATCATTAATATTTCTAACAGTACGAAAGTGGACTTGTCAATCAACCTTCAACTGAAATCATGGATGCACGTGATGTTTCTGTTGGACGGTTTAACCAATTCCGTAACAATAGAAGTAGACGACAAAATCATCACTGAAGATGTATCCATTTCCTCGGACTTTGGTACACGTGGTGATCTCCTGACAGTATCAACTAGTGGAGCAGGTATATCGTATGCCCTTTAACTATGGTAATAAGAACGAGTTAATTATGATAGCTGGTAATCGTGTAGATAACGTAAAGCTTGAGACAATCAGCTGAATTGAGAAAGAACATATATTTTCATAGTTTGACGTAAAAACATTCATTATTATTCTTCCTGTGTTTGGTTAATTCCATTGTGTATATTTGAGATGTTGATAGAGTGTGTACGTTTAGCTATCTTGAGCGGACTTAACGTCGTCGCTCGAGGTCTGACTAAGCAGGAACAAGAGGCTGTTAGTTCGAGCTGTAGTTCTCAAATTGAAGAAACCGCCCTCAACTTCACACTTCACGGTATCTCAATTCCAAGCAGATGTGATGGTCAGTATATATATACACACACGATTTTATCATGAGAATATATTACGCTGTTGAAAAAACACGAGGAGACCATTAGAAATATAAAATTAATCGAATCACCTCATCACTAAATATGTATTCAAAGATACATATTAAGTATATCTTGACAATTATGTTGGTCACGGATAGTAAAAAAGGCCATTAAGCTAACACGGTCGTTTTTAAAGTTCACAACATCATGTATGGGGTGTTGAATAAAAAATATATAATGAATCTAAATTGAATGGACATACGGGAAAACACTGTTATCGGAAATGAGAATATTTTGGTGAAGGGGCCAACTCTTCGATAAGCATATGACTGTTTCAGCTGTTGACGAATGCGCTTCGAGTCCATGCGGTTCTCAAACATGTATCAATGAACTGGGCGGGTTTGAATGTGTATGTACTGGAGGTTACTCAGGGCTGCGTTGTGAAATACCACCAGATCATTGCGTGGACCACAAGTGTGAGAACTCCGCTAGGTGTGTCAACCACTATTCCAACTACACCTGTGATTGTCCATCTGGATACCGGGGAGGTTTGTGTGAAGACGCTATAGGTATGCCATTGTTTACTCGAGTAAAGTCACGTGCTCATACGTATTGTGTATGTAAAAGCAACAGGTTATGTTCAAATTGAAAGATTTATAAGAAACATAAATGTATAAATGTACATGCGCGTTTGCAGTAATCAAAAGTCATGGCTTCTTTTTTTCATTCTGCATTTGAACAAGAAAACGCTTATCTTAACAAATGTCATTTTGCTTTAAATGTATGTAGTGGATAGTTGCTCAAATTCAATTAACCCAGTCCTTTAACTCGAATTATCAATAGATCTGAAGTGACACCGTTTGTTTTGTTGGAGTCACATATGTTAAACATCATCATCTGTGTTATTTTATTTAGAAGCACTGACTGTTTCTCAAAAATATCATTCAAATGGTAATTGTATCAGTATAATGACAATATAAAGGTGTAAAGTCATGATGTATTAAATCTGCATTCTTTAAAAAGAATTAACATTATCCCATGCTTAAGTGATTGATATTGCATGCGGAGCAGTGAATTCTATAAGTAATCCCCTGTTAAAGCTATAGAGAAACGTTATCAGCATGGATTAATTGTTTCATAATAAGATGAACCATAACTCCCTCACAGTGAATGGCGGGTGGAGCCCGTGGTCCCCCTGGAGTGACTGCAGTGCTACGTGTAATGGTGGAAGCAAGAGCAGAACCCGATCGTGTACAAACCCAGAACCGGACCTCGATGGACTTCAATGTTCTGGAGAGGACTCAATGACAGCAGAATGTAACCAGGGGGAATGTCCATGTTAGTAGCTTATATTCTTAGATTTATTACGTGATGGTGTATGATACTGCAGTGTGATATTTATTCGGTATTAATAGTGTAATACAGCTGCACGTATATGGCGTCATCATGGTGTAAAGCTATGACGTAACAATGGCCCCTTTTTAAAGGCCTCAGAGGCCATGGCCTAAAAACCTATTTTCATTTTCTCCTTCAGACTTGACTAGAGAACTGAAATATTTTATACAAAGTCATTGGTCAATAGGAATTTTATTTTTTAGCTTTGGTGAACATTTGGCCCCAAATAAGGGCCTCGCAGGTCATTACCTATTTTCAATTTTCTCCTCCAGAACGAAAATCCCAAGGAGGTTGAAATGTTGTTTACAGACTCTTTAGCCAATTGGGATTATGAATTGTTGATTTGGTGACCACGACCTTAAAACCTATTTTCAGCTTCTTTTTCGGAATAAAAAATCTTTGAAAGCTGAAATCATCAGATTCCTTAGTCAATACATAGAAAAGAAAAATGATTTAGTGTGTCAATGACCACACCCTAAAAGCCTATTTTTTTTCTTTTTCACCGAATGATCTACATAGCCAACTACTCTTATTTTTAAACTGAGGAAGGTTTCGGTATCATTTTCAATATTTCATTTCGTCGAGGCGAAATGTTCCAGTGGTAAGCGGTTGGTACAGTCAATGCTGGCGATAGTTGCCTTACCCTGAGGATCCCGCATGGGACTCGGCCCGAAAAAGTACAAGAGTGTGTACTATTGAAGGTAGTGTTATCTCAAATATAACCATAATATGTTATATGTAAATGCATGTTCAATGTTAACTTTGAAACATCAAGTATGTCCAATTTGAAGAATTGGTATAGTTTGATTGTGTGTGTTGTAAGTGTGATGTTGAAATCATAAAAGTATTTGTGCCAATGTCCAAAGCGTGTCTGTCCCTGCCGAGATCCTATGGTGTGGAGAGAAACTGTACAGGGGAAGCTGACCTGATTCAGTGCACAATCAAGTGCCGAGAAGGACTCATGTTCCTACAACCTGTGCTACCAGTGTACCAGTGTGGGAAGAAGACCAACTACAGGTGGACACACCAAACAGAGGACAACCCATTGGCAAAATTTCCTTCTTGTTCAGGTGATAGTCACTTCTTGTCACTGAATACCTTAAACTGTGTTTTTCATTGGTATGTAAGAGCTTGTAATAGTCTAAAAATATTGACACATTTTCCGAGGAACCCATCCTTTTCTCCTTCCCTTCTACCTCCCTTTTATCCCACCGGTATGTAATACCATCGGATATAGTCGTCGCCCTGTCCGTCTGTCCGTCTGTCCGTCCGTCCGTCCGTAACCATTTCGTTTCCGGAGCAGAACTCAAAAACCATACATGATATCTTTCTGAAACTTCCCATGTGTATTACCCACTAACTGTAGTTGGGTCTTTTGATATTTTCAGATTTCTGAATTATTTTTTTTCCGTTTCCATAAAAATGTGTTGAATTGGGACTATGTTCAGATACAGGTTCGCTTCCGGAGCACAGCTCCAAAACTCTTCATCATATCTTCCTGAAACTTTGCACGTGTATTGCCCACTAATTGATCTTTTCAGGTTTCCGAAATGTTTTTCTCCCTTTTCTTATAAACGTGTTTCATTTGGACTTTGTTCAGAGATAGGTCTGCTCAGGAGCAGAACTCCAAAACCCTTCATCATATCTGTATCTCAGCATGTGTATTACCCACTAACTGAGGTAGTAGATACACAATTATCTGTCAAAGATGTCTTTTACAAATTATGTGGGACCAGTGGGATATGTCATCTGATGACTCTTGTTCCTTCATTCCCCTACTCAACTCTAATTCCTCCCTTCTACCACTCCTACCCCTTCCTCCTCCCTCTCTTCGACTTCAATCCCCCTTCTCCCTCATTTCTTCTCCATTCCCTCCCTTCTCCCTCTTCCACTCCATTCCCTCCCTTATCCCTCTTCTACTCCATTCCCTCTCTTCTCCCTCTCTTCTTCTCCATTCCCTCTCTTCTCCCTCTCTTCTTCTCCATTCCCTCCCTTCTCCCTCTCTTCTACTCCATTCCCCTCCTCCCTTTCTTCTACTCCAATCCCCCTTCTCCCTCTCTTCTTCTCCATTCCCTCCCTCCCCCTTCTCCCTCTCCATTCTTTCCCTTCCATTCTTTTCCACTCCATTCCCTCCCTCCTCCCTTTCTTCTACTCCAACCCCCCTTCTCCCTCTCTTCTCCTCCATTCTCTCCTTTCTCCCTTTTCTACTCCATTCACTCCCTCCTCCCTCTCTTCTACTCCAATCTCCCTTCTCCCCCTCTTCTACTCCAAACCCTCCCTCCTCCTTTTCTTCTACTCCAATCATCCCTTCTCCCTATTCTCCTCCAATCCTCTTCTCCCTCTCTACAACTTCAATCCCCCTTCTCCCTCTCTTCTACTCCATTCCCTCCCTTCTCCCTCTTCTACTCCATTCACTCCCTCCTCCCTTTCTTCTACTCCATTCCCTCCCTTCTCCCTCTCTTCTTTTTCATTCCCTCCCTTCTACCTATTTTCTACTCCAACCCCCCTTCTCCCTCTCTACTACTCCATTCCCTCCCATCTCCCTATTCTACTCCATTCCCTCCCTCCCCCCTCTCTTCTACTCTAATCCCCCTTCTCCCCTTCTTCTACTCCAATCATCCCTTCTCCCTATTCTCCTCCAATCCTCTTCTCCCGCTCTTCTACTGCAATCCCCCTTCTCCCTTTTCTACTCCATTCCCTCCCTTCTCCCTCTTCTACTCCATTCCCTCCCTTCTCCCTCTTCTACTTCATCCCCTCCCTTCTCCCTCTTCTACTCCATTCCCCCCCCCCCCCTCCCCCCTCCTCCCTCTCTTCTACTCCAATCCCCCCTCCTCCCTTTCTTCTTCTCCAATCCCCCTTTCCCTCTCTTCTACTCTATTCTCTCCTCCCTCTTCTACTCCATTCCTTCCCTTCTCCCTCTCTTCTACTCCATTCCCTCCCTTCTACCTATCTTCTACTCCAATCCCCCTTCTCCCTCTTCTACTCCATTCCCTCCCTTCTCCCTCTTCTACTCCATTCCCCCCCCCCCCCTCCCCCCTCCTCCCTCTTCTACTCCAGTCCTTCCCTCCTCCCTCTCTTCTACTCCAATCCCCCCCTCCTCCCTTTCTTCTCCTCCAATCCCCCTTTACCCTCTCTTCTACTCTATTCTCTCCTCCCTCTTCTACTCCATTCCCTCCCTTCTCCCTCTCTTCTTCTCCATTCCCTCTCTTCTACTCCAATCCCCCTTCTCCCTTTCTTCTACTCCATTCCCTCTCTTCTCCCTTTCTTCTACTCCATTCCCTCCCTTCTCCTTCACTTCTTCTCCATTCCCTCCCTTCTACCTATCTTCTACTTCATTCCCTCCCTTCTCCCTTTCTTCGCCTCCAATCATCCCTTCTCCCTCTTCTACTCCAATCCCCCTTCTCCCTCTCTTCTTCTCCAATCCCCCTTCTCCCTCTTCTTCTCCAATCCCCCTTCTCCCTCTCTTCTCAATTCCCTCCCTTCTCTCTATTCTACTCCATTCCCTTCCTTCTCCCTCTCTTCTACTCCATTCCCTCCCTCTTGCCTTTCTTCCACTCCAATCCCCCTGCTCCCTCTCTTCTACTCCATTCCCTCCCCCCTCCCTTTCTTCTACTCCATTCCCTCCCTTCTCCTTCTCTTCTTCTCCATTCCCTCCCTTCTACTTATCTTCTACTCAAATCCCCCTTCTCCCTCTCTTCTTCTCCATTCCCTCCCTTCTCCCTCTCTTCTACTCCATTCCCTCCCTCCTCCCTTTCTACTCCATTCCCTCCCTTCTCCCTCTCTTCTACTCCATTCCCTCCCTTCTCCCTTTCTTCGCCTCCAATCATCCCTTCTCCCTCTTCTTCTCCAACCCCCCTTCTCCCTCTCTTCTTCTCCATTCCCCCTTCTCCCTATTCTACTCCATTCCCTTCCTTCTCCCTCTCTTCTACTCCATTCCCTCTCTTCTCCCTTTCTTCTACTCCATTCCCTCCCTTCTCCTTCTCTTCTTCTCCATTCCCTCTCTTCTACCTATCTTCTACCTCATTCCCTCCCTTCTCCCTTTCTTCGCCTCCAATCATCCCTTCTCCCTCTTCTTCTCCAATCCCCCTTCTCCCTCTCTTCTTCTCCATTCCCTCCCTTCTCCCTATTCTACTCCATTCCCTTCCTTCTCCCTCTCTTCTACTCCATTCCCTCCCTTCTACCTATCTTCTACTCCATTCCCTCTCTTCTCCCTTTCTTCTACTCCATTCCCTCCCTTCTCCTTCTCTTCTTCTCCATTCCCTCCCTTCTACCTATCTTCTACTTCATTCCCTCCCTTCTCCCTTTCTTCGCCTCCAATCATCCCTTCTCCCTCTTCTACTCCAATCCCCCTTCTCCCTCTCTTCTTCTCCAATCCCCCTTCTCCCTCTTCTTCTCCAATCCCCCTTCTCCCTCTCTTCTTCTCCATTCCCTCCCTTCTCTCTCTTCTACTCCATTCCCTTCCTTCTCCCTCACTTCTACTCCATTCCTTCCCTCCTCCCTTTCTACTCCATTCCCTCCCTCCTCCCTCTCTTCTACTCCAATCCCCGTTCTCCCTCTCTTCTACTCCATTCCCTCCCCCCTCCCTTTCTTCTACTCCAATCCCCCTTCTCCCTCTCTTCTACTCCATTCCCTCCCTTCTCCCTTTCTTCTACTCCAATCCCCGTCCTCCCTCTCTTCTACTCCATTCCCTCTCTTCTCCCTCTCTTCTACTCCATTCCCTCCACCCTCCCTTTCTTCTACTCCATTCCCTCCCTTCTCCTTCTCTTCTTCTCCATTCCCTCCCTTCTACCTATCTTCTACTCAAATCCCCCTTCTCCCTCTCTTCTTCTCCATTCCCTCCCTTCTCCCTCTCTTCTACTCCATTCCCTCCCTCCTCCCTTTCTACTCCATTCCCTCCCTTCTCCCTCTCTTCTACTCCATTCCCTCCCTTCTCCCTTTCTTCGCCTCCAATCATCCCTTCTCCCTCTTCTTCTCCAATCCCCCTTCTCCCTCTCTTCTTCTCCATTCCCTCCCTTCTCCCTATTCTACTCCATTCCCTTCCTTCTCCCTCTCTTCTACTCCATTCCCTCCCTTCTACCTATCTTCTACTCCATTCCCTCTCTTCTCCCTTTCTTCTACTCCATTCCCTCCCTTCTCCTTCTCTTCTTCTCCATTCCCTCTCTTCTACCTATCTTCTACCTCATTCCCTCCCTTCTCCCTTTCTTCGCCTCCAATCATCCCTTCTCCCTCTTCTTCTCCAATCCCCCTTCTCCCTCTCTTCTTCTCCATTCCCTCCCTTCTCCCTATTCTACTCCATTCCCTTCCTTCTCCCTCTCTTCTACTCCATTCCCTCCCTTCTACCTATCTTCTACTCCATTCCCTCTCTTCTCCCTTTCATCTACTCCATTCCCTCCCTTCTCCTTCTCTTCTTCTCCATTCCCTCCCTTCTACCTATCTTCTACTTCATTCCCTCCCTTCTCCCTTTCTTCGCCTCCAATCATCCCTTCTCCCTCTTCTACTCCAATCCCCCTTCTCCCTCTCTTCTTCTCCAATCCCCCTTCTCCCTCTTCTTCTCCAATCCCCCTTCTCCCTCTCTTCTTCTCAATTCCCTCCCTTCTCTCTCTTCTACTCCATTCCCTTCCTTCTCCCTCTCTTCTACTCCATTCCCTCCCTCTTGCCTTCCTTCCACTCCAATCCCCCTGCTCCTTCTCTTCTACTCCATTCCCTCCCCCCTCCCTTTCTTCTACTCCATTCCCTCCCTTTTCCCTCTCTTCTCCATTCCCTCTCTTCTCCCTCTCTTCTACTCCATTCCCCCTCCTCCCTCTCTTCTACTCCATTCCCTCCCACCTCCCTCTTCTACTCCAATCCCCCTTCTCCCTCTCTTCTTCTCTATTCCCTCCCTTCTCCTTCTCTTCTTCTCCATTCCCTCCCTTCTACCTATCTTCTACTCAAATCCCCCTTCTCCCTCTCTTCTACTCCATTCCCTCCCCCTCCCTTTCTTCTACTCAATTCCCTCCCTTCTCCTTCTCTTCTTCTCCATTCCCTCCCTTCTACCTATCTTCTACTCAAGTCCCCCTTCTCCCTCTCTTCTTCTCCATTCCCTCCCTTCTCCCTCTCTTCTACTCCATTCCCTCCCTTCTCCCTTTCTTCGCCTCCAATCATCCCTTCTCCCTCTTCTTCTCCAATCCCCCTTCTCCCTCTCTTCTTCTCCATTCCCTCCCTTCTCCCTATTCTACTCCATTCCCTTCCTTCTCCCTCTCTTCTACATTCCCTCTCTTCTCCCTCTCTTCTACTCCATTCCCCTCCTCCCTCTCTTCTACTCCATTCCCTCCCACCTCCCTCTTCTACTCCAATCCCCCTTCTCCCTCTCTTCTTCTCTATTCCCTCCCTTCTCCTTCTCTTCTTCTCCATTCCCTCCCTTCTACCTATCTTCTACTCAAATCCCCCTTCTCCCTCTCTTCTACTCCATTCCCTCCCTTCTCCTTCTCTTCTTCTCCATTCCCTCTCTTCTACCTATCTTCTACCTCATTCCCTCCCTTCTCCCTTTCTTCGCCTCCAATCATCCCTTCTCCCTCTTCTTCTCCAATCCCCCTTCTCCCTCTCTTCTTCTCCATTCCCTCCCTTCTCCCTATTCTACTCCGTTCCCTTCCTTCTCCCTCTCTTCTACTCCATTCCCTCCCTTCTACCTATCTTCTACTCCATTCCCTCTCTTCTCCCTTTTATCTACTCCATTCCCTCCCTTCTCCTTCTCTTCTTCTCCATTCCCTCCCTTCTACCTATCTTCTACTTCATTCCCTCCCTTCTCCCTTTCTTCGCCTCCAATCATCCCTTCTCCCTCTTCTACTCCAATCCCCCTTCTCCCTCTCTTCTTCTCCAATCCCCCTTCTCCCTCTTCTTCTCCAATCCCCCTTCTCCCTCTCTTCTTCTCCATTCCCTCCCTTCTCTCTCTTCTACTCCATTCCCTTCCTTCTCCCTCTCTTCTACTCCATTCCCTCCCTCTTGCCTTCCTTCCACTCCAATCCCCCTGCTCCTTCTCTTCTACTCCATTCCCTCCCCCATCCCTTTCTTCTACTCCATTCCCTCCCTTTTCCCTCTCTTCTCCATTCCCTCTCTTCTCCCTCTCTTCTACTCCATTCCCCCTCCTCCCTCTCTTCTACTCCATTCCCTCCCACCTCCCTCTTCTACTCCAATCCCCCTTCTCCCTCTCTTCTTCTCTATTCCCTCCCTTCTCCTTCTCTTCTTCTCCATTCCCTCCCTTCTACCTATCTTCTACTCAAATCCCCCTTCTCCCTCTCTTCTACTCCATTCCCTCCCCCTCCCTTTCTTCTACTCAATTCCCTCCCTTCTCCTTCTCTTCTTCTCCATTCCCTCCCTTCTACCTATCTTCTACTCAAGTCCCCCTTCTCCCTCTCTTCTTCTCCATTCCCTCCCTTCTCCCTCTCTTCTACTCCATTCCCTCCCTTCTCCCTTTCTTCGCCTCCAATCATCCCTTCTCCCTCTTCTTCTCCAATCCCCCTTCTCCCTCTCTTCTTCTCCATTCCCTCCCTTCTCCCTATTCTACTCCATTCCCTTCCTTCTCCCTCTCTTCTACATTCCCTCTCTTCTCCCTCTCTTCTACTCCATTCCCCTCCTCCCTCTCTTCTACTCCATTCCCTCCCACCTCCCTCTTCTACTCCAATCCCCCTTCTCCCTCTCTTCTTCTCTATTCCCTCCCTTCTCCTTCTCTTCTTCTCCATTCCCTCCCTTCTACCTATCTTCTACTCAAATCCCCCTTCTCCCTCTCTTCTACTCCATTCCCTCCCCCTCCCTTTCTTCTACTCAATTCCCTCCCTTCTCCTTCTCTTCTTCTCCATTCCCTCCCTTCTACCTATCTTCTACTCAAGTCCCCCTTCTCCCTCTCTTCTTCTCCATTCCCTCCCTTCTCCCTCTCTTCTACTCCATTCCCTCCCTTCTCCCTTTCTTCGCCTCCAATCATCCCTTCTCCCTCTTCTTCTCCAATCCCCCTTCTCCCTCTCTTCTTCTCCATTCCCTCCCTTCTCCCTATTCTACTCCATTCCCTTCCTTCTCCCTCTCTTCTACTCCATTCCCTCCCTCTTGCCTTTCTTCCACTCCAATCCCCCTGCTCCTTCTCTTCTACTCCATTCCCTCCACCCTCCCTTTCTTCTACTCCATTCCCTCCCTTCTCCCTTTCTTCTACTCCATTCCCTTCCTTCTCCCTCTCTTCTACTCCATTCCCTCCCTCTTGCCTTTCTTCTACTCCAATCCCCCTGCTCCTTCTCTTCTACTCCATTCCCTCCCCCCTCCCTTTCTTCTACTCCATTCCCTCCCTTCTCCCTTTCTTCTACTCCATTCCCTTCCTTCTCCCTATTCTACTCCATTCCCTTCCTTCTCCCTCTCTTCTACTCCATTCCCTCCCTCTTGCCTTTCTTCCACTCCAATCCCCCTGCTCCTTCTCTTCTACTCCATTCCCTCCCCCCTCCCTTTCTTCTACTCCATTCCCTCCCTTCTCCCTTTCTTCTACTCCATTCCCTTCCTTCTCCCTCTCTTCTACTCCATTCCCTCTCTTCTCCCTTTCTTCTTCTCCATTACCTCCCTTCTCCTTCTCTTCTTCTCCATTCCCTCCCTTCTACCTATCTTCTACTCAAATCCCCCTTCTTCCTCTCTTCTTCTCCATTCCCTCCCTTCTCCCTCTCTTCTACTCCATTCCCTCCCTTCTCCCTTTCTTCGCCTCCAATCATCCCTTCTCCCTCTTCTTCTCCAATCCCCCTTCTCCCTCCCTTCTTCTCCATTCCCTCCCTTCTCTCTATTCTACTCCATTCCCTCCCTTCTCCCTCTCTTCTACTCCATTCCCTCCCCCCTCCCTTTCTTCTACTCCAATCCCTCTTCTCCCTCTCTTCTACTCCATTCCCTCCCTCCTCCCTCTCTTCTTCTCCATTCCCTCTCTTCTCCCTCTCTTCTACTCCATTCCCCCTCCTCCCTTTCTTCTACTCCATTCCCTCTCTTCTCCCTCTCTTCTTCTCCATTCCCTCTCTTCTCCCTCTCTTCTACTCCATTCCCCCTCCTCCCTCTCTTCTACTCCATTCCCTCCCACCTCCCTCTTCTACTCCAATCCCCCTTCTCCCTCTCTTCTTCTCTATTCCCTCCCTTCTCCCTCTCTTCTTCTCTATTCCCTCCCTTCTCCCTTTCTTCCACTCCAATCCCTCCCTCCTCGATCTCTTACACCCAATCCCTTCCTCATTCCTCTCTTCTTCCTCGCCCTCTCCACTTTATATAAGGTTTTTGTAGATAATGCGAAATCCCATCCTTTAACTCCAAACTTACACTTTCAATCAACTGTGAAGAAAGGTGTCTTTCTGTTCCGAAGTTATGAATAGGATAATGATATACAATAAATCTCTATGAAGCGCTTATAAAATATATTTTGATATTTTCTTTCATAAGAATCCGTTATTATACCCCCGACTACACAAGATTGGTGTTTTCACAATATCATTTTCATTTACAGCTGTTTCGAGTTCGACAGGCTACAAGATGACACACCAGATGACGTATCCAAACCTTCAGTGTGACTCTGTCTCCTCAAACTGGGATTTGATAACTGCCACACTTACAGCTCAAACAAAGAACCTCACGTGTAGGACTGAAGGCACGTGTCAGACTGAAGTGCAGCAAGTACATTGTACACACAGAAGCAAGAGAGATGCTGGAGTACCAATCAGCATCACTCTCACCCTCAACAATGATGCCATAACTAAATTCAACATCACCGGGACTGTAGGGGACGCTTCACGTAAGTAGAATTAAACTCAATAAAAGCATTCCCGTTTTACCATAAATTACAAATGTGTTTATATTGGATGTTGATGTTGTCTAAAATCCTGGTTTCTTTTCGAGTCCCAGGAAACACACCATACAGATACAAATATGTGTTCATTGCCTTACTGACATGTATTTCAAATGAAATCATTGATTACAATGTTCAGCTTCTGACATTTCAGAAAAAGATAAGTTAACCTACTACTTTACGAATGTGATCAACTTTGAGAAGTCAGCACAGCAGCTTGTGAACAACAGTGAGAGCGTGTTCAAGTTTACTCTGGGAGGGAAGACATTCACGGTAGATACAAACAGCGGCTCCACCTCGGTCGATATCGACTGTCCTCCTGGCACTACCCCGACTGCTGCCATCGGCATGTGCGGTAGGTGTATCTCTTCAGCAAACACAGATCGTTGTATCTAGAATCCAAAACAATTCTTCAGAGCCACGAGGGTCAAAAGTAATTATATGAAAAGGTTTAAGACATTGAAGTGTAGCTGATATAATGTTTTGGTGATTTTATCATGTTGTTTCTATGACGTCATGACAACACTGTTGTTTAAAACGATGATAAAATCAACCATATTTTCACAGGCATTACACGAAGTTGGTGTACCATTCATTTCTTGCTCGTGATGTTTTGGGTCTCCTTCTCGCTCTTTCTTTACGAGGACGAAGGACGGACAATGCGTTGCCCCAAAATGTCGTGATTAACATATAAAGTTTTGATCCATCTAGAGGTCACAAACTTAATCTTCTTCAATTTCAAACCTTTGTTATCAGCATATGAATTAAGTACAATTGATCAATCATCCTCGGCCACGTAGGGTTTTATATATGCTCCGTTACTCTCCACTATATCACCCCTGGGACACTCAAGGAAATCTGTACTCTTGTTACCCGTCCTTGGTCAGTAACAAATGAAAATGCTCGATAGAGTTCATTGAGTTTTTTCAATTTCAAATCTTTGCACACTTTCTTGAAGCATTTATCGGCCATGTAAGATGAATTACCGAAGAGAGATGTTGAATGAATTTTCATTGACTCGCAGGTCCAAGCTGCGTTGCAGTTTGATTGGCTCACGCCGACCAAGGGCGAGTAATTTGAGTACTAGATATCCTTGATGGAGTGTCCCAGGGGTGATATAGTGGAGAGTAACGGAGCATGTATAAAACCCTGGGTATCCGAGGATAATAGGGACTACGCTTGTGTTAAATTAGTATTCCTCTCGAATATCAAACCTCTTTTCACCTGCCCAGGTGAGTGCCCTGCAGGTAGCCGGGAGGAGAGACAGGTGTGTGTCCTGTGTGGCCGCGGCTACTACCAGGACACTCCGGCCAGTGTGATGTGCCATCAATGTCCAGCTGGTCAAACCACGCCTGGCTTGGGGGGAACCTCTAAAAACGAATGCACAGGTGAGGCGATGATTAGGAGACTTTTTCATTCGATTTTTTTTCTTCAAATTTTACATTGAGACCACTCGGTTATTATGTCTTGGGATGAATGCATAGCTGACCACAATGTTTCAGATAATTGTTCATTAACAAAACTGCTTGTCAAAATTTCTTGTCATTCAATGTTTGGCAGAGGATGTAAAGAATGAATTGAAAAATTATATAAAGTGACAGCAGGAAATACAATTCAAGTCTTTGATTGAGCGCCATGTGATAACACTATTTGCAGAACATTTGATGAATTATGATATTAAGAACGGGTTTTAATCACTCAATTCATTATTTAGCATTTTTGACTTAAATACAAAGTTATAATTCTACAGTTTATATAATCTACTTGCAGTGGATGGTCTCCCTGAAACTAACCCTGAAAGTGAAACTGGCAATAACGGTATATTGATATAAACTAAATATATCATCTTCTTTTTTTTTGGCGGATATCGCGGCAAGCGTTCGGCTACTGTTAAAGAGGTCCGGGGTTCGATTCCCGCCGGTGACTCTTCAGCTCTGTTTGCTGTAGAGAACTGGGTGCAATGCTATATACCATGAATTTCAGCGTAGTACCACCGATGGTTCGCTTGTTCAAGTCGATGCTCGCAGGCGTTCCCACAATACATAACCTCATTTGGGTTGCGGATTTTATCTCTGCAATTATAGTTACTGCAGCAATTGTGATATATAAGTGAATGCTCTTGAAAACGGTGTTAACCACCAACTCACCTCACCTCACTTAACCTCTATCTTACCATGGACCCTGAACGGCCTTATCTTCGTCGGTACTTTTTATGCCCCCGAATCGGCGATTCTGGGATATATTGTTTCCATTGTCATGAGACCTTTCTGATGCCATAATAATTTTTAACCTTGACCTTGCCGCACGTTGCATTTTTTCTAAGCTTTGCTTTGGGCCTAAACCTTTGATACCAAGATACCCCCGCTTTGATACCAACTATAATCATTCACTTTGGGTATGCAGTAAATAATGACCGGGTGCGGGGCGGTTACGGCATATAAACTCGCGAGGGCGTTATTGCGATAAGGCGAGGCATTCGGGTCTTTATTTGCATACTCTCCCGCGGAACAATCTAATTCTGAATATATGCCTTTTTGGGTACAATTTGCTTGTTTATGTGACATGACCGAACTAGATCAATAAGATATCACAAAACACTACTTATTGACTCGTCAGGAAGGTTTAAACTAAATTCTTCATTTCTTACATAAAGTAGATATAGTGTGCTGATGGTGGTTATGTAATGTAACATTCAAATTAAACGAAAGAAATAACTTTCGAAGGGTGTAAACAATTCTTATCTTTGATATCTGATTCCAAACTATGCTTATATCCGGGTACATCAGTTTGCATAGTATTTATTAATCATGTATTATTGATAAAACCTTCCACTGATTTTTGACATGCTTATCCCGCACATAGTTTTCTTAAGTAAAACTTATCTTTAATGCATTGCTAATATGTATTTAAATGTTTGCCTTTGATAATCAGATAAACAGTATGAAAGCTAGGAGATACACTTCGTAAGGAAAACAACAATTTTATTTACTAGGGTTTTGCAACCCCAATTATAACCACGGTCTCATGTGTTATCGTACACATAAGTTTAATCCAAATACATTGGAGAAATGGATTTAACATGTTTTATTGTTTAAAAAATCAACTTCATTATCAAATAACTCGCTAATTAACTGAGCATCAACAGTTGTGGTCGTATATGTTTACCAGCATGTCATATTGCTACACTTCAGATAAGAGCGTCATGACTTTAGCTATCACTCTGTCCACAATCTCTGCTGTCGTGGTTCTGGCTGTGGTCGTATTCGTTGCTTGGAGGATCAAGGGGTGAGGATGGATACAATATAAACTAAGTATTCAAGATATGACGACAATTTCTATCAGGTTGAACTCTAACTGTCGCGTGAACTTCCCACATCCAGGGAAGTAGTATTAAACTCTCATTCTAAGTCTGTCTAATTGTTTTTGTTTGTGTTTTACATTTATGTATTATAAGCATATACGTTCCCTCATTATTGTGGTGTCTATTTCCTCGGCTGTAGAGAAATGAAAAGAGTAACAGTTGAGAAAAAAGATCAAATAAGTTGAGTGGTAAACAGTTTCACTCCCGAGTTATCTCCGCTTAGCTATGTGACCACCAGGTAGATTTCAGATCATGGTCACTTTTCTTTGTATTGTGGATGTTACAGATTTCAGTTCAGAATCAAGAAACATTTCTTCACTCGTTTTAGGATTTGTAACAGATTCAGATTCGCAAATACCAGGGGAGAGCGGGGATGGCTCGGACAGCGGAATGGTTCGGACACCCCCGCTAACTCCCAAACAGAAAATGTAACAGATGTTTTCATTGGTTGAGGAAACTCGCACCATGTCAACAACCATGCCATATTTGCGAAAAGTTGGGCAAGCGGGAAGTTTGATCAGCTAAGACGATTTTCGTTTTTAACTAAATCCCATGTAACTTTTGACTATCAGAACGTAAGCGCTCACTGCCATAAAAGGCATCGTTTTTATGAATAGAATGTTGCCTTGTAGTGATGAGCACGACTCATGGATGGACAGTTTCAGTCTCGTATAATCTCTCCTGTCTGGTTGTCAATTTATATTTATCTGAAAAAAGTTACAGTTGGGTAGCTTCGTCCACATGGATGAACCTACCCCATACATGTTCCTTATTATGTGTGCGATTGTTTTAACTTTCACAGACATGGAAATTAATCAAAAGCCTTTGCTTTTGACATTTTTAGTTTTATTCAATGCATATTTACTATCTGCTTCGGTATTACATCGTATATGCCTATTCATTGAAAACTGGTTGCTTTTTTTTAAAAGTTCAATGAGTAATGGTCTATATTACAGTTTCCTTAACGCTACTTTGTTGACATACTTGTAAGTTACCGAATAGACTTTAAACTCACGTTTGGTCAAAGACGCATATATGACAGATACGTACATTTTTGGACACCTGATGGACGTATGATTGGTCAAGATTGTTTTCCACAACCATGCCTTCTCTTGAATGTCACTAGTAAAATAAAGAAACATTTTGCAATAAGCTCAGTATAAATATTTTAAACGATTTTGTTGAATTTCCAGAACGTGTAACTATTTTTTAGATATAAGGATTATTTAGTGCTGTAAGGATAAACTATCCTGGATTTCGTTTTTGATTATTTATCTGAATGTTATGTCGTGTAAGTTGTGGTTAAAGAATAGCAGAGTAGTAGTGTATAGTGATACTTGAAGTTGGTTCATATTAATTTCATTGTCATGTTTACTTCATTGCAATAAACTGATTTTCAGCAAAAGCAGTATGTGTCCGGATGTACCCCACCCCTTGTCCGAAGTATCCCTACCTGTGAGGTAACTTCGGACAATGTGGACATCTTTCAAAATCTGATATACTTATTTTACTATGAGGGGTAGCACTCTCATTCATGGCATGTACATAGATGAGATATTAAGCTTTATTGAGGCATGTGTCATGGCTTTCATATATTAGTATTTAATAGCCCAGGGAGATTTGTCTGAAATCGTCCGAACCATCCCCGCTCTCCCCTACCCAATGCCGGGAGTGAGACCAGCAAAGGATGCGAAGATTACCAATAACGTCATTTCAGTCACCTTATGGCATGGGTATTAGGAATAGCTTTTCATTTCCATACCGGGTGAAGGCAAGGAATTCCGAGAAGTTGATGCCTATTCTAGGTCTAAAATGGCAAAATGAGCTATATTCTTACTCTTGTTATTGATTCAACTTCTATAGAATATTTGGGATTGTTAGCGTAAAACGTTTCTCTCTACTTCTCGTTCCCACTGATCCTTATAAGTTGAATTGAGGCTCCCTAATTCCAGAGAGAACGTTTACGCTAATGTTTATCAACAGTTACTTTGATTTTGTGTAATTATGAGTATATGTAAATTTACTTCCGTATTGTGGGGTTTACTGAAACTATTCAACCAGAAGGCAGGTGTGGAAATTATGACTATGATTTTAAATCCATCTGGTGGTCACATTACTAAAAAGAGATAACTCGGATAGGAAACTGGTTACCACTCAACATAAATGATCTTTCTCAATGTTATCTCTGTACATCTCCCTGAAATCGAGGAAATAGACGCCACAATCCAGAGTTAAGTTTACTAATAATAACAAACAATAATGTAATAATTTTTGTTTTTTAATGTACAACCGATTTTATTTACAAATCCAGGACACTTGTTATTAGTTTAGTTTTTTTTGTTAATTCATCATGAAGATAAAGTACTGGACAGCAACATTTCTTCAGAACAGATTTCATAATGTGTTTGTTCACTGGCTTATAAACGGTTAGAAAGGTGCAGGTTAAGCTGTAGTAAAAATGCCGGAGCTTGTCGACGGCATTTATGCTACAGTTTAACTTGAACTTTCAACCCGTTTATAAGCCATCGAAAAAACACATTATGAAATTTATTTCTTATAAATTCAAACTTTGCAATTATAGCGATTTCTAATCAGTTAATAAACTTTTGAATATAAAAAATCTCCGCAAAAAATGTACAGTACATATTGTCTTATATCAGGCGATAAGCTCCGCCCACCATAATACCACATCACTTACGTGTCACCACGCGCAAAACATAATTCACAGGAATATGATTAAAGTATTTAAGTTTGGGTTCTAAGATGCTGTATTAATCAAACTTTCAATCAAATTACAATTAGAATTCACATTGTAAGGTTTCTAAAAAGTTTAATCAAGAACAGAGCATTTAATAACAGTGTCATACTTGCGCAATGATACAATGATACAGTGATAAAGTAGTACCGCAGGTTATTTTTTGAAAACGTCAGAGTATGACGGTTATCCTTTTCAGCTGCCAATCTTGTGTTTATGAGAATGTATACCGGTCACATGACCTTGTTTAATCCAATCAACAGAGAACATATCGCTTAAATTTCTAAGTCTGAATTTATATAAAATTTAATAATCATGGAATCTGGTATTTTAAGAATGTACAATGTATAATTTTAGGTATCTGTGTATCTACATCAAAATTGTATAAACCAAGTTTATATGTCATTATTAACATCATTGTTTGCATACTAGCACCTTTTGTTTATAAATGAAATACTCCGGAATGATGCGTTATCAGCTTAATCACCACACTTCACAATACTTCCAAAGGTCATACTATTGTTGTTAGATCGATACTGCTTCCTGATCTGTCGCTGTTGCTTTGTTTTATTCTAGGAACAAACCAAAGCGATGGAGCAGCTCTGTGTTCCCTCAACCAGAACCACCACCCTACCAGCAGAAAGAAGCTGTAAGAATAAGATTGTAATCGGGTGTATGCCTTTTGTATTTCCTGTGATATTCATAATATCACATATTAAACCAGTGTGAACTTTAAGGAAAGATATAGGCCTAACCGAAGTAAAGAAATGAAAATGATTGTAGGGATCTACAATGTCAAGCTAACAGTATGATATATAATATATTTCGGGTTGAATATTTAAAATGCGATATGCAGTGTATCTGTGTCTAAAGCGTTCTCTTGGCGAAGTGTGTCACACAGTTTTAGTTCTATTTGTTTACTAATTTGATTGTTAACATTGTTTTCAATTTTTTTCTAATTTATATTTTAAGTGGATGTCGCCAACATGTCCGCCTCCATGTCATCTCCCCCATCTCGAGACGAAGTCAACAGCCTTGCCATCCTAGACGACCTACATGGGTTTTTTTTATTTAAGGAAGTTCTTTATCATTGTTTCTGAGCATCCTCAGGTGTCATATTCAGATAAGCCTTGTAGCCTTAGTGTACTTTTTCTGTCTGTCTAGAAATATTATGATAAAATCATTGTATTGTAATTTTGAAATACAGTATTTGTTTCATGATCAAGATATATATTTTGTTATGTTGCTCTGTAATCTATTGTAAGGAAAAACGGTCGTGTTTATTGAGTAAGAGTTATCTCCCTTGCAACTGAAAACTGACAATTTCTCAATGTTTTCTTTTCAATTATTACCCAAGTTAACCTGGATACATATGATTTTTGGGGGTTAAATTTGTTGTTGAATTGTATTTATATCAAACAGTGTTTTTTCAGCAAATCTTGAGATTAATTGACATCGATATTAATGTTTAATAGAAAACAATAACAATTTGTAAAATTTCAATTTTAGGTAAGAAGCTTCAAACATAAATAAAATTGCATTTTCTTCTTGCATAAACTTGTAACCATAAACCTTTTATTGAAATAATTATGAAATATGTTTATTGTTTTATAATGATGATGGTGTGAAATGATACTGAAATTTTTTATTTTTTTATTTTTATTGATTCAGGAATATCATTTATTTGGTAACACTTATTTACCCCTTTGTGAGAGTACTGTATTTCCCTAAGAACGGCGTGCTACAGTGCCTTAAATATAAGATCTTCATAACATGATAACTATTTTTCTCCTCAAATACAATTGTACCATGGCTGGTGTGGCCTGAAATATACGAAATAAACATGTTTTATTGAAATCGTGTTGTCTGTGTATTTATACTCAATTGCAAGTTTCGATATTAAACTTTAAAAGTTCATAAAATGCTTGAATATTTATACAGAGTTTGTCATTGACTTGTTTCATTAGTGTATGCTAGATTAACAAAACAAATATCTTTCTACGAGTACGTTCACTTTTGTATGAAGCATATCCGTTCTGGACTAGACCTAGCTTGTTTGCAATACGCATAATCCCGTTCTATAGCGAGGTTTACACTACGTCCGAATAAATCGCATTGCGTTGACGTTGACTACACGCGTTTTGCATGCGAATATCATTAGTGCGTTTAGTTCCATATAGGTTATAAAGCCGCTAATGGCTGCAATACTGCCGAAACGGGGTTAAACAATAACTCACTCACTCACTCACTCACTCACTCACTCACTCCATATGTTATGTATGTACGTGTATATGTATATATGTATAGGTGCATGTAATTACTGTAGGTGTGTGTACAATGGGTGTATGTACATATTTTATGTATAGAATATTATGTATGTACGGTATGAACAAATGTATGTATGTAGTTACAGATGTATTGTACACATGTGTGTAAGTATACAAGGCTGAATGTATGTTTGTATGTATTGTACAGATGTCTGTTGACATACTATTTGTATGACTGCTTTGACTACACGTGGTGGGAAATACCCCTTCAAATGATGAAATATGACGTCATATAGGGAATTCCAATGCGATGCGAATAAAAAAGAACAGGTTCTATTTTTTTTTCGCATCGCATCGCATCGCAACGCATGAAAAAAACGGACGTAGTGTATGACAACTCATTACGTGTTGCGTTCTGATGCGATTATTTTTAACGCATCTCATCCAAAAAACGGACGTCGTGTTGCGTTCTGATGCGATTATTTTTAACGCATCGCATCCAAAAAACGGACGTGGTGTAAACCCCGCTTAACTCGTTTATAACCGACCAACTCATTTTCGGACAGTTCTTTTCGTTTTCACTACGTTCTCATTACGTTCTAAGTGCGTGCTTAATGAACATTAATTACTTTCCTGGCCCGGTTTTTCTCCATACATATCCAATTCGTTCTTATCCCTTCTTATTCCCGTTCTCAATTTCAAGGTGAAAACCTTCAAGGAAGAAGTGTTGTCAGGGGAATTATGGTTCAAAGGAAATAAAGTACAAGATCAGTAAGTTCTTGTTCTTTTTCTCTATTCTTGCGCAAAGAACAGTTCGCACTGTACTCTGCTTTCATAACAAAGTGGAGGAAACCCACATTCATCATGTTGAGAGCTGCAACTTTGTTTGTGTTTCTCTGGTCAATTATCTATCCTAAATCACTCCGGGTCGACTCAGTATACCGGCAATATAAAGGTAAAACTGTCGATATCTGATCGAAAACCGGACAATGCACGGCGTGTTGCGCGCGTCAATCAGTCAAACGTAATTTTCGAAACTTATTTACAACAGACAAAAATACAAATTTGGGTCGATAATGTTTGATAGGTCTTATAAGTAAATGATAAACGTATTAACACGCATGTATTTAAACGCATCGTACTGCCAACGTGGTAAGAACTGTGCGAGAATTTCGCAAATTAACGGACTAACAGCGAGTATAACGTAATGGGGACTTCATGCGAACTTCTATAACTGTGTAGGCACGTACTTACCAACTCTATCGAAACAATAAATTTCGTTTGGGACATACAGACGTAAAAGTAACTGATGTATGGGGTCGTACTGCAGTTGAGTAAGATATGTTTGAGGAAGTCATTGACTGTGGAAACTGCACATGTACTCAAACATTAATTCCTGACTGCAGTAGTCTTTACTCGTCCTAAGAAGGGTCGCAGTAAGGCAGTTTCGTTCGAAGTCCCGTTTTAGTACGTTTGAACTCCGTCAATTTCAGAACGGGGAGAACGTTGGACACGTTAAACGTTCAGGAGCACCCTTCCGTGTTTAGTACGCCCGAGTCCGTGCATAACGTTGTAAACAGCTACCACAGATGACAGGTCGATCCAGTTCCAAAAAAATCATCCCAGAACGTAGTGAAAACGGATTCGGTGTGATAACGGCATTTCACGAACTAAGTCTTTGAAGGGAATTTAGAAGCAGAATACATAATAAATCTATATTTTCTGGATATCAACATTATTGTGAAGATACACGACGTTTCTGAGCATATGCTTACTCCTTCAATTGGTATGCATCTATCGTTTTACCAAGTGATAACCTTTTGACCCGCAATTGTGTAGGATAACACTGAAATGCACCACTTACACTGTAAAAATCGCGTTAAGCAATTAAACACCATCGTTACATGTTTAATGCTATACATGTTTAAGATAGTGCTTAATAGCTAAATACAAGAACGATATTACATCTGTTATTTAAACACATCTCTAAACGTGTTTAGACAGACGTTACGCCAGTGGCAAAACACTATTCTAAACATGTTTAGAGAATTACCCCGTATGCTGCCCACTTTCCCCCTATTCACATACAACCCATAATCAACAGTGGTTTGAACTTCAATAGTACCATGATGAGTTTCAGGAAAACTGTTTTATTGTTTTGTTATTCAGCCACAGTATTTTAATCATAGGTTAGAATTAAATTCAATATCAAAATAAAGTAATGTTTACAAACATGTTTGTCCCTATATTGAGATTGATTTCTTGTTTCTTTGACCTAACAAATATAGTAACATCGGGAAAAGATGATGCACTAATAATAATGCAATTGAAACCAATTGCTAGTCTCTAGCCAGTTCGAGGCCACTTTCCAGTTGTTTTGGACGGGGTAGGACGTAGTAAGAAATACCTTGGTTGACTCGGGCATAACCTTGCAGTCCAACTTCAACCTTGTACATAATAAACACATGTTACGAAATAAAACGTAGAGATGCATGTAAGCAATGGTGGATGAAATAAATGATAGGAAGTGAACAAGGAGCAGTATCCCCTCAGTACAAGAACACAAGCCGATAAAGTGAGATACTCGAACCTTTGTGATGAAAGAAAAGAAATCTTGTTTGGTTTTAATGGATATCTTCGGAATATTGTATGTGTGTTGTGTACAATGGGTGTATGTTGTATAGAAATGAATTACTTACACTTACATTAGCCCATATAAGTTACTGTATAAGTCGTGTGTTGTATATGAGCACACACTACCAGGTTCTGTAGTAAACAAAACAAAACTCAGAGAATATTTCATTTATTACTTAAGAAACTAAAATTTCAAATGAGTTGACTTGTTCTTTCATCGTATAAACCTACACACAGACATATGGCCATCATCAAAGTCAGGCTATTCAATGAGGATGAAACCAACGCGTTCTTCAATTTCTTCACCTGGTCAGACCTGTGCTCAGCGGGTCAATGTATACACTACAAATAACAAGGTGATCTTGTTATTTACACGTTTAAGTTTATTACATGTTTACTTGAGTCCTTTATGGTGACAACTTGAACTTCAAAATGGCAACAATACACTCATTGTTCAAAAGTAATACTGACTGCATGTTTCCATATACCGTGACAAAGTCATGTCTCACAAATCACGTTATTCAGTAAAGTCAACCTTGTAACACAAAATATATCTGGTATTTTACCCGTTGTAGCCGAAGCTTGTCCTCTTTTCCCAGCATAACAACTCATTCATTATACACCATCCTTAATTTCACCACCGCTGGTGAATGCTGCTTGAACCTCGCTTTGTTATCGTATGAAGGGAATATTGAAAACTAGTTGACAAATGCTGGAACCATGTGTCCTCTCATGTTTGGAACCGCGCGCACGTTGTCAAAAGCTGTTACCGTAGGTTAACATTTGCTTTGGTGGGCTGTGGACAAATACTTGAACCGTAATTTGTCAAATGTCTTAATCATACATGGACAGATAGGTGTGTATGTAGTCGAAGTTTAAATATTGTACATTGACAAATACTAGAGTACTGCGTCGACATTGACAAAGGGACACTTCCTTGAATCACAGACTGACAAAATTTGTCTAGAAGCATCTTTGACTCTATGTACACTCGCACTTAGGACAGCCGACATCGTGTCATCAAAGGGTAGAAGTAATGTGTCATCACATAGAATGTAACGCTGTCTATGTGTCCCCATGGTCAATATCCAGTTCGAACTGGTCCTAGTAGGATTTCGCCAGTTTAAGCTGGTGTTGAAGTTCCCCCAGACAGGGATTGTCCGAACACTGGCGGTAGTTGTTGGGCTGGATCACCATGTTGTACCTGCAACAGGAATAAAATAGGTATTTTTAAATCAGGGTTTTAAAAGTTGCAAGTTCACTATTGAATGCCGACAAACTGTTGCACAATTCCTGCTTGCTGAAAAGTGTTGAATTAGTACTTGACGGTGGAATATACTGTAGTGTAATATTAGTGATATACTGTCGTGAGCACGTCCGATGGTATGCAGCAGTGACGTCGCACATTAGTGCTGTTCTCAGAATGGTAACTGACTCTCAGATTCATTGTATGGACATTGTCGGCAATAACGCTTCACTTATGTGGGCGGAGTAATAAATAGAATACTACACTAACTTCCATATAACAAAATTTTCATGAAACTTGACATGTGACTTATTTGGTTACGAAATCGTTACCTTGTTTAATAAAAAAATACCATTACAAAGACGGTCTGTGACTGTTCTCTATGTATTTGTTTAAAAGGGGATTAAAGTACTGTAATGAGCATGCCAGTAATATTTTGCGAAGCAACATAAAATCTCTCAACGTCCCACTCAAAATCAAAATCAAATATACCTACTAGTTTCTGAATATAAAACTTCAAACATTGCCATACCTTGTCCAATCACCCTTGCATATTATCCAAGGCAGGATATCCACCTTTTTATGAAGTTCTCGCGATAGTTGTGGACTAACGAGATTAGGAGTGCCAGCATCTCTCCCACGAGTTATCAGCCTTAGTTGGCCGTCATAGCAACAGTGCTGCGCTGCCAAGGTAACGGATTGTTCCGGTAATCGGGAGCGTATACAAAACTTGGCACCAGGTCTGTACACGTGGTTCTTCTCCCTAGGTCCACTGGCGTCCTCCCACGAGAAGTGCTGTTCCCTGTCTCTGTCATACACCTTGTCGTCTACTGCCAGACTGATGGGGTAGAAGCAGGGGCAGCTAGGAAGCTTGGCGATGTTGGAGAGGTAGTGATGGATCGACTTGTTGCTACACTTCATCCACATCTCACACGCATCTCCCGACTCTGGAAGAAAGGAGCAACGTATAGAATTAGATAAGGTGGTAACAGTGATGGTATAAGCAAGGAGGTATATTGGTATAAGTAACTTGGTAGCGCTTGAGATCGGTGGTTGTTATATTGACCATCTTGCTCAAAAGGCGATAACATATGATGGTGTTATTGTTTTTGATGGTTGTTACAAAATGATCGACGGATTTGAGTCCTCGATAAATAGATTGGTGGTTGTCATTGAACTTTATGGCAGTTCTGGGTCCGCAAGATTGTTTGATTGGTTCACCTTATAGAAAAGTATGTAGCTTAGATACGGTTTACGCCGTGAGGTTTGAAAGTATATGCGTCTTCTAGGATAAGATATGGTGTTCCTAATGGATAATATATTGGTATTCTGTATATCATGGCTGGCATGGTTTTCTTTACAGATATGCTTCCTTACAGATATATAATCCTTATACTTCTTCGACTTCGACAAGATATTTTACATTGAGATTGTAACTGGTTTTAATAGCAGTCATTGGTAGTTTAGTCTAAAACTTCGAATAACCTAACTTCGCCGAAATGCTTTTTATACATTAGGACGGTATGTTGTTGTTTTAAAAGAGAATTTGAAGTTTTGTTAAAAATCAGTACTCACGAAAATAACGTGAGCACAATGTTACCTAAAGTCACGTGTTATGCATTTTTCTAAAGAATGACAGATTATAACCTATGCGTACATTATATATTGGAATCAGTTGAACATAAAATCACTTGCAATTGGTTATTAATTCGATTATAATTTACCCATTTTAACAATGCCACAATCAGCGGGGCGATCCGCTTTGAAGACTTCCTTGAGGCTTGTTTAGATCTTTATTCAGGTACTTAGAAGGCCTCAGGCCTATAGTACACCATATACATTGCAAAAGATTGCAAACACATTTAAGATATACCATGCGTTCTATGTACATATGCATAAAATATATACATGGACACATTTTTAAGTTCTTGAGCGTCTTAACTAGTCAGCAATAGTGCAAATTTAAATCTGCGATGTACATGATTTTTTTTTTTATATATTTATTTCGGATGTTACTGTATATTGGACATACTAGAAGGAAATGGTATTCATCTGCAACTTCATCTTATAACTTACAAAATTTACAAATTCTGTCCACCCAACTAATGTTTGTATATCTGCCTTTCTCAATGAACAGATCAAGTGATGAACATTTAAAACGATCTAGGCTAACCCTATACGTTTTTACGTTAAGACATGATAGATATAATTCGGAATTGATATTCCCATCGACCATTCTTTGGGGAATACACCCTTTTCAAGTATCTGATTAAATATTAGATCTAAATATGGTAGTATGAGGTCGCTCGAATACTTAAAAAGTTCAGGTATAATGTTGTCTGCCACTGAGGATTTCCCGAGTTTGAGGCGTGACTGTGATTGTAGCACTGTGATTTACCACAGACAAGGGTCGTCTGTGACCCGCTAGACAGTTTGTCCGTGGAGCCTCATTAATTAATTAATGATGATTATTACTACCGCTAGATGAATTTATGAGGTGTGTTAAATCGCCAAAAACACATGTTTATGCAATAATTATGTAATTGTCATCTGTGGAATTACCTGGTTTGATATCTAAACATTCGATATATGCAACATTTAAATTGTTTTATTGAAGTTTTAGAGAAAAAGTACAAGATTCAAACCTACCGGAAGTGACTTCTCGCTCCGTTAAGTCAAACATTTCAAAGTATGCCCATTTGTCAGTCATCTTAGCACCTGTAATATCAATACATCACATATCGTAATGTCAACATCTAAATTGTGTATCATCAGGCACAAACTACAGCAATAAAGGTTGAAACGTATCATTTAAAAACCGTGTTTCTCTCTTGCACTGACTTGCTGTTTTAGTGTTTAACAAAGACATGTAAATTCTGTGAATTCTATATTATTTCTTATTACTAACATTGCTCTCTTTATCATGTTAACACAACGTTGAACTTTTATACTGATTTAACAAAAAGGTAAATTTGGTGAAGTGATTTATCGTTAAAATGTTTTACAAATATCTTGTTCCTAAATTTCGTACTTTTTCATTATAAACAAATGCTATTTATTTGCTTACTTTACAAAAGCAATCGTCACATTATTCTCTTTCCACGAATCCAATCAGTTCTGAGTCTAGTTGAGTAAGTAATACACTCTGTATGAAGAGAATCTCGTCTTAAAGGTAGGGTTCTGTCGCCATATTGGATATTTTGTATTACGTGAAATGAAAACACGCTATATATTGTACCTAATTTTGAAACTTTTTGATAACTATAATACACTGATTGAGTATTCACATAGTAACACATAACATGTAATAAAACTAATAAACAAGTTGATGTTATGCTGTAGCGAAGTTTTCCCGACCCGCAGCGGCTTCAGTTCTCATTGTTTTTATTTTTTAACAAATGTGCGCTTGTGTTTATCAAGTTGTGAAATATAAAGTCATCAAAATGTTACCTTCATTAGTATCTTTCAATTTCACTGTGTTTTAATCATGTATTAATAACATATATGTGTAAACAGGAATATCCTCCCGAATTTCGTTTCCACAAAAATATCCCGATATAGAACCCTCCTTTTAAGAGATGCCTCCACGTTTAAATGAAGCCTTTACAATTGACCAAATGTTTCGAATGTTAAGTTTATAAAACAGTTCAACGTCGCCGAACGGAATTTATCATACGAAATATTTCTCCTTACACGAATTATATCTTTAAATAAAACACTGACGTCCATATATCTTTATCACATCCCAAGGCACCTTACCTTCACATGGCCTGGTAAGACAAGGTTTAGATTCGATCTCTTGACAGTTGTCCCCACAACTGCGCACCCTCTCCTGTTGACCAAGCCCGCACTCCACGCTACAGGGAGTCCAGTCGCCCCACGGGCTTCGTGCTGTGTCGAATATAAACTCATATGACAATATCAATCTTGTTTATGGAAAAAGAAATCCCTCTACATAATAGAAATGAGTTGTGAAATATGCATAGTAGGGAGTCAGTTATTCCCCAAAAGTCCTGACCTGCACAGACTTACGTAAAGTGAGAGGAGACCTGGTTTCCGCGCTAATTACGTCTTTGATTCTTAATCAGACAAATTAAAGGTACATCCATTGTGTTGTTGAGGGTCACATATGCCAAATGTTATAAAATGTGTTATTTTATCGAGAAGTGTTAACTTTTGCCGAAAATTGCTGGAAATAGTCGACTCATTATACCGGCGATATAAAGGTAAAACTGTCGATATCTGATCGAAAACCGGACAATGCACAGTGTGTGGCGCGCGTCCATCAGTCAAACGTAAGTTTCGAAACTTATTCACAACAGACAAAAAGACAAATTTGGGTCGATAATGTTTGATAAGTCTTATAACTACTGTATATTTACATGGGGCGTGTAGTTTCGGTTTCTGCAATGTATAATGATGTTGTTCGATTTTAATGGGAAAGTAGTAAATATGATAAATTTGACGATAGGGGATGAATATGCATGTTGAGTGAAATTGTTTCAACTGAAATCAGCACATTTGGTATGTTGGCACGTGTTAAGGCGAAATAAAATTTTATGAAACACAATGGATGTATCTTTAAACACATGACTTCGTTCAAGGGCATTTAAAAGTTATAGAAATATAGCGGAAACGGCTTTTATGGATATGTATTCCTGCAATAAAAAGGTTGTATATGATGAGATTCGGATTCGAAATTCGCATTAAGGAAAAACGAGGAATACGTGAAACAGGCCAGATTCCTATCTCAGCAGCTTTGAGGCAACTCACCTTTATTTCTATGATTGTCGCTGATTGGTCCAACCCTGGAACCATCAGTACTGAGCCCCAGACCTACAGCAGCCATCTCGCCAGGCAGAGTGTCACTATCACTTTTGTCTCTTGACATAATCTCGAGTTTAACAACTTTCTCAAAAGCTTTTTTACTTTTCTTTTTCTTAAACCCGTAAAAAGTTTTCCTTTTCTTTGCATTTTTAGCAATGTTTTTCCTTTGTTGCACTATTTCATCTGTCTTATTCGCCGTCAAAACAACTTTGGCTTTCCAAGATTTCCGTAAATTTAAAATGTCATTCGGATTCTTTCGGACTTTCTTTCGACGTCTCCTATCTGATATGTGCACCTTGTTGATGTGTAGGGTTTCAACAGTCGTCTCTTCATGTTTGCCATTCACACTGTCCTTAATATTAATCTCTTGAATTTGAGCTGATCGCATCTGGAAAAGAAATACAGTTTTAATGATACCCAGAATCGATATTTGTGAAACTAAAAAGAATGACAGAAGTGATAATTCTAATAAAACTACATGTGTATATGATTTTAAATTCACTGAAGCGCATTTTAAATTGCATTCACACCCCATAGAGGTTATTCAAATATATTCCTACGTAAACACTGTTATAAGACGGATTTTTGTGAGAGCGAGTAGGGTCTATACTGATTGGTTGCATTCAAATCTTGTAGTGCAATCAGCGAAAATGTTTCAAAGAATTAGTCAGTTAGACTCGAGTTCGATACGCACATAAACCCCCATACATACCCTGTGTTTAGATACCTATCGGGGATTTTGTTTATTGGTTTAGGGGTACCTTGTTTTCTCGTAATAACTCCCTTGTGAGGTTTCTTCCGAGAATAAACCGTATGAGGTTGGACATTCGAAAGTAAGACCAATGAGAAGGTTTTACTTTCGTAAGTAATACATTTCAAAATGAGAATTACAAGAAATATTAAATAATACCTACAAACCAATTTATATTACAATTCCATATTCACAACAATTATCGAAAAGTGATAATAAATATTTTCTGAGTGCAGAAGGCTGTGTTCGAAATCGGAAACCATTTGCTCTTAAGCCGGACGCTTATACTCTATGCTACTGAGGAAGTTGACAATAAACGCTTGATGTTATCTATTTTTTAGTGATATATTCTGTGCCTCAATGTAATGTTAGTCAGGGAGACATATTCATTATAATGCGGGATTTGGGAATTTAAAAGTATAAAATGTAAATGTTGGTATTTGACGGTTTATAAATGGAGAAAATGCTACTGCTCGAAAACCCTCCATATAAGTTAAGCGCTCACATTTATATTTTACGGTATCTAAGTCAGATACAACACCCTACCTCGATTATGCTTTGGATGGAAAACCTTTGGCAAGAAAACTTCAGGGAAGTAAGACCTTAAGTTTCGCTTTCGGTCTTACTTCCCGCTCAGCTTTCTTACCTCGGGTTTTACAATCCCAAGCGTAACCTCTGTATCGTGTTTTATCCTACACATCACATCGCTTCGCGCGGAAGTTTTGTGCTGCATTTGCGTGGAAGAATCAGTTTCATGAAGGTCGTAGCTACATGTACCATATACGCTGAATGAGCACCGAAATTTGCAAAACAATTAATTTCAACGTCATATTATTGGAATGTATTGTTTAAAAAAAAAAAATCACATTTGCATGTCATGTCATGTCATACATGGATTAAGATTAGATGGAGAATGCATTCGGGGCAGTGGATTCGTTAAAAAATAATCAACTCGCCCCTTCCAATTGTTGGCCTTATCTGGTCACAATTTAGCAGATATGCCACTATACATGTATGCACGAACAACTTAAAACGTTTATATTTAAGTAGTTCACTAAAACCCCGCAGCTTCAAGCTCATTAAATACGTATACACAATAATTCCCACAGGTGTTCGACAAGTTGCGGGTAGTTTTCACCATCCTGAGAATGCTATCAGATTAAGCCAGAAAGCTTTGTTTTCAAGGCACATAAATTGTTTACAGACAATCGGACCTCACGTAAGGTTAACAAAGGTCAACAAGTACAAACTCTCCTTTGTTGGTCGGTGCATTACCAACTTCAAGGGGAGCTAATGCGTTTCCAGCCAGGCTGATAAGCTGGTCAGTCAAAACATAGCGTACCGCTAGTAAATTTTCCTTTGATCTTGTACGATATCAGGTGATCTTAAAGGCTTGATATTGCTAACAGTTTTCTCCGTTTTGTCAACATCATCTGGAAACCTCCGAGGCACAAGAGAACAGTTTAATTGTAACTCGGGGTGAACCGCTGTCACGAGGTTTTCCCTTTTGAAAACTTGATTATATATATTAATTATCCTGTTATGTTGTATACTGCAATACTGACACAGGACTGTACTGTGACCATCTTAATTACCAGGGGTTTTTGAGGACATCTAAATATTTTAATATATATTGAACATACCAGTATCCCTTTTTAACATGGTGCTCCATGTACGCTCGATTCTTAGAAAGTTATATAAAACATCTCGATCTATTTACCATCAAGGGCATAAACATTGAGAGATGCACGTGGGTAAAACATCCCTTTCTTACGGTGACATGACAACATGATTCGTCTATGACATTTGGGGGTAGCCTCTAGATCTCTGGAAGTACAATTTGGCCTATTTTAATAAATTTAAATACTTCGAAAGATATAACATTAAAAGGTTGCCAACATCATACACAACACTCGTGCATTAATTCTGTAATCATTTAATAGTCCTTGAGAACATGTTGATTAAAAAGCCGGAAAATTATCCCCAAAAATTAGACAAGGCGTTTTCCAGCCTTGATATAGAAGGCGAGGAATGTATGGATGATCAACTTCTTTATTTAACGATGACGACGTTTCGGTATAGATCTCTATTCCGTTATCAAGTAAAAAGATCTATACCGAAATGTCGCCATTGCTAAATAAAGGAGTTGATCATCCATAAAGTAGTTGTCTTCTTCATCACACCAACTTCAATACAATTATTGAATGCCTCTCAAACAGTCTACATATAGATCAAGTATGTTATATGCGAAAGGCATTGTTATCTGCTCGCACACTGTAAACAAATGGAAGAGAAAGTTTACAAAGTTTATGAGTAATCAACGAAATTGAAGTAATTATATAGTTTTTGGCGTATATATGTATTTACTATTTGATTCAGTTATGAAGTTCCTACAGATATTCATTGAAATAACTGTTTTACCCAACTATGTATTTTTCTTGAATCCTATTCTACTAACACGCATGTGCACCATAGTTTACTGATATATAATTACTAATAAGATACCATTTAACAGTTAAAATGGCATTAATATGTTTATTTTTAGACCTTTACAAACATGTTGATAAAACAATCGTCACATTCAGTAATGTGTGACAAGGGTAAACTTCAGAACGAAGATAGCCGAGACGAGATTATCTGCAGATGTCTGTTTTGCATTTTTTTTTGTAAGATCGGACTTTTTTCTTGATATATCACATGTAAATAAAGTAATCTTAATAAAGCGAACTCACATTTGCAACTTTAAAAAAAAATACGCAAAAGCAAAACCAAGCACTGGTGTCGGAAATATCAAGCATAAACTGCTTAAATATCAAAGGTAAACCTTTTCAAATATTACATTCCCCTTTAACTTTCCTTATAGTTATTATGGCGTAAGGCCTCATAGCTGAAATCAGTGTTAACAGTAAAACAAAAACGCAGGTGTCACGCTTATCAAAACTATAAGCTCATCCATATCAAAGACAAGTCTACGTTTAATATCCCTTCTCGTAAAATAATCAAGAAATATATATACATAACCTCATCTCTGAACTTAGATGTAAAAGCGAAAAACAAAACGCAGGTGTCCGTCAGACAACTACCGTCTATACCACCATGCTTCACAACGGATAAATATTCAAAGCAAATATTATCTGTATGGTTGACCTTGCTTATAGTTTTGGTAATCTTCCATGGATACCTTTCTTTCATGTGATCTATTTTTGCTTGATTTCCCGATGGCCATGATGATGTGCGATGCCTGATAACAGATAAGAATGGGCACGTGCTTTGAGAGACTGGAAGAGTTTGGGGGAGAGGAAGAGGGGGATCTTGTCTGGTTTAAATCAGCTTCAGCACGTTCCTTCAACACCACACTGTATTTCTTCTTCAAAGTACACAATGTTCCATCTTCAAAGGTACCGTTTTCATCAGAGTAAATGACCTATAAATACACACCATATTGTTTCCTTATAGAACACCATTAATACTAATCAAATTGAATGATCTATCAATACACAGCATATTGTTTCCTTATAGAACACCATTATTGTTCATCAAAGTAAGTGATCTATCAATATATATCATATTGTTTCCTTACAGACCACCATTATTGTTCATCAAAGTAAGTGATCTATCAATATGTATCATATTGTTTCCTTATAGAACACCATTATTGTTCATCAAAGTAAGTGATCTATCAATATATATCATATTGTTTCCTTACAGACCACCATTATTGTTCGTCAAAGTAAGTGATCTATCAATAATTATCATATTGTTTCCTTACAGACCACCATTATTGTTCATCAAAGTAAGTGATCTATCAATATGTATCATATTGTTTCCTTATAGAACACCATTATTGTTCATCAAAGTAAGTGATCTATCAATATATATCATATTGTTTCCTTACAGACCACCATTATTGTTCGTCAAAGTAAGTGATCTATCAATAATTATCATATTGTTTCCTTACAGAACACCATTATTGTTCATCCTTACAGTACATGTACAGTATGTATGTATGTATGTATGTATGTATGTATGTATGTATGTATGTATGTATGTATGTCTGTATGTATGTATATATGTATGTATGTTTGTGTATGTTTGTATGTATGTATGTATGTATATATATATGTTTGTATGTATGTTTGTATGTATGTATGTATGTATGTATGTATATATGTATGTATGTTTGTGTATGTTTGTATGTATGTATGTATATATATATATGTTTGTATGTATGTTTGTATGTATGTATGTATGTATGTATGTCTGTATGTATGTATGTTTGTGTATGTATGTATGTATGTATGTAATGTATATATGTATGTATGTATGTATGTATGTATGTATGTATGTATGTATGTATGTATAAAAGTGACTGTTCCTCATAAACCATAAAAGCTATCCTATAACGGCACAGCGTGTTCTTTCACTACACATACTGCTTATTAAATGCCATGTTCTTCTTTGATCGCAGTATGCCATAGGATTTCATCAAAGCAGACATTTCATTCAACAAAGAACAGAATGCTCTTTTATGAAAGGACTCGGTGTTTTTTCCATCATAATATACTTTGTTCTTTCATTGGGTACATTAAGGTGAATAAATCAAAGACGGCCAATCTACTGAACAAAGGAAGGGCAAGTTGTATATTGACAGCTTTACACCTTTATCAAGTAGGGTGCATACAGTGATTGAATAGATGTTGATATATCTGTATAACGGACCCTTGCATCTTGTGCGATAAGAGTGTTAGCCATGCTTTTCATTTTCATTTTCGTTAAAGAGCTGTGAGTATGTTCACAACCATCTATCTCATTTAAATATATGCACTTAATTTTTCACATATTTTTTGTGCCCCAAAATAAGCGGAGGAATTGCACTAAGATAAGTAAAGGCGTTTTCCATTCCAAAAATAGAAAAAAAACTCTATTTTTAAGCGCAAAGCATTATGGTCTAACTTTATGAGTGATCAAAGAAATTGAAACATATATTTTTTGCGTTTATTTATTTACCTTTTCATTTAATCATGTAATTCCTACAGATATTGAAATAAATGTTTTATCCAACTATAGGTATGTTTCTTAAATTGTATAATCAATGAGAATATATACATACCATATCATGTGTTATAGTTTGCTGGTAATATCACAATGCAGTTAACATTTAACATGTAAAATGTCAATAATATGTATATTTACAGGATATTTAGAAACATGTTAATATAACAATCGTCACATTCAGTAAGGTGTGACAAGCGTAACCTGCAGGACGAAAACAGAGCGTGTTTCACCTGGGTTGCTATGGCGATTTCTGAAATTGACAAGCAGGCAAATCTCGGAAATGCTTGTTCCTGTGTAGTACCTAAAGGCAGTAAAGGGGAATCTGTCTTTGAAACCAAATTTCATTGGAGTGTCGTGATATGAAAATTATTTATCATATGTCAGTTGTTAATAAAGATTTCGCTAGCGATTGATATCATAAGTATGTTTTCAAGAAATTCAATTTGTATTTGTATTTGTACTAGTATTTATTCATATATTGTTTAGAATGTGACGATCCAAAAAAACATTTACTGGAGTTATATTTGCAACGATATCGAACATTTTGATGGTTAACATGATTAAGTTGCCAACGGTTAATGAAACGAGCATTTAAGATAGTACTGTTTGTAAGGAAACGATTTTATACTGTCTGAAGTAAAACTTGCAACGATATCGGACTGTTTGATGGTTAAGCTGTCAACGATTGATGAAACGAGCTATTAAAGATAGGATTGTTTGAAAGGTAACGATTTTATAATGTCCTAGGTAAAACTTGCAACGATAAGAGACTGTTTGAGAGTTAATCTGCCAACAGTTGGATGAAACATGTCATGTGAGCATCAAGATTATAACGATCTCTATTTGTTTAAAATCACATACAAAGCTTTGTGTGATTTGATAACAACAGTAGTTGTGACTGGAAAATCGGATGTAAGTAAACATGTTGCGGTATTCAAGCACATTTTCACCTGGTTTATATTCCACACTGAAGCAAACGTTACCCCCGTTTATACAGATGGGACTCTCTGTTTGACAGGTGCGTGCTCTATGTAGCCTGGGGTTATAGGTGTCATGCGCTGCGTAAAATCAGCACATGACTGATTGACACTGTCGTTACATTGTTTACAGAAAAAAAAATCAGGTGGATTAAGGTCGACAGGTGTGAGATCGTTTGATTCGTAAGTTATATAAAATAGTATAATGCGAAAGGAAGGACATTGTTGGAAAACAAGATATATGGGTATAACGTTTTATTGTGAACATAACACGTTTCCCATCTTGTTATAACACACATTCCACCTGGTGAAGGACATTATGTCATACATGTACCCCGAAACATCGTGTCTGTTCACGATACTTAAGCAGTTTTTACCCAGAAAACTTGTTTTCTTGTGTATTTCACTTCTAAACATCCATTAAAGACCTTGAAATAAAACATTACTTTTCAACCGAAGACCTGTAAATCTTGTTTCAGTGATATATAGAACCCAACCAACAGATATCATTGATTTTGATACATACTCATATAAAATGTGATATCAATACGATTCTGCTCTGTTACTTACACCATTTGAAGTATCATTACTGCGACTGTTACTCTTGATGTCGACGCCAGTCACGTGACCATGGGCCGTCACCATCCAGGCGAGGTACACTACTAATGACGTAACGCCGACCATGAGTGCCACAGATGACGTCAGCAGTACGAGTTTACAGTGTTTCTGTCCCGTCCTCATCAGTTACATGTGCAAACCTCGTCCCCATGAGTTCCACATGCAAGCTTCGTATTCATCTGTTCCATGTGCAAGATTCGTCTTCATCAGTTACGCGTGCTAGCCGCGGTTTATCAGTTACGCGTGCAAACTTCGTCTTCATCAGTTACACGTACTAGCCTTGTTTTCACGAGTTACATGTGCAAGCCTCGTCTTCATCAGTTACGCGTGTAAGCCTCGTTTTATCAGTTACACGTGCAAGCCTCGTCTTCATCAGTTAAATGTGCAAGCCTCGTCTTCATCGGTTACACGTGCATATCTTGTCTGCCACAATACACAAGCAAAACTGTCAACGTGCCTTGTCCTCATCGTCACACACGCAGTGTCATATTTTAACCAAAGTGTGATATCTGTGGTACCCGTATGGAATAACCCTATTGTAATTTAAGGTTGTGATATCATTCTTCAAAGCCAGATAGCTTCCCGCCATGCGATGTGTATATCGTACAAACCATGATGTGATTCTTCATAACTTATCTCGAATGCCCTATTATCAACAGAATATGGCACATGCAGATTATGACGTAGTAAAACGAATCAACAAGTCCCACAATCGCTAAGAATATCACAGTTTCACATACATCCGAGAGAAAATGGAAATATCCTTATATCAATGCAAAGTTGCAATATTCTGTATAAAAACGAGAGAGATTTTCCTATGAATATCTCGACACCATCTCACACAACTGAGGGTCACTCTTTCAACGCTTAGACCAGCTTTCCCTCTAATCCACAAACACCTATTCCTTTCTACGCCGCTAGAGGTTCGCCGTTTCTTTGAAGTTTCAGAGGAGCCGATCTCTTTGATGTTTCGCCGCTCCAATGGAATTGTTCCTACCAGCCCGAGGTGGTTTAATGTCGTTTCGCGTTTCCGAGCGAGCACTAATAGGAGAGGTCGCCTTACTTTCACTGGTGAAGATAAAAGGGGCTGAACCATCGATACAGAGCTGTACTGTGTTCACACTACGACTAAGGACTGGTTTCATCTCAGTGTAACACTTGAGCTCGGATATCAGACACAACGTGTTACTTTCAACAGCGACCATTATGTCTCTGCTTTAGACTCTCTCCACAGCCTCTCACCCTCATGTAGGATGTAGGCAACTAAAACATCGTTAGGAAATCGTGTTCATCATGAAGTTCAAACGGGGTTTCTCTAACGAATACCTGATAATATATACCTGTATAGTCAAATAGCATATACCAGCTTTCGCATCGTATCGCGCTATAAATAATCAATCACTAAAATGACTTTTAATCGAGAATATTAGTAGTGCCCATACATGTATGTATGTATGTGTGTGTTTGTGTATGTATGTATGTATGTATGTATGTTTGTGTATGTTTGTATGTATGTATGTTTGTATGTATTTTTGTTTGTATGTATGTATGTATGTATGTGTGTATGTATGTACGTACGTATATATGTATGTATGTATGTTTGTGTGTGTTTATGTATGTTTGTATGTATGTATGTATGTTTGTATGTATGTATGTATTTATGTATGTATGTATGTGTGTATGTACGTATATATGTATGTATGTATGTGTGTGTATGTATGTATGTACGTACGTATATATGTATGTATGTATGTATGTATGTACGTACGTATATATGTATGTATGTATGTACGTACGTACGTATATATGTATGTATGTATGTACGTATATATGTATGTATGTATGTATGTATGTATGCATGCAGATGGTATGTGAGTAATAGAATTAAAAAAAGTTACCAAAGAGTTCGTCGTCTATGTTGAACCGAGAATATTTTGACAATCCATCCCATATGAAATGTTATGACCTTTTTACTCTTGACACCTTGGGTGATGACATGGACTCACTATTTTCACATATTGTCTTCACCGCAATCTATCAACTCTTTAATCGAACACAGGGGCTTGTATGGTCGAAAACTAGCGACTTTAAGGCGTACGAAGTCGACGATCCAGTCCCTATATTTATAAAAGGCTGTATTGTCGACTTCATATGCTTTTTCGACAATACAATCCTCTGTGAATTCAAAAACACCAGTATAAGTTAGAAATAACACCAAATGCTGCACTATTTATTTTGGGTTTTTAAAAAATTAAATGACAATTTCATATTGTCCGTCAGTTCATCAGCCCCGAAATATATGACAGGCGCGCTTGCAAGCTTTCATACTCTTGAAGTTGTTGAAGTTTCCTCCGCATCCCCCGTAGGTGAAGCCTTCACAAGTTCTGGTGAAGCGGTTATAGAAGAACCGGCGAAACACGGCTTTGCAGTTTCCGACTTCTTTCATCAGAAAGCACACTACAAGTGAAAAGAACAACAAATTAATGTTAGCGTCAGTCATTCAACGTACGTGATGTAAATAAACTCGAGTTTCGATATCGCTTCAATGTATCTATCAGTGACAAAAGTGTATTTGTTATTGCAATTAAGTAGCTGATAAACAGAAAAATATTTGTTAGAAAATGTAAATACCAAAAATTCAAAACCGATTCATTGTTTGTCAAGTTAAATTACTTTCGTAAGTTTCAAAACAAGTAACTTATTTGTGCAAACTATATTTTTTTGTTTTATACATAACTAAATTCGCCATGATAATGTCACACTGTTTAAAAAATGGAATCTATGTGGTTAGTGTTTGATATTAGCGTTTGGGCTATAGAAACGTAAACGTCAAGTTCCACATACAAGTCAACCTTCTGTCGACTGTCAGATGAAAAGTTTCAAATACTGCATATATAGAGTTTTTACAGATATTTTAATGGTGTTTATGCTCCTGGCAATGACACTGTCTTGAATATAGGCACTATATCTATATACAATCCCACACATATACAGTATACATGCATGTCGCTGATTTGGTAATGTCAAACTACTATAGTAGGGTGTATGAACCACGTGTCCTTGTTGAATGTTAATAATCACTTGAGCTGTTTACTCTTATGTTTACCGTATTTCCTCGAATAGACGTCTATTTGTCAGACCTCCTTCAGACCCGTTGTGTATTAGTGCCATCATGACAACTTTCTTGAATATGAATTTGTTTTGGAAAATATTAATTCATTATTGAACAAGATATATATTCTTTAAGAGGCAGTGTTACGACGTAAATTGTAATGCAGCAATTTGTACTTGGTAATAAAAGTTAACGCAAATTGTAAGACGCAAATCGTAATAAAATTTTAGGTAATTGTAATTATCTTTACTTGCGATGAAATGTAATTATGTGTTTACGTAAATCGTAATATCCATAAGGTTTTGTGTACCTTTATTGAACATATTACCGGTAACCCTATACGGCTAGTTCAATGTGATGTAAAGTAAAGAGTGAGCTTCCTAATGAGTTAAGATATAGTATTACACGTCTTTCAAGCAAACAGTTCCTCTTGAATTGTAACTGCAATTCTTACAACCCAGTGAAAGTTCAGAAGATTATATGTATAGTCGTGCAATATATAGAGAATCTCACCCAAGTGTCTTCTGATATCAAATATATCAACACGAGTTGATAAAAGTTACAAATATCCGAGGCTTACCATCATATCATCAATATGTGACATGCCTGACAAGATCTAAGAAAACTATTGATCTGTGCTATGGAAATGTGAAAGATGCCTATAAATCCTTTGCAAAGGCTCCGTTGGGAACCTCTGATCACAATACTGTTTATATAGCTCCTACTTATTGTACAAAATTAAAATCAGAAAAACCTATTGTAAAATATGTCAAGTCATGGACAAAGGATTGTTAAGAAAAATTGAAAGGTTGCTTTGATTGTACAGACTGGGATATGTTTCACCATGCATGTAATGATCTGAATGAGTTTACAAACAGTGTAACTGATTATATTAACTTCTGTGTAGAAAGCATTGTGCCTGTCAGATGCATAAAAGTATTTCCTAATAACAAGCCTTGGGTAACTAAGGAGTTCAAATCAGTCTTAAATAAAAAGAAAAGGGCATTTTGTTCAGGAGACAAAGTACAGGTGAAGGAAATTCAGAAAGAGATTGTCTGTTTAACAAGAAAATGTAAAGATGAATATAAATCTAAAATTGAGAGCCAATTTTCAGTTAACAATTTGCGTAACGCATGGAATGGCATTAAAACTATTATAGGTTCGAGTTGTAGACCTCAGCAGCTAGAATTCAGCGACGATCTAGCTTTTTCAAACGAGTTAAACTCCTTCTACTCCAGATTTGATACTATTGATTTTTCGAATGAAAGGGAACATGTACTGGAATCGCTTCCATCTGGTGAATTGTTAAATATATCGACAGACGATGTGATTAGCTCATTTTCTCAGATTAACCCGCATAAATCCTGCGGGCCTGACAACTTGTTAGGGATTGTACTTAAGGAGTGTAGAGTGCAGCTGGCTGTTATCTTCCAAAAGTTATTTCAGTTATCGATCAATTCTCATGAGGTTCCCATTCGTTGGAAAACTTCTAAAATTATTCCATTGCCCAAAAAGAAAAATCCATCCGTTAACAATGACTACAGACCAGTGGCTCTAACCTCTATTGCCATGAAATGCTTAGAACGTATAATTAAGAATTTATTGCTTAGTGAAGTCAGCCATGTGATTGATCCTTTACAGTTTGCTTATAGGGCAAGACGTGGGGTAGAAGATGCAACCATCACACTGTTACACAATATTTATCAGCATTTGGAAAACTATGGTACATATGTTCGAATAATGTTTGTTGATTTTTCATCTGCTTTTAATACCATTCAGTCTCATCTACTTATTGACAAACTTTCCAAAATGAACGTTACTTCTAATATCCTTAGATGGATAAATGCATTCCTGGTTAAGAGACAACAATTTGTACGGGTTAACCAAGTTGAGTCTTCAATATTAAATACATCCACTGGTGCACCCCAGGGTTGCGTGATCTCTCCCATTTTATTTATATTGTATACCAATGACTGTATATCCAAAGTAAAAGAATGTCTCACAATAAAATTTGCTGACGATGCTGCATTGGTTGGCCTGATTTGAGAATCAGAACTGAGTTACAGAACAGAAATTTCAAAATTTGTAGAATGGTGCAAATCAAACTTTTTATTTTTGAATGTGTTGAAGACCAAAGAAATGGTCATAGACTTCAGGAAAACTAGGTCTATAATAAATCCTGTGAATATTGATGATAATGAAATAGAAAGAGTAACGGAATATAAATATTTGGGTACTGTCTTAGATACGAAACTTTCTTGGAATGAAAACACTGACAAAATTTATAAGAAAGGACAGCAACGATTGCATTTTTTGTGGAAGTTGAAACATTTTAAAATAGATCAAACTATTTTGAGGTTATTTTACCAAACTTTTATTCAAAGTGTAGTAACATTTAATTTTTTGAGTTGGTACGGAAACCTTTCTGTTCAAAATAAAAATAAACTCTCTAAAATTGTTAACACCGCTTCAAAAATTATTGGCCTTCCTATTGAAAGTATCGGCAGTTTTTATGATCAACAACTTTTAAAAAAAGCAAATAAAATTCTAAGTGACTCAACTCACATACTTTTTTCGGAATATTCTTCGCTGCTCTCTGGACGCAGACTGCGTATGCCGACGAGTAGAACAAACAGGTTTCGTCAATCTTTTGTACTGAATAGCATTTATGCCTTTAATGGAAAATTTTTGGAATGATTTTTTAATGATCAATTTACACAAGTGTATATAATGTTTATAATATTGCTTATATTGTTTATATGGCTGTTGTATGTTTTTTTAATATATACTGGAGACTGTATTAGATGTAATGTAAATTTCCCTCGGGATAATAAAGAATTATCTTATCTTATCTTATCTTATCTTATCTTACTTTTATCAACGAGTGTTGATATATTTGATATCTTTGATATCAGAAGACACGAAGGTGAGATTCTATTTATCATCCAAAATCATTCTTCATTAATTTTTAATGAAAAATGAAAATATCTGAACACAAAACTGCCATTTGGCTTCCAGTGCTGTGATGTCATAGCATTGTGACGTCATCGTGATTATGACGTCATAGCATTGTGATGTCATTACTTGATGATGCAAAATCATTGTGATGTCATGTAGCTGACGCCAACGGGGCATTGTTCAAAATCTATACTGTCAAAACGCTATCTCCTAGGAGATCTCGCTTGATCTCATACAAGCGATATCTCCTGTGGAACAAAGTTTTGGATGATAAAAAACATGTGCAAATAAATGGTCATAGGCGTGTAACGTTTGGAGGTCAGTTCATTCAAATGAAAGGTGGGATGCGGTATATTATTGTAACTTGATATACATTCTGTTCAAAGAGATCAGTGTTCAAATATTGCGATGGGCAATACCATAATCGATATTCATGTCTAAAGGTTACGCGTTCGGTTTGAATTTTAAATTTACTCGCTATCAATCCAGTATAACATGTCTCTGATTTTCAAACACAGTAGGTTTATCTCCTAAATATTACAATTTACGTAAATATATGTTATAATTGTCATCTCAAATGTTGACGACGTTGTTGTCATACTTAACTCGCCGACGTCCTCAAAAGGATCATGCGAAGGGAGAATTAATTTACTATCTACCACGGGAGCATTGAGTGTTCATCTTATCACCCGGCGTCTATTCGAACCGTTGTCTATTCGAGACCTGCGTATATTTCTTTCAAACGCTCATATCCCGGCGTCTATTAGAGATAATATGGCATATAGGGATGTTGATACTCCCCTGTGCAATTTATTCCTGTGCCATGAGAAACTTTTCCTACTTCCTACGTTTAAATCAGCTTTAAAGTTTGCATTAAATGCTCATTGTTGAATATTTAACACAGGGGTAAGCCCTGCCCATGCTAAACCGGAATGTTGCTATCGTCAACAACCTTTTTCTCAACAGACAGTTGTTGTTCAATGGGTCTCAAAATTGGCAGTTTTTAATCTTTTCCATTGAATGATGTTAACAATGTCAACCTTTTTGAACTCTTTGGTAGCTAAAGTTTATAATCCATGCATATATGAAACATAAATAGCAAAGCATTTTGGATCACGCCTATCCTCGTCAGAGAGAAAAGAAACTATAAAGAATATCTACATGAATAATATAGGACTTTCATCAATAATCTACCATCCGTAGATTGATCTAAGCCAAGATATTTACCAAATTAAAATTTTTATTAGTTGATGGTAGTTGATCTATCATAGCCCAGGTTGTTGAAAATTATGAAAAATAACTCTACATGGTGTGGTGATGCAGTGCAGTATACCTTAAATTGGCGCAGCTCTCAAGGCTGAATGCGTTAGAAATACTTGCCATTTAGATAGTGAACAAATATAACATTGTTACACTTGTCAACTTACGTCCATCAGAGGGTGTACTGAATGTAAAATTAGCTAACTATCGATTGTTGGACCTCGAGTGTTGTCGAGGCCTGGTGTTCGTGTGGTAAGCTGCTGGTACGGCCAGTGCTGGCGATAGTTGCCATTCTCTGAGGGCGTGGGTTCGAAACAATACAAGAATTTCTTATTTCGCGTACATACACACAAACAAAATGACGGATACTTCGATAGAATCCTCTCTTTAAAATTTGAAATTATAAGTAGGCCTATTACCGTTGCCAATTCATATCCATATCTGCATTCATTTGATCACCTTATGTTCTCATTAGAACAATGTTTGGAGATAGTGTTAGGAGATGGTGTAATTGTATACATAACGGGCTTTGAGCAACCTCTCGAAACAAACGTCCGGATGTCTTCCGAGACAGAATATACACATAATAGATTCTAACAGCAAAGTACACTTCGAGACTTAGACACTTAGAGAAATAATGTTCATAGTGCATAAACTGCATATTGTACAAGCCCTGGGAGTCCAATTACTGTGGAGATTAGTGCTATACAATAACTTTTCATTTTCATTAATATTGAACAAATAACCCGTTTATATATTTTTAAAATTCTTTTCTTCTCAAATCATAACATTTTAAACTCTCTCTTTTTCAAGCTAATGATCACTAACACTTACCATTCCTCGGCAGTTGAAAGCTTGGCACCACCAAACTGAGAACAAGGAGGACACAGAGCGCAACTTTCAACATGGCGGCGAGAGGGTAGGAGTGTGTTATGTGCTTAACAAGGATAGATGTAAGAGTCAATATAACAGTTGTTCAATAACATATGGTGACTGTCTGACAATTTCGGATCTGACTGTGACAGATCTGTGTCTATATCATAGCTATTGATCACTATAACATATGTTCATTATCTATCTATTATGGACAGGAGGCCACGCGTACTTACTAAATAATGTAATGTAAGTAACCAATGGATTTACCGAAGGTAACAACTACAGCGAGTGCTGCACAACTACGGCTGAGGTGATTGTGTCCTGCTACCAAGTGTTAAAACGTTTTCACAAGTCAAGTTCCGGATCCTCATCGGCTGGTGCCGCGGGTTAATGGATAGACGTGTGATATATACACGGATACCATGTGTTTATTAATTGTGCACCTGTATGAATACATGTTCAGATCAGGTGCTCTATCAAGCTCGGTGTGTCACTGATTTTTAACAAATCTTTTGAAACTCTTTCCACATAGTCACACAGAAGCTGTCTTCTCTGTAAACGGATCGTGTCATTCGAATGTGTACATTGGTTAATTTCAGAACACACACGCAGCAGTAACGAGTACAACTCAGATCGGAGACAGACAGTAAGCAATTCGTTGTTTTCATCCTTAGTAGATCAAGTGATAACATCCATTAACGCCATTATAACACATGGTGGACATATCAAATGGATAAATGTGAATGAATCGCCGAAGTTGGATGATGACATCTGATTAGTACGAAGTTTGTAAGCATACCCTGCCCTTGGGTCACTAACCAGGATGACACCCACCATACAGTTAGTTTCATGAAGTACTGAGTGAAAACAACCAGATAGAATTAAACAAATTAAAATGTCAACAAAGATTGTTTTAAATGGGATGACAGCACACATCGCATTCGCATCACATCACATCACAAACATTCAGAGAAACATATATGCCAACTATATGGAAAATCATTCATTATCGTGTGCATTCTTTCCCACAGAGGTTACTCCCTTCATATTTCTATTTCTATCTTAACCTCAGTTACATATAGGCGATATAGAGAATCTCACCCAAGTGTCTTCTGATATCAAATATATCAACACGAGTTGATGAAAGTTACAAATATCCGAGGCTTGCCGAGGATATTTTTACTTTTATCAACGAGTGTTGATATATTTGATATCAGAAGACACGAGGGTGAGATTCTATTTATCATCCAAAATCATTCTTATTACGTTTAAGTGAAAATAGTGTACATCTCTGCCATTTTACTTCCAGTGCGGTGAGGTCATAGCATTGTGACGTCATCATGTTTATGACGTCATAGCATTGTGACGTCATTACTCGATGATGTAAAAGCATTGTGATGTCATGTAGTTGACGGCGACAGGGCATTGTGCAAAATCTACTGCCAAAGCGATATCTCCTAGGAGATATCGCTTGATCTCACACAAGCGATATCTCCTGTGGAACACAGTTTTGGATGATAAATTTCACTATTCCTGCATGATCCCCTGGCGTTGAAAGTTTGCAACACTGGTTACATCCTTATTTTTGTCCAATCAACATCGTTTTGCATCTGCGACCGAATTAATTCTGTCTTGTAAACAATATGTAGGCATCACACAGATACAGCTAGTCATTTCGATATTTACGGAATGCTCAGGTTGAATCAACGTCGGTGATTGCACAACTAGCTTCTGGCGCCACCAATCAGGATTCTCTATTTCTAGACGAGAAATTGCTCGGTAAATAACATAGAATACGATAGTAAAATCAAAGGGAGTAACCTTTGTGGGAAGAACATGTTCGCAAGAATGTTTTATGTTTCTGAAATACATGATGCCCAATATTATTGAAACATGCTGAATTATCTAGACAATGACATCATCTTGAACAAGGAAAGACAGAATGTCAGATGTTTCAAAGAGAGCTTTAATAGTTAGACCACAAATCTCACGCATTAGGATGGACATATTTCTAGCAATGTCTCAACCCATTCAGACACTTCATCCTCCGGACTCCGGACTTCCAGTGGTCAGTTATCTCCCTTGTTTAGCTCTGTTATCTAACACAAGCCTTCCGACAAGCTTGAATAGTTTCAAAGTTGTTGTCATTGCCGTCACAGCCACCGTATGAAAACACCCGATCCGAACGGAGTTATCCGCTTGAAGCGCTCTTATGTTTGCAGGGGTTACCGCTTCAAGAGGACGTACGGTATACCGTTATACCGTCCGGTATGAGGGGTTACTGTTTCAAACACTAACACCACTAAACTCTAATATTGACCAATCAAACATGAGCACAAGTCAACGAGAAAGAGAAAAACAAGCCTCCAGAAGAGCGTTTAGAAGTGAAAATAGGTACATATGTAGAGATACTACATAGATTTATTAATAGTTTACCAGTACTGCAGTAGAGTGTTCTTAGAATAAACTTCGACACAATAGGCCTACATTTTAGCAATGTCTACCAAATGACACAAAACTGATCTGCATTCGCTAATAATTTTGCACGTCAGCTGCCTGGTCACACCTCGGTAAACTTGTCTTATCTCATCTGTTTGAAACTATTTATGTAAATATGTTATGTTTATGTTCAAACAGAAGACATAACGTACTCTGTAGACAACGAGTATGGTTTCGATAGAAAATGTCCCAATGTTCCGTTTTGAAATCATTTCCACTTTTTATGTTAACCTGCACGTGATCAAGGGAGGTAATAACTCATGTAACTTCCGCGCGAAAACATGAACTGGTTGGTAACAAAAAGGTAAATTCTTTACAGAAAGAGTGACTTTACGACGTGTGTTTGGGAATGATTATGAATTGACATTGTAAACTAAACTAACACTATCATATTCCTTTTGTCGCGTCCGTGCGAATGTAGTTATCGTGCACTCTGTCAAATCATGGTAATCATGCCGTTGTGACGTTTCTGCCGGTTTTTCCTTACGGCAACTCAACATGTAAATGCTTAAATGACTCGACTAGGATCCAACTGAATTATATACAATTATTTCTTGACAAATAGATCTAATCTCTTCTCTATTTCATTTTTTTAAAGTAGACACTCGTGGCAGTTGTGCGGTGCTGTCGGGTAAAGCTACGCACCTTGGGGAATACAGTGCTGTCGGGTAAAGCTACGCACCTAAGACAAAACAGATGAGATGTCTAGTGTCATGTAGATCTACCAAAGTGTGGAAAGTTGAGGTCAAAACGATTACTATCTTCCAAGATTACTGACCACGTTTTTCTAGTATAAGTGTAGGCTAAAATATGCCTGCAGTTTTTAAATATTTAATATGTCTAATATTGATTCTCAATTTTATAATACTATTTTTAAAACTGTTTTCAGAAATTTAGGGAAGGACTAATAGATAGTAGTAGACTAGTAGTGCAATATTTTAGTCTTATAATAATATAAATGTTACTGTTACAAATTCACATTCTTTGTTCTTGGCTAATATAGTGACTGACCGATATTGTGTATTTATCCAGTTCCACGGGTGCTTGCACTGAAGGTAGATCTTGAGGAAGATGCAGAATGAACAGTGCAGGATAAGGATTCGGAAAGGTTTGTTTATACTAATTCTTAGTCGCAGGGTTTATTTTAAATATACACTTGTTTTCACATGAAAATGGGTCATAAAAATAGTATCTACAAATCTTTATGTATAATAATTTAAGTTGCTTTAGTTAATTTGAAGTTGAATATAGTTGAACAGATCGGTATGAGACCAAGTAATTAAAATACATCTAAATAGCTTATACCTATATACCGGTATATATATTGAGTGCCAGGACAAGTGGATTTTGGGGTTTACAAAAAAATGATGCGGTCATTTTCTCAATTTAATTTTTCAAATGACAATAAAAAGTTGTCATGCTCACAAATAAAAGTGATGCGCCAAAGCCTGAGAAAGATTTTATTTGTTTAATTTAGCCCGATGGGTATGACTTTATGTGCTCATGCATACAGCATATTCAGGTACAAATTCACCACATTCCAAAGGAAAGGATCACTCATTTCATACATGTAAATAACAACCATGTTGCTGATTGAAAGAAAAACAAGAAAACAGATTGAACTACTAGCTGGAAGTTATGAAAATAATTTTGATATCATAATTAGCAGCTCCGACTAAGTCGGAGCTGCTATCAGTTTTTGCGCAGTTTCCGTCGCCGCCGCCGCCACCGCCGCCGCCGCCGCCGCGCGCGCGTTTTGTATTCGCTATAACTTTTTTCTTAGAAGGTTTTGAGAACTCATATACATAACTTCTTACTTATGCCCCTGGGGAATTTTTTTGACATGTTCATATTCAAGGTCAAAGGTCAAGGTCACGAGTTCTGAAATCGCTAAAAAAATCCTTGTAAACACGATAACTTGAAAAATATTTATACTATCAGGCTCTTATTTGGTGTACATCAACTATGGAGAAAGGCCAAGATTTGAAAAGGTTTTCGCTAACATCCGTCAAAGGTCAAGGTCACAGCGAGGGCACGACTTAAGCATGCTTTTGCGAAAATGTCTTATTTCAACTATTAACACTTTAAATCATTAACTGATTGTTATACACAATGAAAAGTGATCACTGATTGTGTGACCTTGAATTTAAATGGTCAAGGTCACGAAATATGGTCAAGGTCACCAGTTCTGAAATCACTAAATAACCTTTTCCCAAGAAGGTATTAACACCTCATATACATAGCTTCTTTCTTATAAACCTGGTGGATGATTTTGACATGTTCACATTCAAGGTCAAAGGTCAAGGTCACGAGTTCTGAAATCGCTAAAAAATTCTTGTAAACACGATAACTTGAAAAATATTTGTACTATCAGGCTCTTATTTGGTGTACATCAACTATGGAGAAAGGCCAAGATTTGAAAAGGTTTTCGCTAACATCCGTCAAAGGTCAAGGTCACAGGGAGGGCACGACTTAAGCATGCTTTTGCGAAAATGTCTTATTTCAACTATTAACACTTTGAATCATTAAAGGATTGTTATACACAATGAAAAGTGATCAATGATTGTGTGACCTTGAATTTTAAAGGTCAAGGTCACGAGATAGGGTCAAGGTCACCAGTTCTGAAATCTCTTTATAACTTTTTTTCATGAAGGTATCAACACCTCATATATATAGCTTCTTTCTTGTACACCTGGGGAAATATTTTGACATGCTCACATTCAAGGTCAAAGGTCAAGGTCATGAGTTCTGAAATCACTACAAAAATCCTTGTAAACACGATAACTTCAAAAACTTCTGTGCTATCAGGCCCTAACTTGGTATATATCAACTATGGAGAAAGACCAAGATTTGAAAACGTTTTTGCTAAAATCTGTCAAAGGTCAAGGTCACAGCAAGGTCACAACTTAAGCGTGCTATTGTGAATATGCCTTATGTTAACAATGAACACTTTTGAGTCATTGCATGATTGTTATACACAATGAAAAGTAATCATTGATGGTGTGACCTTGAAGGTCAAAGTTCAAGGTCATGAGATATTGGTTAAGGCCATGTTAATCCAATTTTGAAATCAGAAATAGGTTTTAAGAACAAAGTTGTGAAAAGTGACCCCAGTGATGATTTAACTTGTAAGAATATCTTGAATAATGAAAAACATTTTGTCCAAAAAAATTCCCATTTTATTTATGCTGAGGAGAAGGCGGAACAGGGAAAGGCGAGACCCAAAGTTTCGGAGCTGCTCTGCTTTTGCGGTGTCCCGCAAACGCTCTTCTAGTTAATTCAGCCACTCATGTAACTTTATTTAGGTCAGGATCGTTGCCATATCAAGTGATCGGGGAACAAGTTATGGAAGATCAAATTTAAAGATCCAAGAGTGAAATCAGTCAACTTGGCCATCTCTGCCACCTTCATGCAAGGCGCCTTGAAGATAAAAGGGACAGTTCTATCAGGGTATTTTTGAGGAAACAAAATTCACTGGTTGTTGTGTATCCGCTTTTATGTCAAATTGTCATGACATGTCATGTTTTTCTCTACCGACTAAACCAAGTTAACAACAAATTTCACTGAGGGGACATTTGTTTACACATATGTAATTGATAGATGATTACAATACAGTCCTGTGGAAACTGAGGACGACTGTAGATTAAACAATCACCACTATTGGCTGCAATATTGCCCAAGTGGCTTTTAAAAATAACTCACTCACTAGATAAGACAATGTTTACAGTCTAATGATGAAGTATTTGTTATTTTGTGGATATTCTATCAATATGTATGTTCAAAGCTATAAATAAATGCAGCATTTCTTCTCATTATTTATGATAAGTTCCATTTGGCTTGTTGCTTTAATGACTGACCTTTGAATTCAGTGTTTCAAGAATTTGGACAGAGAACTAATGTTTACATCAAAAAATATTTTTTTGAATATTTAAAATGAATCAACTTTTGCGTTTACATAATAATTTTATTTTATTATATTATTTTATTCAGGTAACCTGTACCTCATTATTGACTGATAACATTCTATCTTGACCAACAACTAGATGAAGAACCACTCCTCAGCCAATATCTGGTATGTTGACTTGAAATAATTGACTTTGAAATATATCAAATATATCAAATCATTAGTCCTGTTCATGCAACCGTGTATCAATGTGCGGAGCTTTGTCCCATTAAATTTGAGCAACTAAATTGTTTTTAACATTTTGCTGGAAAAAGAGGTTATATAATAAATTTTTAAAATCCTCCGCTTCCATGACAATGACATATTCTCGTTCAAGACAAACAATCTAAATGCACAAGTATGATGTTCTTTATATTTATTGATCTTTTGGTGATGTCATTTACTGCAGATAAACTCAAGCTATCCAGGTGGAAGAAGTTGGTTCTTTGGCATGCTGTCAAGG